>OX596010.1:71593982-72133982 GCA_951394025.1 Heteromyza rotundicornis | reverse complement strand
TTCATAATTGTACAAAAGTTGACTTAAATGCTGCTAACTTTTCCTTGATCACTGTTGTTAAATGTTTAGTACCACTTGTCAGCAAAGAAAATAAATTCAAAAATCTAGGCCGATCCTTAATAAATCCATGGAATATTTATTTATGTAGTATCTATATGAACACTTAAATCTTTGTAAAATTGCCGCAGACTGCAAAGCTTCTGTTAAATTCGCTTTATTCAACTCAACAGTTTAGTTCTACCATAATTTTTAATGTGTAACACTCACCTTTAAACTACCGCGCGTACAATACTCCGTGATGATACAAATATTCGGCGGATCTGTGCAGGCTCCAATGAAGGCACAAATATTGTCGTGACGTGTATCGCGAAGCTGCAGAAAAGTCAAAAAATTCCCACAAGACAGACGTAGTTAACGGAAGTAATAAGTCAAGTAGAAAAAGAAGAATGTAAAGAAAAAACATTTCACCGCAATTTGAAAACTAAATCGCCTCCACCAACTTACCAGCTTCAGTTCCATTTTCATTTCGCGCGTAATGTCGACACATTTCTTGCGCACCTTTTTGATGGCGTACAGCTGCCCCTTGTAGAGGCCGATGGGCGTAAAGATGGTTGTATAGCGAAAATCCGCATCAGGATTCGAGCTGAGACTCACTTGACTCGTGCGTATGAGCGGATGTGTTGACTGTGAGGAGGAGGATATGAAAAGAGGAAGAAAAAAAAGAGCCTCAATACATTTATCAGCCTGTGTGTGTGTGCGCTGGTTTATGTGGAATAGTGCGATTGTATGTTTGAATATGCATGTTTATATCTGTCAACGGAAGTTGCCATTACTGTGTGTGGCATGCATAAGCGTCATTATGTTAAATGCCATCATGTTGACTGTGTGCGAGTCATTAGAGTAGTGCAGTGGGGAAGTGGCATGATGAAGTTTAACAGATTTTAAAGTGCTTTAAAACGTTTAAAAGCTGTTGCAAACATTTCACTCTTTTATACTTGATTTTGTATTTTAAATAAAATTTAAGAAGGACGTAGTGGGTATTAAATGATCTTTCCTAGATTTAGTTTCTGTTAAATTCTCTGTCCTCACCCTCGTTTGCTTCTGCGTTGATGCCTCCTTTTCACTCTCGTGCATTTGCACCTCGCGGAAATCAATTTTCCACAATAGACTGTCCAGCTCCTGCTCGTAGCGCCAATTGCGATATAGGACCAATGAGACAATGCCCAGCAACAGGAGAGCACCGCCCGCTATGCCGGCCGAAATTTCTCCAGTATAACCTGCAAAGTGTTGAAAAGTTAAATAATTTTAAAGATTTTAAGCTGCACAATGGCCACTCACTGATGCACTTTTCGCCCGCGAAACCACATTTCGGCTCAGCGGCCGGACGCACTGAGCCCACCCATTGAATTTTGCCATATAAGTTGAGATCCTGCAAATGTTTGGCGGGAATTAGACAAAAACATATAGTAAACAATAGGATTAAAGTTGTAAAAAATAACGGTATTGTGCAGAATTGATTTAAAAATTGTTAGGAGTCTGTTTATTTACACAAATGAGTACAAAAAAATGCCAGCTCACCTGAAAAAAAATCTTTTTTTTTGCATTTTACAGAAATGTTTGGTTAGTGGACAAAGCGAAAGCGGTGCAGAGAGAAAAATGTTTAGAAAATATTTATGTATTTTTAAATTGAATTAAAGTGTAGTGAGAATGCATAACGAAACGGTTAGTAAGACATAAAAGCATAAAATCATAAAAAATCCTTTGGCTACTTACAGGCAATTTATCACTTTGTGATTGACTAAATGTCCCCACCGGCACTAGACCAGGAACTGTTAAATTTTTATTATTGCGCGCATAGCCACGCGCTAATACTGTGTAATTGCCAGCGGCATCACCATTCTCATCGATGTAGACATGGTAGCTGGAAGGAGTCGAAGGAAATGTGTACATAGTGTTAGTGAGACGCTTTGGAAACCTTGGAAGAGAAAGGCTTGCAAAAATGTACGTAAAGGTTTTTTTAAATTTATTTTTCTTTTGGTTAAATTTTTTGTTTTGCAAGTGCAGCACTAAAGAAAATAAACCCAAAAAGTAAACAATACACACTCACCCCATTGCGCTCAAATATTTGGACCCTTTTAGGGCGGCAATAATGGCAGTGCCATTCTTGGGTTTGCCGCCTGCCTCAAGAACTTTTATCAGGGCATTTGCATACAAATGAACGGCATCGTAGAGATAGGCAGCCTCGGCACTTATCTGCGAGAAAAATACAAAAAGTACGCAAAGTAAGAAAAGCATTAAGCATGAGAGAAGAGCTAAAAAAAAATGCGTCGCAAAGACAAATGGACACAAATAAAATGCAATCAAAAGGGAAGTTAAATTTCATGCAATTCATTTACAAGAGTTGTCTCACACTGACCTGCTTCGAGCCACCAAATAGGCCAATTGGATTGGGGAAATTAAATGGCGGCTTCTCCATGTATTTGTTAACCTAGAAAAGAGGAAAAGAGAAATGTGAAAAATTTATGATTAATTGCTTTATTTTGTTGAGAGCGTGAAAATCCATAACTTTTTTGTTTAAATATTTACAAAATGCTTGCGTGCACACCACAACACTCCCTCACTTCCTACCACAACCCTGGGCATTAAACTCACATTAATTGCCTAATAACCTCCACAATATGGCCACCAGATAACCACAAAATCAATTAATTTCGGTGTCGGAAAAGCTTTTCAATCTGTATTCACTTTCGAAATCAAAAATGTTCGCTCATCAATCATTTTCGTTGATTGAAGAAATTCGGTCCAGCAGCGGTTCATTTGTCGTTTGATGTTTGGTGGTTATGGTGTTGCCCTCACGAAAATATGTGCCAAATGTTTCTTGTCATTTTCAGTTTATATAAATTGAAAAAGAATTCTGATTGATTCGAAGTATAGTTTGGCCAAATGCCTAAAGAACGTTTTTATGATACTTTTAATGCTTTCAGTGACTAGCCTTTCTCAGCTATACACTCGAGACATTTTGTTTGCCGTTTATATTTTCATTATTTCGTCCCTAAGTCCCCCATAAACTCTCCGTTTAATTCAGAAATATTCCCCACAATATAAATACTCACCTCCTTGGCGAACTGCACAAAGGACATTGGTGCCGTTGGGTAAATGCCCAAATACGATTGAAATGCCAATTCCGCATTCGCATCGATTTTCTCCAATAATAATCCGCGCAGATATTTATCGGGCGTCGAGGGATCATATTGTTCGATGTCAATGCCAACAACAAAGTAATCACCCTTGGCCAGCAGACCCTTGCGCTGCAGGCTTACCATTAGACCAACGTGCTCGTAGTAGTGACCGAGTATGAGATAGACTGGGGGAGAAAAAAATGCAATGAAAAGACAATAAATTAAATCCACTTCAATGACCGAAGCAAGTTTATTCAGGTGGTGAAGAGTTTATTATAAAAGGATTTGTGGCGCAAGTACATTTATTGTTATTGCTTATTCCATATGCAGTTGGCATTTCGAAATGAATAATATAGTCAAATGTAATTCAAATACAGCTCACATCGTAAATAATTAATTTGAAATTAATACCGAAATGGTCTAATGACTTGTAATTAAGGATGCTGTATGTTAGCTGATTTGGAACTGCGTTCAATTATTTCACCTTAATTAAGCATCATTTGATGGAGCCGTATTCCGTACCAATTATACAATTTCAGTGTGATTAAATATTTGCATTTGCACTTCTGCAAGACCATTTGCACCAACTCGTGAATTGCCCTATTGTCATGTGTGCGTTTTTGTCATATGCATATGGAATGAAAATTAACTGAACCAACCCTTAAATTCGGTCACTTCGTTGATATGCGGACTTCGTTACGAATTCTACCTGAATGATATTTTGGAAGAATTTGGAATTTTCATTCGTCTCACTGTGCAATTTCACTATTTCACACCAGTTTCCTTAGTAATTCTCTTACGAGTTAAACCACCAAGCACTTAAGTACTGCCCTCTGGGCTCTTACAAGTTATCGCTTCTCGGCCTTATGGCTAAGATCAAAGTGTAGTATCTGTTCTTATCAGCTTAACATCTGATAGATCCTCCATCGGAGGACAACAAATGTTAAACTGATTTTTGTAATTTGACGGAGTGTTTAGGAGCTTGCTCCACCTCTGTCGCGGGTTGGCCCGGTATTGCAGTACCGCCGGGATTTCGGCCCAATTTTTAAATACATCCAAACAAATTTTATCTTTCAAAATATATATATATAAAATATATATACACAAGCCCACCATGCAAAACACAATGGGGCCTTAGTAATAATAATTTAAATCCGATTTACATTCAAAACAGTAAATTCTTTTAAAGTTGTCTAGATTCAAAGCATTCTACCATAAAACATTCACCTCGAATACCACCAGGTCCTCACAGCTGCCGCCCCGAACTTAAAATTGCTTTCTGTGTGCCTAACAATATGCAACACTAATTTATCGCCACTCGAAACCTCAGCCACAAAAACCAGAAAATTATACCCCAAGAATAAAAAAGCCAATAAATCGCGCTCTCTTGAATTGTTGTTGCCGACATGTTTGCTAGGATGTCGTATTTATTTTTCGCATATCCTGTTAACAAATAGCATTAGAAAAGAAGAAGGCCGACTTCATGGCTTCCATTTGCCATGATTTAAGTTGAATTTAACGAGCGCAGCAAGAAGCTGTTGTGAACTTCCGTGTGTGTGTGTTTGTTTGCATGTTCAGATGATGATGAGGTGGTGCGGTTAGGATATTTTGTTCTAGCCTAACTTACACTCAATTGAGGTTAGAATTACCGCAGCAGCCACATCCACAATGTCGTTGCACCACCCACTGAAGTTGCGCCTATATTAATCATTTATGCATGTGCGGATATTAGGGAAATCGACTGGGATATTTTTACAAGTCGCTATAAAATATCGAATGGAAACTCACGTAAACGAGATGAATGTGTTGTGTGCGCTATGGAAATTTTGAGATATGCTGGAAGAGTTGTTTGTAAAAAAACCTTAAATGGAAGTTACTTTTGTACTTAATATGTAAGTACTTCCATTCGGTAGTAATGTCGGCCGTAACTTTCACAGTAAACTTATTTAAATTAAATTGAAATAGCTTTAAGTTTAGTAAATCTATCGAAGACTAGTCCAAATTAACTTTAGTACTATATAGTTAGTATATACTTAGTTGACAGAAAATACACTGAATTGACAGGCACTAAGTTGGTACTAAGGTTTAGTAACGCTACAGAATTTAAAGTCGAGTTGTAAAATTTAACGCCACGAAAAAAGTAAACCGAGTTTAAATTATCATTACTTAGGAAAAAGCAAACGAAACTTCGAGAGAAGAAAATGAGATAAAGTATTTTTGAAGCGACAGAACAAAAAAAAGCTAAACATTTATTCAACCAAAAAAGTTAAAAACTTTTGGTTAACTTTTAACGTTTCCGTTAATAAGTTAATTATAATGAAATTTTTTTTAATGTATTTAAAAATTGGGCCGAAATCCCGGCGGTACTGCAATACCGGGCCAACCCGCGACAGAGGTGGAGCAAGCTCCTAAACACTCCGTCAAATTACAAAAATCAGTTTAACATTTGTTGTCCTCCGATGGAGGATCTATCAGATGTTAAGCTGATAAGAACAGATACTACACTTTGATCTTAGCCATAAGGCCGAGAAGCGATAACTTGTAAGAGTCCAGAGGGCAGTACTTAAGTGGTTGGTCGTATAACTCGTAATAGAATTACTAAGGAAACTAATGTGAAATTGTGAAATGGGATATGAATGAAAATTCCAAATTCTTTAAATTGTCATTCAGGTAGAATTCGTAGCCAAATCCGCCTAACAACGAAGTCACCGAACTGTTTGTTTTCTTGCTTTACTCCTTAAGGGTTGATTCAGTTAATTTTCGTTACTGAAGCCAAAGCGTATGGTTTTCTAATTCATTCTACATTAAGGCTTGGGTTTAAGAGAGAGATGAAATGGGCATCTCTGGTTTAAACTCTCAATTACTTGTAGGTACTTAAGTAAAATGAATTAAGTAAATTTACTATAATATAAAACTTGAGAATTTTTGATAACATTTTTTGCATCCTTTTCCCAGAATTATATTTTTTTTTCATGGAAATGTAACAGGGCAACCCTGTGCAGCTGAAGCAAATTACATTTACTTACTGCGTGTGTTGGCGTAGGTGCGTTCCACCAATTCGTCGAAAGGATTCGCCATGAAACCATGATGATAAATAGTGTTCCACGTTTGAATGTCGCGTACAGTGACGCCAGCATTGTGCAGAATATTCAGAATGGTATCGGCCACCGGATGGTAAGGGCTATCCGAACTGTCGAGATACAAAAAGGACACCTGAGGGAAAAGTAAAACAAAAAGATAGAGAAAAAGAAAGGTATTTAAGCGTGAGATTCATTTCGAAAGTATGTCCTGATAAGGAATTGAAGCAAATTAATTAGGCTGGAATCGAAAACGAATCGAGGGAGGGTAGGAAATTCCATTGAGAGTGAATAGGAATTTATAAATTTTACCCACCTGCGTCCAGTTGAAGGCCAACAACAATGAAACCACCGATTTCGATATTTGCGTGTCGGGTGGACGAGTGCGCGCGAATGTAGGAAAATCCTGTTTGTTCGAAGTATCCCGATGGGTGCAGTACTGAAAGTTAAAATTGATTTTTAGATGATTTTTAATTGGAAATACTTTGCTTCGCTAACGTAAGAAATCATGGGCAAATTGAAGGCTGCCGCCATACGCCCTTCATGAACGCATGTCTCCTGCGGGCCTATATAAGCGGCCACCTGTTTCGTCCACAGCGAAGCCGTTTGCCGTATGCTGGACACCTCATCGCCATACGTTTCGGCTACAATGAATTCCAGCGAGTGACCAAGTTTTTGCAATTTTCCGGTATTCACTTGTGACAAGGCAAAGGAAATGGCACCGGAAATTGTAATGCCTGCGATGAAAGGATGATGGCATTTTTTAAAGTAATTAAAAAAAAAGGAAATGTTCCTCTTCAATCATAATTGTTATACCATTTTCTCGAACTTACCTGGCCGCTGATAATCTAAATTGCCGGGACTGCGTTGCGAACCCGTTAAATAGCCCAAAGTGAAGACCTCCGCTTGGACTAAGCACTGCTGATGGCGCAGTAACAAAAGACGATCAAAATTGACTAGTAGAAAAACGATAATTGCAAGCGATTTCGATAACGATAAATGCGACGCCGACGTGCGGGGGAATGTCTTCATTACGCGCGCAGAATCAGAGTTTTTGGTTTTCAGCTTGAATACTTTTAGATAATTTTAATTACGTTTTATTTTTGTAATTTCTTTAGCAACAATAACAACAAAAACAACAAATGTTCAGCAAGGAATGTGTCACGTTGTTAACTTTGTGCATTTGTGCACAAAGGAATTTCCTCTATTCTCTCCGCCCCTCTCTATCCTTTGTCTTAATGTCGACTTTCTCTCTTAATTGGAATTTTTTCGCCAAGACTGGCCGGATGTTTGATCAGCGTTTGCAGAGGACGGCACTGGTTGTGGCCATACTATAATCTTCTAAATTGTCATTGGCCAAAGCATTGCAAATGCGCCAATGTGCATTTTAAGTAAGTTTTGAATTTTTCACAAAAATCCTTTTAATGCTTTTTTACGCTTCATAGTCCTTGTTTCGCTTTGGCGGTATGTCCTTGCTGAAGTTTTGGCATTTGGCTTATTAGCCGCAGCATATAAATAATCATCTGCTGCGGTCTAAGCCACGTTAGCGGGTCCATTGAGTTTGTTCATTATTTTTGGCTTTTTCTGCCACATTTGCTATTAATTTCGTAATGTCCCTTGGCTACGTCGCAGCATTTGAGTCAGTGGGTGCCTTTGTGCGTGTCTGCTTGTCCTGCAAGTGCTTTCCTTCTCTGTTTTATCGTATTTATTTACTACTACTACGTTTGTTTTAGTGCTCTAGTACTTTTCTGCTACTTCAATGCAATTATTCAATTTCATTTGTGCCCTTTTTTGTTGTTGTGCTACTGCCGGCAGTCGTAATGGGAATTTTTTTCTTCTTTTTGCTTTGACTTCTGTTACTTCGTTAAGAGTGAGTTTTTGCTACTTTGTGCTTTTTGCTGATGTGGACAATTTATGAAATTTAAAGAAATATAAAAATTAGTTATGTAAAAAAGATTTGAGACGTTGATTTAATTTGAAATAAGTTGTGCAACTTTTAATACATATAATGAACTTCATAAATCTTAAGTAAAACCATGAATTCTTCTACCCTTTAAGTTATTATTAAAATCATTTTTTAAAGCAAAATTTGTTTATTGCTTTAAAAATATTTGTAATTGATCAAAAATATTTAAAACAAAGTATGAATTAAAAAAACAACATTTAAACTGCTATTGTGCTAAAATCGGTAAATACATAACCTTATTTTAATAGCGGGTGTATTTTAGGACCAGAGGTACTACCCTATTTTTTCTATAACTTTAGTACTGCTTACCCGAATTTCAATAGTAAAAGTTCTATAAAAAAGTTTCATAAAAGATGAAACTATTCTTTTACGAAAACTTTTAGAAAATAAGTAAAAGTTTCATAAAAACAAAACAAGGATTTTTAGACCCCCCAATGGGTCTAGTCCAAAAATGCATAATAAATACCTATTGTATTTTTTTTTTCAATGTACTTCTTCATATGTATTCAGTATTGGCCCAATCTTTCGATCGGGCCATACAAAAAATTCATTTTAGACTCATTAGAGTGCTCCTCTCCACGGAAATCTTTAGTAAAAGGCGAAAGATTTATTCGACAACTGAAGAGAAGCCAGAGTGATTTTACACCACCGAAGGACAAGCTTATCATTGATGTTCCATATAAACTATCAGAGAATTGGCAGCATAATGTGTAGAACACAAGAACATCGAACGAAATTTAAATTCTTAAGAATATTGATGGCAAAACCATCCCTCTTTAAGAAATCCTTTTGCAACGGGAACTACCTGAATCGACATCAAAGGAAATGTTGTAATTATTTACTTGAGTAAGTTTCATATTCATTTTACTATTTGAGGTACTGCTGCAATAAGGACTTCTACCTGAATCAGTTTTTCTGCATTTTCTGCAGTTAGCTGAATTCTTTGAAGACTCTTGGAATTTTCATTCGTGTTATATGTACCATTCCATTATACTTCATTGTGGCACCAATTCTCCTACGTATTAGACGACCAACCACTTAAGTACTACCCTCTGGGCCTTTACAAGTTATCGCTTCTCGGCCTTATGGCTAAGATCAAAGTGTAGTATCTGTTCTTATCAGCTTAACATCTGATAGATCCTCCATCGGAGGACAACAAATGTTAAACTGATTTTTGTAATTTGACGGAGTGTTTAGGAGCTTGCTCCACCTCTGTCGCGGGTTGGCCCGGTATTGCAGTACCGCCGGGATTTCGGCCCAATTTTTAAATACATTAAAAAAAAAAGTTCTATATATTTAAAATATTTTTTTTATAAAATATAATTAACCCAAGAATTTACTTCAATTTGCCAAAATGCTTTTTATTTGTTCATGAAAATTAATTACATATCTCATTGATACTATTCTGTTTTTTTTCCTTTCACAAATAACAAATATTCGTTTGAAATAAAATGAAAAAAATATTCTCGCACATTTGAAATTCCTTACGCGCAAATTCCCAGCCAATAAATGTCATAAATCTTTTGTGCTTTCATTACGTTCGTCACATATTTAATTAAATTGTTATTTTGTTATTTTTTTAAATTTTATTGACCATAAAACTCACACCTGTCAAAGGCAGAAGTATTTTGCATTTTAAGCTGTAATTTGACAGCGCATGTCAACAGCACCCGAATTTGACAATTTCTCTACGAAGTTCGAACGGACAGGCGTTTAAAATGGTTAAAAAGATAAACACTTTTTGGCATAATATTCAATTTATCGATATCGTACTACGTAGCAGGACATGGTTTTCAAATTTATTGCCCTGCAAGGAGGACAAAAACGACCAGAATGCCAAGGCTGCAATATCCCACTGCAGTTGAGCTTAAAATGGTTGCTTACAAAGTTATGCAGAAGACAGAAAATGTGGGTAAAAATAAATATGGTTGTCATGGACAGTTGCTTTTTGGCTGGAGGGAAATAAAGGATGTACTAGTAGAAACTGAATGTTTAATGGCGGATAAATAAAGTAGCTTCCGAATGTGAACATTATAAAGGCATTTTCTGTAATATTTTGCAAGCAATTTACAACATTTGTGACATAATAAATTGACAATGCTATCGATAACAGATTCATGTAATCACTGAATTATAACAAAAATTAGATTCAATTCGGAAATAGAGTATTTGAAAATACTACGACTCAAAATGGTAGTTATGCACATTGTTGGAAGTTTAAAGACATACATGCGTACATTTTTAGCCTTTTACTCAATGCTCATTTAAAAACCTACAACAACTCCAATAATTTTTAACCTGCGTGGTGCATAATAAGCTCAACTTGATTTAAATCGCTTCGAGGAAAATTTAAAAGTTCATTTTATTTTTGAGAAAATCAGAACTTTTACGTCAAGCAAGTGGAAACATTTAATAAAGTTACGAAAAACGCGTGAAACCGTTTGAGATAAAAGCAAAAGTGCCTGAAAGCATTTAAAAAGTATATGTGGGCGCCACAAAATTAAAACGAAAGTGTTTAAAAATATGATTTTAAATTATTTCAACAGATTAAAAGCAAAATGGCTCACATTCACGCAATCACGAGAGAAGAATGTGTTTAAAAATATTATTGCTTTTCGTGTATTTAATTATTTAATATATTCGATTGCTTTTTGTTCCAAAAAGGCAGCGGTAAAATTTCTTGGCGTAAAATAATAAAAAAAATGTTTAGGCATATTATTCGGCCAACATTGGTACATTGTCACGAGAACTTCAACTAATATTATAATTCCAAATATTTAAGTAAGTACGCAATCATATATGTAATTTCGAGTATGGCATACTGCATCATGCCACCGAACCTTATCGCTAATGTTGGCAAGTGGAAACTGAAAGACTATTTCAATTTTTTTGTGGAACAATTTTTTCTCTTAAATATTTTCCCCTCTTCAATAACTTCAAGTGTGTGTGTATGGATTTTACACAAAATATAAAGAAAATGCAATAAAAATCTCACAGAGTTTGTGTTTGCTTTTGCATTTGTTGAAGTGCTCAGTGCGGCATGGTTTTTGTCCACCCAGGATGTCAAACATACGCCATGACAGAGTAAACACTGCAATGCATTGATTTTATTATGCTTTATTTACACATTCGCTCTATTTAGCAGATATTAATGTCAACGAAGACAATTTTCTGTTTATTCAATTTATGAAATTGGCCAGAGTAAAATTTCTAATTTTAAATTGAAATGGTGTGAACATTTCAATTCATAATAAAAAGCACACAAGCGACCGGTTTGACACTCCATTGATTCCCACAAATTCTTGGTATATTTTCTTCCTCAGCGTGAAGTGTTCTGTGTAAATTTTACGGGTTGTGCTTCATTAATTCCAAAGAATGGCCAAGCGCCAAACAAAATGTGCGGAAGGATTTCATAAAATTTTTGGTGGCATTTTTTCGTTACTTTTACTAAAATTCTTGATTGATCAGTTGGTGAATATGGGAAATTATTAAAATTAATAGAAATGAATATTGTGTATAGTCGGGTTTAAGCTCAGTGCAACTTAAATCATTTGCAATTAATAGAAATTTAAAAAAAAGTACATAATTTTTCTACCACTATGGCATGGCAATAAATAAAATCTAATTGAATGACAGCACAAGTTTTAAACGAATTCGGTTTAATACGACGAGGTGACGGCTTCTCTTGCATGCGAGACAAATTGAAATGTATGTAGCTGCTGCGTCAGTTGATTGACACACAAAGTGATACAAAGAGGGTCCAAGCAACGCATGAGATGACGCTGACAACTTGGGTATAATGAAATTTCGATGAGAGTCCTCAGCGTCACAGTCATCATTATCACCCTCATCGCCACCAGTTTTAATAAAATGATTAACTACAAGTGATGAGTGATGCCAGTTAGTGATGAGACAGCAATGCAACGCCTCTCAATTGTGCTGGCTCTTACTACTCCAACGGGACCTACAAAGTCTGTAGGAATTTTGAATTTTTTATTCGCCTCTATCAAACCATCATCCTAAATCAAATTCTTCAGAATCTTAAGTAAATATTTAATATAAAAATTTAAACATTTTTGTCCATTCTTTACTTTACGACATGTGTCTTTACGACCGATAATACAATTTTTGCTCTAGTTTTCAATAGAACCGTCACATTGTCACACTCGCCTTTATGCACTGATAGTGGACAATGTGTGGTCGACGGTCCGTCCCGTTCACATGTGTACATGTGTGCTCACTGCGCGTAAATCTGGAACAAATTGATATCTAAGCATTGAGCACATTTACGACCATTCTATTATTTTTGCACATTTTTTCTATCTATCGCTCTTTTTTCAATTTAATGATTCATTCCATTTGAAGAATTCTTCATTTTCAAATGTTAGCGCGTTGGAGAATCGCAAAGTATTTGACTTTATCGGCAGTCACATATTATTGAAGTGGAAACATATGATTTTTATAGAAATTAAAGAATTTCTCTTGAACGATTAAACGATTATGGCACGGTTTTTTCACACGAGAAGAATATCGATGTGGCTGGTTGGATTGTTTAGTCAGTTTTCCTACGTTTTTTTAGGTTACTTTTAAAAATTGTTTTCTTAATGCCTTCAACAATAGAAATGGATTCCTTTAAATAAAAACATATAAAAAGCTTAAGAAAAATTTAAATAAATTAAAATAATTGAATAAAATATTAAATTAAATTAAAATTAACGAAAAAAACAATAAACAATTAAAAAATATATTCCATAAATCGGTAAACGGATACATTTTTTAAGTATCAAGGGGAGAAAGCATATTGTGAGAAGCAGCCTATAGCCCTTCTACGTAATACTGAACCAAACAAACAAATAAATGTGTAAGTTTTAACACTTAATAGTTTGTAGTATTTATTTTGGATTTGAAAAAGATACACTGCCATTTCCACTTATGGAAAATTCTATTATCCTTTTGTCACAAGTATCCACAAAAATAATCCACTTACACCACAAACAAACAATCGCTAAGAAAATATACACATTTGCTGAAAATTGCCTCCTAAAAATATGTTACACTTTACACTAAAGCAGCCTTAGGGCTGAGGAAGAAACCCTTGTCAATGTCTCGATTTTCACAACTGATATGTATTTTTTTTGTGCTTACACTCATTTTGAGCTTATCGCATTTTATTGAGTGTTTATACGCAAATTCTTATGATTTTATTTATGCAAATTGAAGTGTTTTTAGGCGCGAGTGCTGTACACTACACTTTTTTTGTTGTTCGTTTATGAAATTTAATTTTAATTTGTGTGGCAGCCTTTTAGGCGCTTGTGTTAGATTTTTTACACATGCTTAACCATTTTTTTTGCCCGCCTTATGAAACCAATTTCCTTGAGTTTTCTCAAATGGAAATTTTTTAAATTGACGGATGCCCACGCATTTGCTGGAGGCTTAAGGAAGTTTTTACTTTGGGCAAAGGACATGATCCTATATGGTAGCGAAAAATGCCAACAAATATAAGACTAATGAGTAGCTATAAATTAGGCTTGGTTTCCATTTTTGTTACATTGTCTTTTCTTCTCTTGTTTTCATGGTTTTTTTTAAATGGTTTCACTTCGTTGACGCTTGAAATAAATTATCATTTCGCATTTTTGTGCAGCTCCATACATCTTCGGAAATTGAAAAAGGAACATTTTGGCTACTTTTCTTCGGGGATCCGTGCTAAGGAAAATTTATTTACCAGCGAAATTTCGCATAAATTTCCATTTCCCTGCGCTGTTTGTGTTGGGTTCATTGCATATACTTACAATCGATTATAAAACTATATTTCAAAATGTGGGGAAGATTTTCAGAATTTAGTGAATCGAATAATTTCAACCAAATGTAAGTAAAAGTTTCTACGGAAGCTTCCTTTCCACTTCAATGGCCAAACCACAAATGCCAAAATAAGTTATCAACTCTGTTCCACCTGAACTAGTTTGCGAAGAGCTACTTAAATGTTAAATGGTAATAGTAGTACCGAAGGAAAATAATTCGGCTGCATTCTTATTAATGCAACAGTGCCAACAATTATTTCAACTTTTAAATAAAATTCACTCATTTCTTTGTGTCAATACCCTAATTTCCATACTAAGGCAATATTGCGGAAAAGAGAATTTTCAATTTGTCACGCAACTTATGTTGGCAAAACGCTGAGCAAGTGGGGTGGGGGACTGTGGGGGTGGAAAAAGTTAAACATGTTCCCGTCGCATTTACAAAGCTCTGACAGCCATTCCACAAAGAAATTGTAAATAATGAGCGGAAACATGCTTTCGATGGAGTTCACGTTAAAACCTTTACCAGCTTTTCCCGGAAATTGTCCCGGTGCACGTGCACGTATAAAATCAACAAACGGAGATGCGACTCGAGTGGCATCTAATGGCAGTATGTAGTGAGATCACTCTGTTGTTGCTGTCTCACAGTCATTTGTCCTAATTCGGTGTCTTTTAAAAAATAAACGCTAAAGGAATTCTGGACCGTGGCCTTTGCAAGTTGGCTTCTCTCGCATTATTTGTCCGAATTCCAGCTGTAATCTGCTTTCGGATTTCGGATGCGTAACAATTTCAACTACGTACTGTGTAAGAATTTAACTGGTTTTGTAAATGAAGCAAATCCACCCAACAGACAGTAGCCAGCTGATAGTATTAGTTTCAAAATACGATTTAAATCAATATAAAATTCTTGGCAAATTTAAAGTGTGAACTGAACATAAGAAAAGGAATTGTAAAAAATCCATCTGAATTCGAAATTAATGAACACAATTAATGTTAATCACTGACTAAATAACAAAACCCAATTTTGTGTTCAAATGAAAAAAGTCTCAACTGGTTTTGACACGAGCAAAATTAGCCGGTTGGATAAAACAACAAGCAATTAATTAGTTACCAAATCAGCTGCTTCAATTATAATCATAAGAGTGGAACAAATTAATAAATTTGTTAGATTTTAAATTCCCTTCTCAACTCTTCGCAATTGAAAAGTTTTCAAAGCTAAAAGTTGTGCTCGTCGTGTAAATAGCTTATTTTGTGCCACTTAAACTTCACACAACCGCATTCATAATTTTTTTTGCCATTAAGTGAAAATATTCTCCACACACACAGCGCAATAAAATATCATTGGTAACAAATGCATTTATGTTAACTCAATCAATGGCAACACTTATGCTCTGTGGCCTGAAGTTGAGTGTGAATATGCCAGAATGTACTAAATTGTTTGTGAATGTGCTTGAATGAAGGAGCCCACAGAGCGTACACAAAAAGCATTCACTCTTCTTCGTCTCAATGGCGCGCGCGACCGGCTTCAAAGTAAAGTACGCATCAATGCAGAAAAGCAAAACACTTTTCAAATGCCACCATTGACGTAGAGAGTCACTTAAGGAGCGAAAGACGGACTGCATGCCATGGAAAGTGCATGAAAATTATTTTGGGGGGTTACTTAATTCAATTGCATTTTAATTTAACATTCTTTTCATTTTATTTCAATAGAGATTTTTTTTAAGCTTCACATTGATATGATTTGTATTGTGCTGATTGCACATAGAATGGTGAAAGCTTTTAAGCTAATTAAAAGAATGATAAATATTAAATTTGATATTTTTTGACAATCAAAATAATTTGTAATTTCACGATTTGTGGGAAACACAGCCAAATCACAAAAGACAATTTCCAAAATGGAAAAATCGCAGCTACTTTTTACAGCTAAATACAACCCCATTGTGATCTAATGGAGAAGTACGGAAGACTTATAAATTTCAATATCAAATTTGAGTAGATCTGAATTGTTGTGCTGGCCCCCTACACCCCCATCCACCTGTCAGTAAGCTAATTTTTATTTTCTTGTTGAAAATTGAAAAAATTTAACTATTAACACTTAACACTTTGGCATTATCTAATTTAGTGTACATACCCACAATTTAAAAATTAAAAAAAAACAACGACACTTTAAATAAACTGTGAAAATCGCTGGTAATTAATTGAAAACTGACACTTGTGTTATTAAACTGTCAATCAGCTGAAATGCCAAAGCAAATCAAAACCAATTTACCATAAAAGTAGCTTCAGCAACCAGTTTGTAGAAAAGAACAAACAACAACTACAACAAGTACACAAATTAATTACAAATTTAACATGCACACACTCACACAAACTACTTGAAATGCAACACTGCGCTTTTGATTAATTTGACAAATTACCGAGATGACGCCGCGAACACCAACCACCACCGCTACCCCACTTTTCCCAACACTTGCCAAGCGGGTATCACACAATGAATGTAGCCAACTCAGCAAATAGTAGCAAAGGCAATAAATTACAATTTGTAACTTAATTTAACAAAATGAAAAAAAAACAATAAAAAAAAATTCAAATTGAATTCTATAAAAGAGAAACTTGTTTTTAATACGTCTGTGTACTCCTTCTTCTAATTCCGAGTGGCAGTATTGAATGCAAGTATTTTCAATTGGTTTCACATTTCAGATTAGCCATCAACGATTTTCATTTGGTTTTTGAATTTTCCATAAATTCCATTTGGTAATTTTCTTGTCTTTATACAAAATTTCATTTAATTGCGCGTTGTTAGTAGTAACGAGCCGTGTGATTATTCTTTTGAAATGCAATTATTCATTTCATTTTGATTTTCTTTTGGTGTGTGCGTTTTTTATTTGTGATTTAATTGTTTTAACCTTTTTGTTGTTGTGTCGGTTGGGTTGCATCTCCTAAGGAAACGAAATTTGAAGTTTTAATTATGCACAGCGGCAACATTGGTTTTGACAGCACAATTGGGTACAATTGATGTGGGAAATGTATGGAAATTAATGCCAAGATGATTTCTAAAGTTTCGTAGTAATAAAAAATGCATTTTTTTATGTGTAATAGTAAAAAAATAGTTAAAATATAATAGATTTGTTGAATGTATTCAAAAATTGGGCCGAAATCCCGGCGGTACTGCAATACCGGGCCAACCCGCGACAGAGGTGGAGCAAGCTCCTAAACACTCCGTCAAATTACAAAAATCAGTTTAACATTTGTTGTCCTCCGATGGAGGATCTATCAGATGTTAAGCTGATAAGAACAGATACTACACTTTGATCTTAGCCATAAGGCCGAGAAGCGATAACTTGTAAGATCCCAGAGGGCAGTACTTAAGTGATCGGTGGTTTAACTCGTAAGAGAATTACTAAGGAAACTAGTGTGAAATTGTGAAATTGCACAGTGAGATGAATGAAAATTCCAAATTCTTCAAATCATTCAGGTAGAATTCGCCTATCAACGAAGTCACCGAACTGTTTGTTTTCTTGCTTCACTCATTAAGGGTTGGTTCAGTTAAATTTCGTTATATATGCATATGACAAAAACCAATGACAATAGGGCTATTCACGAGTTGGTCTTGCAGAAGAGCAGAAGTGTGTTTATCAATGCACTCAAGTTTTAAACAGTTCAGAGCGGGTATTTCTTGCAGCTAGTTACTGCTACTGGCAACGTGCTAATGTATCTTGTGCTTAAATTATTTAAATTGTTACGAGTAGGAGAAAATCTCTAAATGACGTAGTGAATTGTGTTAGAACATTTATCTAGAGACCTGCCGATTAGAAATTTATATATGATTTCAACATTTTTTTTATTTCCACAATAAATTGGGTTTTTTTCTTAAATTCGTTTGGACCCCTACTACTTATTTCATTCCAAAATTCATTTCAAAACTAAAAACAATCGAAAGCTTATTTTCCACGGTCAATACATAGTCCACGAGTCTAATATAATCCGAAACAACAAAAAACTAGAGAGCACATACAAAATTTTGTTTAAAGACCCCCATTTTGTCACATTTGTAAAATTTTCAAACGATTCCACATTTTAGCCTAGCATTGAGTGACAACCAAAAGGATGACAATTGTGATTGAAAACTTAATGGGAGCTGACACGACCTGCCACAGTCACTCAGTGCTATTAGAATATTTTCGCTTTTGAAAATAGCTACTTTGAAACTTGATCTTTAGATGTACCAGAACAACTTGTGAACAAAATTTCAAGTCCATATCTCTAAAACTGCGACAGCTATCATGCTGATAGGCGGAGTTAGACAGACAGATGGACATGGCTAGATGGGTTCAGTTTTCGATGCTCAACGCGCCTCCTGGTGGCCGTTACCAACGTTGTGTCAAGGTTAATATACTCCGTCACAGTAGTGTGAGGGGGTATAATAAACCAGACCTCTAAAAACTGACACCCTCATAAATTCATTGATTATTACAACAACACATGTACCATTGTTTTTTTGTATTCGAAAATATATTTATGAGTCCCACAAATGAAATAAAAAAAACCACAACGAAAAATGTCATAAAGAGAAGCAAAACAAATTTAATTCAATTATGATTACAAAATTTATCACAAGCACAAGCTTATTTGGCACAGGCAATCTAATCAAATACTAAAGGAAAAATTCAATAGTTCTAAAGTATAAAAGCAATGACTACGTTCAAAATACTTTTCAATAGTAAGGAAATTGTAGAAAAATGCAGACACAACTGGGACTACTATTGCTAATCGCCATAACATTGGGTAAGTTCGCCTTGAATATTTTCAAAATGTCATTGTCATATGAAAAGTTAGATTAAATGCAATTTTTTCGTATACAGTTTGTGGCCTGCAAGCTGAAGTGGATTATAAATTAAGAGACTCAAGAGTCTACGGTAATTTAAAACAATTTGGAAATGTTATTCCAGTGGCACCACGCGTATTGTCAGTGGCACCACGCGTGGAGGAAAATATTAACGAAAATATAAAATATCTCATTTATACACGGAAGAATGCGGACAAGCCTGAGACAATTGAGCCCGATGTGGAATCGGTGATAAGGAATATTTTCAATCCCCTAAAGCCAACCATGTAAGTTAAGTGAAATGAAACCTACTTAATTGTACATTAAATCAATTTTAACGCCCACCACTTAGCTTCTCCATACACCGCTTCCAAGGAGATCGACATTCAGCCGAAAATCAAGTGATTGTCTCCGCAAAACTTCAACAGGAAGACTGCAATGTGATAGTGGTCGATTGGAGCCCACTAGCCAGTGGCGAGTATGCCGATGCTGTGGCGGCTGCCTCTATTGTGGGCGATGCCATAGCTGACTTCATTATACTCCTGCACAAACATTTCGCTGTCAAATACGAACAATTCCACCTGGTGGGCTTCAGTCTGGGGGCTCATGTGGCTGGTTTTGCCGGGCAGAGTGTCTTCGCCAAGACTCAGGGTGATAGAGTGATGCGAATTACTGGCTTGGATCCGGCGGGCGAAATATTCAGTGATATTACCAATAAAGATGGACGTCTGTCTGCGGACGATGCCCAATTTGTGGACGTCATACACACTAATGGAGGCGGCTTGGGTTATCGGGCTGCGTGCGGTCATGCTGACTACTATCCGAATGGTGGTGAGAACCAACCCGATTGCAGAGCAAATGATATGCTCTGTTCACACACACGTGCCTACGAGCTGGTGAGCGAAATGTGGTCGCCTGAAAATGATTTTGTGGCCACGAAATGCACAACAGGCGAGTCTATGAGCCTGGACTATTGCATGTGGGTGAATGTGAAGATGGGTGAGACGTTGCTGAAGACTGGTTTGTACTATTTGGAAACGAATGGAGCATATCCGTACTCGAAGGGAAGTTTTGTGTTTGAGTTTTTGTAAATAAAAGTGAAATTGAAACAACAGATTAGTGCGAACTCGGGTTAACAAACTCGTTGAACTAAGTTCAGTCAAGTGAGGCTAAATGGCTTTAAATGAACTATGAATTATCCCTTTACACATGTTGAGGCGAAATTGGCCTTTTCATTGTGCATCTTACATGAGTGATGGATGTCTTCACACTTGCCAGCGTCTGAAGGGGGTTCTAGGCACCTCAAACATGTTCGACTTTAACGGATTCATGTCATGTTTTAGTTTCATTCATCATCATCACCACTCAAAGGGATCTTCCTCTACTTCGAGTTTTTGCTGTACACCAACTTCAGCTTCCGTGTACATTTGTTGTTAAGAACTTTCATCTTTCGTATGTGATGCTGTCGAGTTGAAGTTGCTCCGCCACTCCTCCACACTTGTAATATTATCCAGCCAAACCCTACGCAACTGCTGTGCTACTATTGGCAGTTAGTCGTGCGGTACGGAATACATATACGCTTTTGTTTATTGTTTCTATTGATTTTAAAGATATTGCAGAGTGTAAGTAGGTACTTTTTTGTTGCATTTTTTTTCGGTGTTAAAGTCCAAACATATTTCCTGCCAATCTTAAAACAATAACATGGAGCCAGGGTTCAAGGAACTTTTTCTGTTGTTGCTTTATTTGGCGGTTTTTGGTTGCCGGGCATGGAATGCTTGAGTACGGCAAAGTTTAAGCTTTTTTAATGGAAATTCTTTACAAAGTTTTTTCTTTTCTTTTTTTGGGATATTTTTTGACATTTATGTTGATGTTATTTGAAATGACGCTGCGTCATTGTCATCAGCGTGTCATCACCACCAATAGTGTTGGCTAGCGAAATAAAAAAACACAAACAAAAAACATCCTTGAAAACCTTTTATAAATATCATTTAAAGTTTTCAGCTTCTGAGGCATGTTATTCGGCTTTTTTCGGCCACTTTTTGGTTTTTATTTTCTTGCATAAAGTTTGTTCGAACGTTTTTGGCAAATTGAAATTTGCCTCACGTACGGGTTGAACTGAGATTTGAAATTTGTTTACACATTTCGGTGCTGAGGATGTCGGAAGAAATCCACCAATTTGCCACTCTATGTGATATGTGTGCTGATAGGTAGGCATTAAGAAAGCTATATATATTTGAGGGAATGAATGTAGCTGGTGGAATATAATCAATAATTTAGAGTTTTGTCTATTTAAACTTTTTAGCAATCAAATAAATATCTATGGAAAGGTTCTAATGCTTTCGTTTTCTACTTGAAATATCAAGTACCCCAGATAAGAACCGGTTTGATAACATACGCGACTATTAACTATTCAATGCAGAAAAATATGCTATAAATTCTGAATAAAGTCAACAAGATTTAGCCTAGACAAGACCCTTTTAATCAAAACAAAAAATTCTTTATTTGTAAAAGTATTTTTCCATTAGGGGACATTTCTTTTTATTTTATAAACCCTACCTGGTAACAAACTATTCTTTGAAATTGTATTTAAAATTCCAATCACATTTACAATTCCAACCACTAATTAAAATTCAATTTAGCTCAACACCTTCACTTCGCCGACTGACTCTGCATTAGCCAAAACGTTAAGTCGTCCAATCAAGCTGAAAATTCGCACTAAATTCCACCGTCGAAGGGGAAGGGGGCAAATAATAAAATAAAAGCCCGTATTGCTATCAAAGTCAACATAACCCAGTAGGGAATTGGCTCATCACGTAGCCATCATTTGCATTCAAAGTTAATTTGTTTATGTAATAAAGGAACTTACAAGTAGAAGAGCGGTTTGCTTTTCTAGTTTAGAAATTTATTAATTAAGCAATCATGAAGGAGATGTGGAAAAGAATAATTTTCAACCAGATAAATTGGAATAATATGTTTGGGTAGCAGTTACAATCCCCACAATGTGATGTAAATTGGTACAGTAATCTCCACTTTCCTTTATTCAAAGTTTTAAAAAATTTCTTTCGAGACCTGACTAAATACAAATTCGTAAGGCTGAACACTCCAATAAAATCGATTTTCATTTAACCCTAAGTCACCCTGTATGAAATTAAGTCTAGGATACATCTATGGACTATTCAACATATGATTGAAATTGGCTGAAAATTAACCCCACCCCATATAATAAACTATGTATTAGATCATAATTCAGACAATTGGTTCTACTTTTCAACTCAAAAGCAACTCAGAAAAATGGTCTGCCTCTGTATGACAATTGAACCAGTTTAAAACTAATTTATTTAACATTTTTTCAGACTACTTACAAATAGAGCAGACTTAGAACTATACTTTTCGAGTCAATTCTCTTTATAACTCCGACAGACTAGTTTTTCTTCCAACTGGGTAGTCAGTTCCCTGCCCTCGATGGCCAAACAATGGTCAATTCATGCTATAAAATCTTAAATGAAATTCAATTGAATAAAACTCGACAAAAACTCACAGCAGACGCAAGTAATTGCTATGCAAGTGACGCAATTAGATTTTAGCCGCTCTATGGCAACAACTAACAGACACCAACTGCTGGCAGAAAGTAGTGGCCAACTAGTGAATTCCGTTGGGTTTTTTAAATACATTTTTATGCAATTTTCCCATTTAATTAATGGCATTTTATGAAAATGTAAAAAGTTCTGAAATAACTGAAAACGCAAAGGAAAATAATGAATCAAAACGAAGTGTTGAGTGAAGGACGAGTAAAAATTGTTTAATTGCCTTGCGACGTGTCCACCATTCTAGCAAATTAGTAACTGAAACGTTTGGTTCTAATTTATGTTGATAACTCAATTAAGTTGAGTGAAGCGTAAACAATTGCTCAATTGGTACGAAAAAGTTAGAACTTCAACTAATGGTTTGAATTAGTTTGCAGAGAATGAAAGTATTGCTTAAGGACTAATGTGAGGAGGAGAGAGAGACACTTTCAGTTGATTTGATAGGCTTGTTTGTTTGCAGGTGAACAAGAAAACCAACTAACTAACATTTAATATTATGAAGAAATATTCAACCTGAAAATAAGAAATTTCTTTCTCTACATTTGTATAATACGTTTAAATCGCCAGTTGGTTATCATAGCATCAAATCCATGTACCAGAAAATCCCAGCTTAACCCGAGCAAACAAACAACGTTGATAAATCGCAGAAACTTCATATAAATCTGTTGGCTCAACATTTCATAATTACGCCAGACGAGAGCACTGTAGATGGATTTTGTTAACTGCCATTGCTGCTTCAAATTTCCACCGCAAGCAGGCAGACAACAGTGCTGCCGGAAGTGAAATAAAAGGCACGTTTTCCATGTTGCCACCAAACTTTTGATATAGGAATTCTATTTTTTTTATTTTTTGTGAGTAGCCACACTTCTTGAAAATACAAAATTCGCTTCGTTTCCACAAATTGAAAAACTTTTATCGTTTTGGAGTGCAATTGCAGTACCAAATCAACAATTTTTTCAAGAGTTTCTTGTTGTTGTTTGTTTTGTAAATGAATGACTCTAAAGTGAGGCTGATGAAAAGTTGTGCTTTCAGGATTTGCCAATGTGTTTGTTGAATGTGGAACACATGTTTCATAAATTCTGACATTTTTCATTTTGATTTTGACATTTAGTATGAAAGGTGAGTGGGCAGTAGAGGAAATTGTATTTGTGTTTGTTCTGGAATTGAATAAGTTTGAATGAGGTAACTATGGAAATTTTAGAGATGAAATCATGGTGCACGCTGGGAGCTATCAGCTGAAAAGGTTTAAACAAAGAGGTTTGAACCGAAAATCCTCACAAGGGAATTTGTGGGAAGCTTGTGTTGCTCCATTTAGCAAAGAAGTTGCACTCAGGAAAACATGTTTCATTTAAATACAGTTAAATACACTGTAAGGATTCTACACTCAAAGAGTTTAAAAGAAATAAAGTAATATACCATATCAGTCAAAAGATGGTGGAATGTTTTGTATTTCTCATAAAATCACATTTCGTTTCCTTCAACTAAAGCAGATAGTTGTTGGAAAAGAATTTCATTGCTCACAAACAAATTATGTTTGTCTAATTTTTCGTTTGAGTGTATGAAATTAGATTTTCACAATTCTTAAATCAGAACCAATCCACTTTCCTTTTCAAAATCCTCTTCAGAATTTGCGCCCGAATTCCCAAAGAAACCATTAACGAAAAGCACGTGATTACCAAACCAAACTTTTCACCAAAATAAGAAAAAAAGAAGCAGCCAAAAACAAAACATAAAACGGAAACAGGTGTTCAAATCAAAACTTTTTCTTGTACTTTTCGACTTCTCTTTTTTTTCATGTACCTAAGCCAAAACTGGTGGTCAAATGAAGAAGAAAATCCAGACATGAATTAATTATGAGGATTTTTACAAGAAATTCCAAAGAAAGCATACCACACCATTCTTGCAACCTCCTCTCTTATGAAATTCTAAAACTTCTCCCTCAACTCACTAGAAGAAGCACCAACGAAGTTGAGTCAGCTCAGTGCGCGGTCCTCCACCGCATGAAATAAGTGATTATTAGCTGCTTTGTTGTTCTTGTCTTCGCTACTATGTATATTGTGGCTTTGCGTGTATCAACATTGGGTGAGGAGGCGGGTGGGAGGTTCAATGTTTATGCTCACCGCTTAATTAACATGCATTTAGGTTTCAGTTGTGAGAATTCTTTGGTTTTTTCGCATAAAAAATTCAAATAAGGTGACGAATTGTGTGAAGTAGTCGTTAATTGAGAAGTTGGCTAATTTTGAGCATTTCTTTTTAGTTTTGTAGAGAATTTTTTTCAATATTCTAGGTGTTGACTAATTGAATTTGTAGTTTTTCAAAAATAATTGAAAATTGCGAAATGTTTAACACATGTAATTTTATCCCCCTCCGCCCGAGTGCCATCTGTGTCAAAAACAATCATTTATCTTCGTAAATTTTACGCTTTTTTTTTTGCACTTTTCTCTCTCATTTCTATACACAGTTGACACTTAAACATGGCGTAAAGATTACATTTAAGATTAAAAGCTCATAACAATAACCACAAAACGAAATTGGTAATGAAGAAAAACCCTCCAAAAAAAAACAAGAAGCGTCAAGTGAGACATACAACAGGCAACATACAACAAAAATAACAATAACAACTTACTATTCACTACTGCTTATTACCAAACGCCTACAACTATTTTGTAGCGAACAGCACAGGAGGAGGCATTCAACTTAATTTCGGTGAATTTGGGTTTCTTCTTTTGAACGCATTTCCGCTTCAGCGCCATTTTGGCAGTCGCCATTGTGGTGGTTTTTTCTTTTTATTTTGTTTATTTTTATACGCTTATTTTTCGATGCTAAAATTCTTTTTAATAGGTTTCCCAACGACTTTGGCGTGTGTTGGATTTTTATGATTTTTCATGCTTTTCATTGCTGAATTTAACGCAGTTGTTGTATTTGTGGTATTTGTGTTCTTCAATAAAGAAACAATGCTTAAATGTACTCTTAACTTTTGTGGCTTTTGTGTGAATTAAAATTCGCCTTAAAACTCATCCGATTGGAAAGACGACGATAGGGAAATTGGATTTAACTAGAAGCGCAGGATCAAAACTTCAAAGTTTGTAAGTTGTCGTAAGTTCCTAACAAATGCTGGTAATGTTACAGTGTGACATATTTACGAGTAGGGGGTGTAGTGAGTAGTTGTGTAAAGTTTCTGTATTCACCCGTTGTTATTAATGTTCGTGGAAGCAGGCAGTTGTGTCATTATCGAAATAGTTTATCAACAAAGGCACACACAAGCTTATATCACACACACATAATGCTTTTGTGTGAGTATTCCCATCTCCCAGCGCCTCCCCCTGTGTTCTGTTTTCACAATTAATTTTGGTATTTCGACTTAATTTCATCCTTAATTAAACCCATTTGCTTAGTAATTTGAATATTATACCTTGCGCCAATAGCCCACTTCATAATTTTAATTAATACCGCAGCAAAATGTGTCCGACTGTGCGCTTGTGTTTGCTTTAACCTTAGAAAGGCAACGTGCGGCACAGGTTATTTCAGTTTCCAACATAAACACACTTTTGCATAAATTTGCAAATATTTCTGTTTGTGTTTGCGTATATTTTCACACTTGTCGCTTGTTGATTTTGGCGGGGGAATAGGATTTTCATGGAATTTAGGAGGATCAAAATTAGGTGCAAAAACGACAGACCATTTTATCCTGAACATGAGAACTATACAAATTTGATCTTCTGTAAATTTTGAATTTTTATAAAATGATAATAATTTGTCATCTGACAAGTCATTTTGACTTTAGACTTAGCTTTGCTCCGAATTCTAGACCACCTCCGGTTAACTATGCTAACTGTTAATTAGCTACCCACCGGGTGGCCACACTCAATTAGTGACTAACAATTTTTATCGTCATTTACATTTTTGTGGAAAATTATGTTTACGACTTTTTCAACTATTTGCCAAACTCAACTTTTAAACCAAACTGCAATTTAATTGCTTCCCACCATTCAGCCAGTTCGAAGAAACATAAAAACGATGCCGGCTGTGTTGTTGTGTGCAATTGTCATAAAATGACAATTCACAAGATTAGAATTCGTTAACAGCATAAAAACCCGCATGTCATGTAGGTGGCACTTTTGTACAATTTTAACAACACAAATATTAACAAATTACACACACTAAAAAAAGTTGCTGTTATCTGGGTTATTTTCAGAAATTCCAAATACCCTACAACGGGCAAGTTTGGCCAATTCAAAATTTTTGCAAATAAAAAAATTTTAAATTTACATATTTTAAAATTTTTACAACAGCAATTTTAAAAATTCCAAATTTCATTCAAAAACGTTTAAGTGCCCTTTTTTCGGTAAAATCGAACTTTTATCAAAAATTACAGACTGACCTAAAAACTGTGACTCCAAAAAACGTAACTTCGCTTTCGAGACAAATTAACTATACCTTGACTAGAGGTCAGGATTACTCGTGTAGAGAAGCACCACTCTATTTTAACACAGGACCACTAACAGTGTATATAGTTAATTTTTAACAATACTGCCGTCTTTCTTTTGTATAATATAGGTAAAATAACAAAAAAAAAACGAAGCAATACGACAGCGGTATTGTTGAAAATAAATGGTAGCGGTTCTATGTTAAAACCTATTTCTATCAATTTACAATCAAATTAATAAACGATTCAACATAATAATATCGAATGAAATTTAATTGGTTTTTTTCATTAAACCACTTTTCCTTTCAACGTTTTATACATTCTACAAACTTATATTTTCGTACAAACGTAAGTGCCCCACTGAACCTACCCACATCCAAGAGGCGTTTACAAAAGCGCAGCTCGACTAGGTTTTGGTTTAACTCCACCACTGTCGATAACGGTAAACAAAAGGAAATACATATAATGTCATTCGAGAACCGACCCCCATTAATTCTGTTCAACTTTTCTGTTACCTTTTTTTTACCACCTAACGGCCAAACTCCTGCTGATTGAAAAGTAATTCTTCACACTCTAGGCCGGCATAAATTTAATTAAATTCCATTTGCGCTTTTACATTTGCTCTATTGTTCTTGGCAAATTAGGGTGTGTTGATATGCAGGTACATTGTATGTATGTTGTGCGTAGAGGCAAAAGCAAATGTGATATGATAAAAACTTTGTACTTTTGTAATAAAAAAAAAAAGTGGTGTTGGCCTCATTTTTGGAAAAGGGATGAGCGGCAGCAACAATTATTTATAGCTTTTAAAGTAGATAAGTAGATAGTGCGTTTATAATGTTGGAAAGTTTTGAAAAGAATTTAATTTCTTCAAGAAGAGAAAATTCTTTTCAACTATCCAAATGTCTTCTTCTTTACAAGTTCTTTTGATCGAATAGAATTTTCGGAAATTGTTCAAAAGAAGATACGACAAACGGAAACTAAACAAAAAAAAAACAGACTGGAAATGACAGATTTCCTTTTTAAGTGCATAACTGACACAAAAAATACGCACACTCAGCACAAGGGAGTAACATGAACTTTGTGATAACAGAAAAGTATTAAAATTATTAAAACGATAAAGTCTATTTTCGCATGAAGTACAGAGTCTTGGCGGAGTATCTATAACTTTAGGAAAAAGTACTAAATACAAAAAATAAGTAGCAAATCTTAATCGCTTTGATTTATGGCATTCATTTAAAGACGGAAATCAACTTGCTGGCAGAACTAGTACATTGACTTCTATTCAGTCTATTTGGCAATGAAAAAGTTAAACCTCTGATAAGATAAAAAAGAATTAAAAATTATGCGTAAAAAATACAATTGTAAGGAAAAAAAAACCGAAAAGTTATTGACTGATTAGTCTGAGAAATTCAAGCGAATTATCGCAAAGAAATTAAATTAAAATTGCCCTTAATCAACGTTGGGGGGAAAACACACAAACGTGAAAAACAATGTTTTTGCATATTATGTAAATCCCAGGCGTTTGGAGAATGTTTTAAACTTTTATGACATTTTCTGCTCGACAGCAGTGCAACTTTGACAGAAACGGAAAAGTCGTTTCATGTTTGTTTGCAACAGGGTTGGCAACCGAATCGAATAAAGGTTTCGGTTTCGGTTTTACTCCCGCTTGCCAATCGGTTTTGGTTATCGGTTTCGCTCCTTGATGTTGAGAAGGTTTCGGTTGGTTGGAGCGATTGAAAAGGTTTCGGTTTAGGTTTTAAAAGGCCCAATATTAGGAAATTTTATATCAATTCAATATAAATCAAGGGTGCTGAATCTAACTACATTTACCGAATTTCCTTATCTAATCGCATTTTCAAACAAATTTCTGCTTAAATTTTTAGTTTTTAAACCCTACACAACGTTTGAAACGTCCATAAGGACGCATGTATGGATAAGTATATATATTCATGATCAGCATCGAAAAAAGATTTAGCCATATCCCCGTCTGTCTGTCACCATACAGGCTGGAATGTTTTTTTGAGACATCGATGTGAAACTTTGGGTTTACGTTTTTATCTCCGAGTTTTTATCGGACGAAAAAGGCTGCCATATAAAACTACGAAAAAATAGCGAAAATTTTCCAAGTCTTTTCCAAAAACATAAAAACGCCTGCGCACACAGAGGCGTTATTCGTGCCGCAGGCTGTTTCGAAATTAATTTTGTCACAAATAATTGTATTTCTGAAAATATAGCGTTTTTTATACAGCCTGTTTCCATAGCAATACAATAAATAACAAACACAAAAAGCCAGTTTCAAAACCAATTCGAATCAGTTTGAAAATAAACCTTTTGACTGTAGTCTAATAAATAACAAACAAAATAGTCATTTTCAGAACCATTTCAGTCAGACTTTTTGATTGTTTCCATAGCAATATAATAAATAACAAACAAAATCTACTGCGGTGAAATCGCTGCCTGTGTGAGGCACTTTGCGTTTTCGAAGCTAGATTTTTTAAGTAGCGAATATCGCCTCTGTGTGCGCCGGCCTTATAAAAAGATTTATTGAATATTTAAAAAAAATATTTCCTATATTTTAAAAATATATGAAATAAATAAATGAAATACGATGAATTTTCTCTTAGGAAAAAAAAAACTTCAAGTCAATTTTGTGTACCTTTTGAAAACCGATTAAAAACCCGTAACCTTTTCAATTGGTTTTGGTTGAACCCATTCAATCGGTTACGACGAATCGGTTTCGGTTTAGGTTTCGCTCACTAAAATGAATCGGTTTCATTCGGTTTCGGTTTCGGTTGCGGTTTCGGTTGCCAACCCTGGTTTGCAAGTGTTAATGTGTAACTTGCACTTTTTCTGCCATAAAAGTAATTCAACAGAAACATACGCACGCTTATCACTCATCGTCGCGCTTATCGGGCACGCTCTCACAACTTGGCGGCAAACATGAGTTATAAGTAAAATTGTAAAATTGTGAAATCGTAGCAGAAAAAAGAAGCAGTACTTGTACAAAAGTGCGAACTGTCTGCATTTTGCACGAGCCCCATTGTTGCATTTAAATTGCATGCTCGGAAAAGTTTTAAAATTCTGCAAGCGTTTTAATTATTTTATTTTGTGCTTGCACTTGTAAACAACGGTACACAATGTTATCATGTAAAGAAGGCAAATGAAATGGTTAACTTTAAATATGGTTTATTGCCAAAGGGGAACAAGGGATTCTTAAACCATTTACTTTTGCGAATTAAACAAACACAATTTTTTGTCTAAAAATCAATAGAATGAAACTTTTGGAATAATTCTAGAATGAGTATAGTGTCTTCAACATAAATCGGGATTGCTGATCAAGATTCCGAAGTCTGTTTTACTCCGTTGAGCTCTACGAAAAATCGAACGCACTTCGAACTGTTCAATGGAATCTCTATCAATTGCAATTATTCAATTTAAATTGATATCTTTTGCCAAGAAATTTCCACTCATTGACGACATTGACGCACAAAACAAAAACCATTTAAGAATCGCTGCACTGACACTCCTTGTTACGCAAATAAATGCAACTCCAAGACAATCAATCATTCAATGCAATAAAATTCAATGCAATAAATTGCAAATGAAATGCAATTAAACTGAGACACAAACATCATTTGATTGAGTGTGGTCAGTGTCCATCATCAAAACTTATAAAAATGCATCAACAGCAATAACAACAACAATGCAATCAATAATATTTATTTTTGAGTTTTGTTTGTTAAATGTGCCACATTATTGCATTTAAGCCTCACATTAACAACAACAACAGCTACATCAGAAACAACAAGAGTGCGTGCCAACAGAATGCAGCGCACGCACGCATTTGCACACATGGCAACTGACCCAGTCAGAGAAGCCACTGGAAGTGACAGGCGGTGGGCGGCACGAGGCACTCTGAACGATCGTCAGTTGACTTGGCAAAACACAACAAAAAATTGTATTTACTTGACCAAGTGTAAGAAGAAAAAATTAATGGTCATATCGATTATACGACTGGGCACTCAAGAGTTTTTCATAAGTTTTACAAACACCTCATGTTGACTAAAAATAAAAGTTGATAAAGTTTAACCACCTCAAGAAATGCAATGCAATTGATGGACCCACACGTCCTTCACAGGTAGTCTAGATTTAGGTTCTAAATTCGCTTGAGAATTCCCTGTCTAATAGAATAAAACCTTCTCACTGAAAACACATTCATTACTTAAGCTGAACCCTCTTTTTGCATAGTTGGGAATATATTGAAGCTACACATGTCCAATGTCTTTCACGCCTCCACACACAAACAATCGAAATGGATATACCCTTCCTTTCGCCATATACGATCCAATGAAAACAATAACAATAAATTGATGAACAAAAACTGCACATTTAATGGTTTTTGTTTGTTTTTTTTTTAATACTCTGTATTTTTTTATTGTTTTTGCCATTTCTGTGTATGTAATTTTACGACACAGGAATGAAATGAATTTTAAATTATGAATTATTGCGTAAATCGCTCTCTGTGCGCTGTCGTTCGTCGAAGTTGATTGTGGCAGTAAAGTTGTTTGACCGATTTTTGGCCCAACATCAACTGTCAAATGTCAGCGAGAAAAGATGCAACTAAATTGATGTTTTGTTGCACTGATGAATCGTCGTTTTCGCTGAAGAACATCTTACGAAATCAGCATGGGAAAACTTGAATGAAATTCACATGACGTATGTACTATATGAAGTTAATTGAAGTGTGTGTATTTATAAATTACCTTGAAATTATGATGAATTCCGATTAGCATATGTTTGTAGCACGGGGATGTGCATTGTGCAATTGTCTTGAGTATAAAATGAGTCAGTTTGTGGGTTTTGTGCATAAAGTATTGAATAATCAAATAAAAATTAATCAGCAAGCTGAAAATTATATTCGAAAATTAAAATAATAAATTACACTGTGCGACATATCAAATCCTATAGGATTTCAGCTCTCAAGTACTTGTCACACTTCGTCAGTATTATTGGCACATTTTTCTGCACCCTTTTCAAAATGTTTTACATTTTTTCATGAAAAAAGTACTTACTGAAGAAATAAATAAAATTCGTTTGTTACTTGAACCAACGAATCAGGGACGTACCCAAAAAGTTGAACTTTTGAATTTTTTTATTTTTTTGTATGAAAATATGTTTATCTTTTTGTTCAAATTTCAAACCGCCCCCTTTGGATACATTTCTGGGTTCAGATTCTAATTGCGAGCAATTCAAAGAAGATTCAAGTACCTTGGTCTCTCTTAGTAATCTATCTTGTTGAGTCATAAATTAACTTAAGCTAAATAATAAATTTAAAGAAGAAAGTTTTTTTTAATACCAACCTTTTTTTTGTAATGCAATATAATTTCGCATTTTATCTTTTACGCACTTTATTTTCCAAGCAATTCATGTTGTTGTAATTTGTTATATTTTCTTTCTTTTTTGGCAAATTCAAAATAAACACATTTAATTTTAATCAGTAGATCAAAAGGTAACAAAAATCAACAAAAATTTCATTTATTCCGAGCACATGTGCCACTTTTTAGTAATTCTTTTTATAAAATTTTTTTTCATGCTATTTTTTTTTTGTTTTAATGACACACAATTTTTCCACTGTTGATTTAAAAAGATGATACTGAAATGCAAAAAAATAAAAAAGTAGAAGAAACGCAAATTTTTTTTTAAAGAAAATTACAAATTTTTGTCACGTTTTCGGCGAGTTTATTAAAATTCACACACAAATACTTTTTGCCACATTTTTTAGACTTTTTTTTATTATTTTAATTTTTTTTTTTGCGGATTTTTTCATTGTGTCAATTGGAAATTATTTCGATTTTGTTTTTCTTCTTCTTCATTTTATAAATAAAAGTTTACACCAAGATTGTCAATTTCTTGGAGTTTCTATTAAATTTCAGTAATTTATTTACTAACAAATAAAACATTTCTTTTCTCGACTTTCCGCACAAACGCACGCCCAAAATTTTTGTTCTCATTTCCGAGTGTATGCAAATTGAAATGTTTATGAAATCACTTAGCGCCTTCTTGTACGCGTCTTTGTTTTTTTTGCAATATAAAAATGCAAAATTTAACATTTATTCTTGTGTATATTTTATATACAATACAATGGGTTGTGAGTGCTCAATTTATTTATAATTTGTTTGCTCAATTTGTTTTTGTTTTTTCAATTTACAAATTTTACTCGCCTTCAGAAATAAATAAATCTGTCTAAGTTGAATTTCAATAAAGAACGTTTTTTAAGCCCATTCCAAGTGTAATAACTTTTTCATGGGATTTTTTGGTTGTTGTTGTTTTTTAATTTTCCTAACGCTGCGCATGTTTTAGTTTTTTTTTTAAATTTAAAAAATGAATTAATCAAGTCAATTAATATGAACAACTCAAATGTTATATTTGTTTTTTATTTTCAAATTTGAACATTAATTTAAATCCACGTATTATGAAATCAAATTTTTTTTGATATTATTTTCCCTTTTATGTTGATATAATTTCGAATTTAAATAAATGTATATTTTATAAAATAATAAATTTAAATGTACCACATGAAAAAAATCTAATTTACAAATACGTTAAACACATTCAAATTATCACCAACTCATGCATAATTTTGCCAGCGAAAAAAAGTGTCAATTGTTGCGCTCTAAAAGCAAGCAGAAAAATATAAAACAAAAAAAAGAAACCAAAAAATGTAACAAAGTGCAAAAAATTATCGAAAAATATAAATTTTTTTAAAATCACCATCAGCTGTGTCTAAAAATAAATATAAATAATATTGCAAGACGTCCGTTCAGCGTCACCGCCACCAACAGCTACATAAAAAAACAACAAAAACTGGCCGCACATAAAATTCAGCAAAAACAACAAATTTAAAAAAACTGCATTAAACACTGCTGCAGCAACAAATTAATTCGCATTTTTACAAAAAAAATCGACAACAAAAAATACCAAAAAAAAAATCGACAACAAAAAAATACACACACACGCTGAGAAAAAAATACAAAATTTTTGCACTAAATGCATTTGAAATAATTTTTTTCGTTTATTTTTCTCTTCACGCAATGCATTTTAAATTAAAAGAAAAAATTCAAAGTGAACGCGTAAAAATGCCAAAAATTTTATTTTTTAAAAATGGTTAACAAACGTAGGAAAAACTGCCACAAACACCTGTTGGCACTGAATGCAAAATAGCAATAAGAAGCATTAGTTGTTGAATCGAAATGATTTCCACTTGAACTTTTTTCATTCAATAAACATTTCTTTTAATTTTCTAATATTTCCAATATAATAAAAACAAATAAAAAAGCCAAAACTATTTTATTCACTTCCTATTTGAATGAAAGGAACTATCATACACTGTTCACTATTCACGCGCTTAAGCTCCTTCAACCGTTACTTTATTCCGTTATTTTCCAAGAAGCGACCGCTACACACGAACGTCAAAACGTAACTGATTCATTGTGCGGCTCAGGAATTCGCACATCAGTTCGCTATAGAGTTGCCCAACTGCAGTGAATTTTTGCCTATGCGGTGCTTGGGGCTTATCACCGTATCACGAGACAGTTAATGGGATACTGATACCCTCATATATTTATAGAAAGTATTCTGTGAGTAGTTTGGAATGCAAATATTTTCTTTACCAAATCACAATGCAATTTTGAGGGTTGCTTGAATAAATTTAGTTCAGTGTTGGTATTAAAAACGGATTTCACTTGTAGGCAAATTGAATATAAATGGTTAGGGTGGATCGTTGCTTAGAGATACGTATAATTTCAGGGTTGAACACGTGCAATTTGTCACTTGCCATCATCCGTATTTCACTTGCATCCCTGCGCATCTAATCCCCTTAATTATAAACAGCCACCGAATTGGGTTTCGCTAGTAAAATATTTGGCATCTCTGCTTTGTTCGTAGCGTTTCATTCATTAGTTCGTTTGGCTCGTAAGTGGTTTTGTTGTTGTAAAGTTTGTCGATTGTTGTTGTTGCAAGTCGTACACGTTTTTTGTTTACAACTTTGTTGTTGTTGTGATGGTGTTGGGGAAAAGCTCGCCGCATTTTTGCATTTTGCCGGTAAAATGCTTTATTGCAAATGACGCTTTTTCAAACATAATTAAATTTTTAAATGTTACTCATACGCCCTTCTTTTCCACTTTGACTTTTGATCAAATAAAATTTTTTTTGCCACTTTTTTTGCACAATTTTTAGTAAATTTTTTCCAAATTGGTGTAATTTTTCATGTTAATATTTACGAAAAATAGAACAGAAGCCCCAAACCTTCCCCAAAATACGACCATGCTCAAACTAAATATCGCGACAAAATGTCTGCCTGCAAACATTTAGTATTTACTTAAGTCAGTTAATAACTAAGATTCCTCATTAGAAGATTTGAGAGCGCAAAAATATAAATTATTACATTCATATAGATTACAGCTTGGGTTCCAGCTCTCAAGTAATCGCTCAAATAAAATTTCACATTATCCTGGCGGTAAAAATACTAATAGGGCAATAATCCCGGTTGTTTTATAAAACTTTCTCTTAATTTTTGCAAATATATTCCTTGTGAAATGTCAAGCAATAAACAAATTTGATATGTAACTTCAGCGGGCACAGTTTTGAACCGTTGCACTTCCATGAGAAAGGAAATGGAAAAGGGATACATAAAATTACCAAAATATTGAGGCTCAAGCAATTGTAATTTAGAAGTACTTTGGTGTTTTTTTTTATAAAGTTTGACAAGTACTTGACAACTGGAAACTAAGGTATGCGGAAAAATGTAAACTACTTGTATCTAAAATCAGGGAATCCGTATTATCAGCAATTATCAAAAGAGTATAAAAGCATTGTCACTAAAATTGCCCGATTATACCAATTTTTATAGCGCAACACTATTTCAACTTTTTTATCGCTTTTCTACTTAATTACGATTTCTTCTACTACACTCAGGAAAAAAAAACATTGTAAAATCAAGTACGATCGTATTTACTCCTTAATTTTTTCAACTTAATGGAAACAACTTTGAAATAAAGAGAAAAATACTTAGAATAACTATTGTCAACGTTGAAACAAAGTTGGAAAGTTGAAATTAAGTGAAAAATACTTAAAATAACTGTTGTCAACGTTGAAACAAAGTTGAACGATTTTAAATCAAGGTCTGGCAAACTTAATATAAATTGGAAAATTTTTGAAATAATCGGAAAACAACTTTGAAATAAGTTTGTTTATTTTTGAATTTAAGTTTTAAATTGAAAACAAGTTTGTTCGTAGTTGTTTCTAAAATATCCAACTTTACCAGACTTTCATTAACGTTTCTACTTGTTTTAAGGTCGTTATTTTTGATTTTAGGTTGTTTTTTCTCTGGGTATACCCTAAAATACCAATTCTGCGAAACGATACACCAACTAACAGATTGTCATTACTAGAGTTCAAGCAATAAGCATTTCGCAGGCATAATAAAGACACAATTTTAAAAATAACTTAAATTTATTTCATTTTGATGTGCATTACGAAAATTAGCTTTTAGCTCTTATCTGAGTCACCCTGTTTGTTGTTATATGTGAATTTTCTAGCGATGCCATTGAAAAAATATGGTTCTCTGTATAGTTTTGACAATGCATCTGGCATCCCTGTTGCCAAGGGATTTTGACATTTCGCTTTTACATTTTTTTCGCGTTCAATTTGTGTGAAATTTAATTATTGCGAAAAAATGGAATTATCGAAAAGATTAAAGGAACAAGGCTGGTAAGTGAAAAATATCAGAGAATATGTAAGGGTTTTCCTATTCGAATTAGTATTTGAATAACTTTTATGCACTCGCAAATTTTGTCTATGGCCGAAGATCGAATGATGTCTGATGTCAGTCATTGTTTTCTAAATCTGTGCTCATTCAATCCATCCCCTAGAGCCCGACCGATTAATCGGCTTCGGCCGTTATCGACCGAAAATGCACATTCGGCTTCGGTTTTTCCGAAGTTTTGGCCGAAGCTTTTCAATTTTTTTCCTTTTTTTTGCTACACCGAAAACGAAAACTAATTTTTTACGATACGATTTTCTACATCGCATCTAAACGGTCTTACTGATTTTCTTGAGACTTGAATGAGCTAATTGCTAATCATGTTGATTGTTTGTAGGCACTTGACCGACGACGGCATTAAAAAGTTAATCGCTGCGAATGGCGGCGCGGAGGGAGCTGCGGATGTACGAAAAATCATTGCCACCGCCTTAGATGTGAGTCTCAGTGGAAAAATCAATTTGTCAATTTATCTAAAATCAAATTTTCCCAGATCGACTATCGCGATATAGCGGGCGGTGCCCTGCCAACCAAGCGCGATGACACAATAGCAGGACGCATTGTGTTGCAAGTGCAAAAGGTGCGCAACATTTCGGCGCCGAAAGCCAATGAGGAATCGAAGGCGGCTCCCCGATTTCTTCAGCTTGAGCTGAGCGATGGGGTCACGACCATACAAGCTCTGGAGTTGGAAACAATTGCCGCACTGAGTCTCAACGTGCCGCCAGGCACTAAACTCTACTTTCGCCCCGAGCGTCTGCAGTTGATGCAGGGGTTTCTCATACTACGCTCAGCCGAGCTGCAAGTGCTTGGCGGCCGGGTGGAAGCCTTGGTGGAGAAGTGGGAACTGGCTCGCACTATGCTGAAATATGCGCGTAGCGGAAGACGAATGAGTGGAGCGTCCGGGCCACCACCATGGATTGCATTCGGCAAGAAGATGGACGCCATCAAAGAGACCATGCCGCGTGACCGCAACTTCAAGAGCCTGCTGGCGGCAGGCGAAAAAGACAAGGACAAGGACAGCAAGGAGAATGAGGAATTCAATGCAATGCGCACGGAAGCCATTGCCGAGGCGTCGAAGGCGGGCGCCAAGAAAGTAAGATTTTGAAGCAATTTTTGCCCAACGAATTTCTCTAACATGACCGGTCTAGATTTTCGGGGGAGGAGGCCAGCAAATACTGGACCATAACGTCAAGAAAATTCTCGAAAAGGGCTACAGCGAAGAGGAGGCCAAGCTGGCCTTACGCTCGACCAACAACAATCTCGAGCGCGCCTTGTATAATCTGAAAAGGCGCCAGGACTACAACCGCTATGACGACGAGGCAACAACTTCACAACGCGAGGGCTCAACCGTGCAAACGAGTAAATTCGGTCGAGGAGGCGGTGGAGGGCCTCCCAGAGAAAGAGAATTTGCGGGGCGGAGAGGAGGCGGGGCGGCCAGTCTGAAAGACGAGGCTGCTGCAGCCAAGCCGGCTGGAAATGTGTCGCTTTTTGACTTCTTAACCGACAAGTTGCCGGCGGTGAGAGTAAAATTTTCTTTGAAATTGAAATTTTCATTTTTTAAACTAAAAATCCGCATAAATTGCAGAATACCGAACCCACGTCTGTTAGCCAATCAGCTGCGGCGACATCTACATCTACACTCCCCTCCTATCACACTTCCTCTTCTACAACATCTGCGTCCAAATTTGACAAATCGAAATCCGATGTACCAAAGTCAAATTACAAATACACTTCGTCCAAAAGCGAAGAAGCCGAGAGAACACGCTCGAAATTCGAAAATAATTTATCGTCGAGTTTCAATGCTCATCGTTCGACTGGCGGGCCGCCGCAGCGTGGCGGTGGGCGTTCTGAGCGTCAGGAACGCGGAGATTACAATACCAGCGAACATTCATCGAATTCGCGCTACTCCAATGCCCGAGGTAGTGCTGGCGGCAGCTCGCGTGGTGGACGTGGTGGCAACTCGTCTACATATCAAGGCACTAGGCCATCCTATCAGGAGGGATACTCGAGCCAACGTAATTTTAGTAGTGCACGAGACAGTGGTCAGGAGCAACGCAGCACTGCTGGCGGTACTACGCGTGGCCATTATAATCCATTCAGCGGTCGTGGCGGAGGCACTGAAAGGAGAGCTCCAAATGAGCGCTCTTCTGCCCAGGCAAGCACTAGTGCCAGTGGAGTAGGCCCTGAGGAGCGTAGCAGCCAACCACGATCGGGCACATCTTCCGGTGGCTATGATAGCAGGCAGAAAGCCAGCGATCAACAGCAAAGCCGTGGCAGCGAGCGTTATGGACACTTTAATGAAAATAAGCCGTATGAAAAGGTAAGAGCCTGATTAACTTCCAACTGGTCACTAAAATATTCCATTAAATTACAGAATCGCTATAATCAGAGGGAAAACAACAACAAAGGCACTGAGGGCAGTAGTAGTCGTCAGCAGCAAGGCAGCTATAACAGTAATAATAGCAGCAACAACAACAACAATAGCAACAGCAATGCGGATCATTCCGCACGCATGAACAAGCTGGTGGAATCCACCACGAAATTGAAAATCGATAAGACACGCGAGCAGAACTCGAGTGGTGGTGGCGGCCGCCCTCAAAAGCAGCCAACCACTCAGCAAACACAACCAAAACAACAACAACAGTATTCACCACCTGAAAATACCCCCCAACCATCAGGACCATCCCAACAGCACTATGCTGCCACCTCGCAAACATCTCAGCCGAAATATGCCCAACAGCAGCAGCAACAAAATCAAAACCAAAACTTCTCCAACGGCTTCAATCCCAGCAAAATTATTGGTTTCCAAAACAAGGAGACCAATGACTTCGCCTTGACTCTGCTGAAGAGTCAAGGTGTGGCCTCCACGTCGGCGGACAGGCAACAAGCGGCCGCACCGCCACCACCCACCCAATCACCCCACACCTATATACCCGCCGCCGTTTCGCCCATGCAACAGCATCCACCACTCGCCTCGCCCTATGGCAATCCGGCAACCTATCTGCTGCATAGCCCGCAAGCAGCGGCAGTGCCACCTCCCGCACTGGCCGGACAATATGGCATGGTGCCCGGTGACGGTTGGTTGTGGAAAATTGGCGATCTGTGCTTGGCCAAGTACTGGGACGATGGACGCGTAAGTGAAGTTCTGTGCAACTGAATATGTTTTCAATTCATCTTCTCTCTCGTTTATCTTCCAGTACTACGAAGCGGAAATCACCGCCATTTCGGCCAAAACTTGTGTTGTCTTTTTCCACGGCTATGGCAATCACGAGGAGGTCCTCAAATCCGATTGTTTGCCCATAACCGATGCCAACCATTGTCCGATCAACAACTTTCAACAGCAGCAACAAGTTGTGCCGCCACCACCGCCCCCCGTAGTGCAACCGAATGGATTTCAACGCGGAGGCGGCGGTTCGCAGCGATATCGTGGTGAACGGCAGGTATTGAAGGTGTATGTGCCGCCACCTAAGCGAGACAATTGACAGCAAATGCAGTTTGTGCCAGCGCCGCAGCATTTCTACAATTTCGATTATGCACCGCCGCGTTGAAAGAAAGATGTTTCTCAACTTCCCAACAACAACAACACAACCACCACCGCCCTACCCTACACCACCACCACCTATATTTTCCTGATCATAGTTGTAAAATTCATCTTATCACCTAAAAATGATTCAGCATTGATCGCTCGCTAGATACACTTCTATTGTAGCAGTTTTTCGTGTATTGTGTAAACACATCTCTCCAGAAAGCAATCGAGTGTCGTCTTAACATCATTTTGAAACGATCAATTGGATCTTTATGGCCGTCGTTCGTCATCGTGTAGCTGCAGTTGAAAATGTGTTTTTGAATTAGGATTTGATGATTAAACTTGCAAAAAAAATAATAATAATGTAAACTAATGAAATATATTTATTGTGTGAAATTGTAAACAAGAACTGGTTTCTTTTCTTTAGCGGAGGGCGGGGGCGCATTCAATGTGTCAGGATTTTCAAACAAGAAGTCAAGTTTTTTTCAAGCCTTTCCAGAGGAGTATTTCAGGAAAAAGTTGTAAACTTTACATCCTTTGCAATGTAAAGGATCAAGACTATATCTCCCTTAAAGCATTCAATCCCGGGATCCCGGAAGTTTTCTCAATCCCGGAAACCCGGGATTTTCAGTCCGGAATCCCGGGATTCAAAAATCCACTTTTTTATGCATTGTTTAAGATATTTTTGACGTTTTTCCACAAAAATACTTTCGTGCATTTACTTGGTCGATTAAAAAAACCCACTTTTGTAGATTTAGTGTTACAAACACACAAAGTACAAGATTTTGGTCAATAACGGTTAACAAACAATTTTTATCGATCTAAATAAAATTTTTTCAATTAAAACAATTTTTTTTTTCAAAAAAGATATATGTTAAAATTATTTTGTTGACCGTATATTGAAAACTTTACGAATTGGATAAAGGGTTTTGTGTGTGTTTTACTTTTGAATGGACACCAATTTTAATAGTTTTAAACAACAATTGGTGTATCCGTTCCCGCTATAATACTAAAACTACTGAAAGTAAGTTTTTCGTGTTTAGCATGAAATGGAGCTGGCAGAATTTTATGATTATATTCGGATTCAGCGTGGCAAAAAAAATAATTTGTTCGATCAATCTAATTTAAAAAGAATTACTTTTTGTTTGACTATATTTATTTAAATATTATTCGTTTTGTTTAACGTAATATTTATTAGAGCCTATTTACACTATCAGTTCCATGACGAAAAATCTGACAAAGAGCTAATAAGAACTGCGGTAGTGAAAACGGGATAGAACATTTTGCACCGAAAATCCATACAAAAAACGTAAAAGGTGGCAACTCCATGCATAGTTTATTTTCATTTTCATATAAAAACTGTCAAATTTAGTCATGCCCATGTCAGTGTAAGTTCTAAAAACGGCATGCCCATGCGTCATGGGAATGACTGTGTTAATAGGCTCTTAAATATGTTTTCTTTGTCGAATTAAACTTAAAATATTGTTGCAACAATTTTTTCTTTAATTTTATATTAACTATTGTATTTAATTGGAAAATCCCGAAAATCCCGAACAAATCCCGGGATCCCGGGATTGTGATTTCAAATCCCGAAATCCCGGGATTTTCAAAAACACTTCGGGATTGAATGCCTTAATCTCCCTACACCTTCATCGTTTAAAAATTGGTTAGAAGGCCAGTGTTACCATATTTTTTCACCAAAATCCAAAAATCTTTTTTCAAACAAAAACATGCAGTATATTTTTTGAAATTCACATTTTGAGACCAATTAATAAATATTATACTTGTACATACAATACCGGCCAGTTAATTAGGTACAGCCTACTTTAATATATTTGATTGACTTTCGAATTTTTAAGACTATGAGCCTATTTACACTATCATTTCAGTTTTAAGAATTTACACTGATCTGGGCATACCGAAATTTGACAGTTTTTATATGAAAATGTAAATAAGCAAAGCATGATTGCTATAAGGGGATGACACACTGGCGTCAATTGACCCCGAGTGCTGTCAAAGTGTTGTTGTTTCCAAGGCAAAATTAAAAATGAACACTTTTTGAGAGAGCGAGTGAATATTTTCTCAGGGGTTTTTTTGACGCCAGCTTCGAGCTGGGGTCATGAATCAAAAGAGTGTTGCATTTTAGCAAAATGTAGCTGTCAAATCTTTAGTAGCAAAAACAAGGTTGCAAAAGTATTAAAAAAGCATACGAAATGCTAATTTTTGTTCGTTGCAAGCAACACTTGTCAGGAATTTGTTCATCGTTACTTTATATTATCATTAAATTTGTTGAAGCAATACGAAATGTAAGTAAATAACACAATTAAACAAAAAGCAGTTCTTATTAACTATTTTTCAGATTTTTCATCATGGAAATAATAGTGTAAATGTGACGAAAAATCTGACAAGAGGCCTTTCCCATAGCAAATTGGAATTTTAAATGGCTGATTTTATTGGTCCTTAAATGAATTTTTGTTTTTAATCCAAATTAAAAATTTCCCTTGAAAACGTCCAGACCAATCTGGCAGCACTCTCGTTGCCACCAAAACACACACATTTGCTCACTGACAGCTGACATTTCTCGATGCGAAAAACGGGGTTGAACGCAAATTGAAAACGATTGGAAACGAACGACACGTTCAATCCACTATAAAAGGCCAAACATACGGAGAGCGAGTCGCATTTCGTTTTTTGAATCGAAGAGCATTATTGCATGGGCAGGAACAAAATAAACTGTTAAAAATTTACAAGTGGAAATTTGCAAAACGAAAAAAAAACAATTATAATAGCAAGTTTTTTTAGGAAATTCTGTGAACATATTTTTTAAAAACATTTACTCAATTTCAAATAAATTGAGTCGAAAAAATAGTGAAAACTTGCGAAAAAACGCGAAAACTTGAAATCTTGACGCAACTGTAAAAAGTTGAGAAGAATAAAGAAAGCGAAAGAAGCACGAAAAAAAACGCTACAAAAAACACGTCATTTGAATTTGAGAAGAAAAAAATAATAATTGTAAAAAAAATTACCAACTTACATTAGCGAAACTCAACTGCAATATTTTTACAAATACTCAAAAAAAAACTAGATTAGCTCAACAAATTGAGTTAATTGCAAAAATTAAAAAAAATCATCGAAGATAAAATAAAATAAAATTGAACAAAAACAATCCAAGGCAAAAGAGAGCATTTGGAAAATTACTAGCTAACCAAAGAAAATATCTACGGCCTCTGGAACAAGTCAATTTTACCAACAAAACTTGATAAAATACCAATTTGCTTGAACTTTTTTCGCGTCTATTTTGTTTGTTCTTCACCGACTATGAATCTATCGTTTGCTGGTTGCGGATTTCTGGGTATTTATCACGTTGGCGTTGCAGTTTGTTTTAAAAAATATGCTCCGCATTTGTTGTTGGAAAAGATCGGGGGCGCTTCGGCGGGAGCTTTGTCGGCCTGTTGTCTGTTGTGCGATTTGCCATTAGGTAAGTGTGAAAATTTAATTTTATTGATTTTTTTGAGTTTATTGTACCCTTTTCTTCACCTTTCTCCTTTTACCTGCCTGGGTATTTTTCAAATACCGTTTTTCGTACATATTTGGCAATCACATTTTTGTTTTGTTCTCGATTTTCTTTGCGTTCGTTGCGTTCCGTTCCACTTCTGCTTCCGCACACTATTATTATTTTGTGCATTTTTTTGTATTCTTCTTTTCCATTTCTTGGAGTTTGATTTGTCGCTATTGTTATTTTCTGAACGATGAAAGTCAGTGAACTCCGTGCAGCTGATGCCTTTTTGAACCCCGCTGCTACTGTCCAGCTAGCTAGCTGATTTGGACACATTTTTGCCTGATGTAGCGCGCACCTTTGGTCGAGTTTGTATAAAATGATGATGCCAAATTGCCGTGGCTATTTTTAATTCTTGATAGTATTTTATTTTGAATAGGAATTTTCGTAATTTGTTGTACATACATACTGCAAATTTATATAATTTTTAACATTTTATGATAAGGGATTTGCATTTATCAATTTGAAATGTTTCAATATTACGACTTAAGTATGACCTTATGAAAATACATTTTCAGACTGGCCTGCAGCTCCAAGTAATTTCTGTAGAATATTTTTGCTATACATATTTCATAGTATAATTAAAAATTTTAAAAATATTTTGAAATAAGTGTAAGAAGGAAAGTATTGTACTTCACCGTAAATTAAAGGTCAAACAGATTCGCAACTGAAGCTTGAAATTCGTGGAGTACTGCGATCTATTCAAATTAGATTTTCACGAACTTCAGCTGCACATTCTGGTTTACTCTTTAATTATACAGTTCTTAGTCACAAAATGTAAAATTTACTAACATTTCTTAGTGGTAATGGATAAGTTTTTTCATTCAATTTCTTTATCAAAGTTATAGTTTACATTCTTTTTCATTTCATTTTTTTTTAAGCAAACACAAAAAGTACACACCTTGGTTAAATTACCAAGGTTACTCACTTGACCCCACCAACCAAACACATGCATTTTGTTTACTCCAATTCAACATATCGAGCCACCAAGAATTAACAGTTGAAATAAAAATATGTTTTTCTCTTTTATTTTATTTTTTGTTTTTATACTGTGTCAATGCAAACGACGAAAGCGTCACAGTAAACGTGTGGAATGTAAAATACCCCGGTCCCCCGGTACCTTTTTTTTACGAGAAATGTAAATACGTATTCACACTGAACTTCAAGCTTTTGCGTGTAGAAATTTGCGTGCTATTTCTGTGCTTATATACCGCGTATATAGAGATTTGCAGATCCATGTATAAAAAGCGTTCTGGCTTACGTCAACCGGCTTTGACGCCAACACATACATTTGTACTTGTACATTAAGTTTCCTTTGGTTTGTGGCATTTGTTATAGGAGGGCTCGGTTTTTTTTTTGCTGGTGGGCTTGTCACCGCTGTTGGTTTCTTCTGAGACGCAATAGATTCGATTTCTATTCACCATTCATGCTCACATAGCTTTCGGTATTTGCCTTTTCTTTACATACTCGAACGCTTCAGTTTCTGAATTGATTTTATTCCCATTTTGTAAGCCATTTTGAAGGTCAAGCTTTTTGCCCGGTTCTTAATATGTATTTTGATATTATTTTTTTTGCATTCTTTTTGGCATATGCGTAGAAGAGAAACTTGCAAATGGGGTTAATTTAGAGGAAACTAGTTTTATCTAGTTTAATAGTAAAAAAAAAATAGATTTCGGTATGCTTATAATATAAACTCTCAAATGTAGGTCTAGGAATATGGCTCCAACCAATTAAACACCACAGTACCAGCCAATTCGATACGAAACTACCTACCAATACGATTAAAGATTTTCGGAATAGTTTTTTGTTTCTGGAAGAGTTCGGCTTCCTTAAATTCTGGTTAATGGGGCTTTACTGCTCTTTGAGAGATACAGGATTTGATTTCCCATTTCAATGAGTTTACAGTATCAAAAATTTAAATTTAAATTGGCTAATTAGTTAGTTCCCCTTTGCAAGATTGCAAAATTGGCTCCAAACAACAAATTATGACACACAACCACTTGATTCCTTTTTTTTAACGTATGCATGCCAAATACTTGTGAAAAACGTGACACATAAAGAGATGCGAATCGTACCAAAACGGATTGAAAGAAAAAAAATGCATCATACGATATGCCATTGAAAATAAGAGAAAAAGCTTGGAATGTTTACAAAAAATCTACAGACAAAAAAACGAAAAAAAAAAAGTATTTAATCAGCTCATACGAGCTCACACAACACGTGATATTAGTCGAGCGTGTGGCACTGTAGTTTCAACATATACAAAAGAGATGTAATTTTAGGCTTTAAAAGAAAAAAAAAGTCAATTAAAAATGGGTTTTAAAAATAATAATGCTATGAATGGAAAAAGACACCTGTACCGAAAAGGTTACAAATTCGATTTTAATTGCCTTTCTAATGCCAGAACCGTAAAACAGAAAGAAGTAACCACTGCAAGCTAATAATTAAATTTAATTACAATCATTAATCTCAACCAAAAGTCCATATGTCAGAGAGATAACTCACGCATGTATGAAACGAAGAAAAATCAATTTTTAAACAAATTTGAAGAATCTTCTTCTACCTGTGACTGTCGAACAATGGGTGTAGAAAGTGTTTCCCTCGAACAAAAGACATACGTACAAACAAGCAGGTATTTAATCCAAACAAATAGGGGCTTCACGAAATAGCCTCACTCTTCCACGGCTGCTTCCTCACAAAATAGTCAAGCCCATAGTTAAGGTGTTGTAAAACCCATTTACATTTTATTCGTATCGAATTGAAAAGAATTTTTGTGTAGATAAGAGAATTTGAATTTTGTTTTTCCGAAACAGTGAAATTGATTAAGAAGTGACAGCGAAATCAATTCAATTCAACAATGTTGCATTGGTGCGTTTAAAAACCATACTACTCACGCTCATAAAAGGGCAATAAATTGCGTCTTACAAATTTGTTTTCGTTGAAATGAGAATAGAAGAATATACCACCACCACAAAGTTCATATTTCTTTCTTGCCTCTGACAGTCAGTCATGAGTCTTGTGCCCATTTTTAAGCTTTTCTTTTTTTATGGTCGTGGAAACTCCTTTGAAATATGACTGCGCTGCGCTCATCTTCGATTTGTCATAGTAAATTGAGTTGCTCGTATCAGTTGCATTCATTTCGGTTTTATTTCATTTGCTATAAGGACAAATCGCTGATGCCTGAAAGAAAGGCTTGGTGTGTGCGTATTAATTGATAAGCCTGAGCTGCTCATTATCAGCATTCAATACAATTAATTGATTTTTTTTGTATGCAATTATTTGCATTGCAGTTGGTCCCATCAAGTTAATACAATTCAATTGTTTGTATGTGTGTGAGTTGTGATTAATCAATAAAAGCCGCAAGTGCGTACTTTTTTGTTGACCATTTGTTTTTTCTTGAAGTATTTTGATTGACATGTTTATGATCGCTTCATACACTCATGGGAGGGTTTAATTTTCAATTACACAAAATAATTAAATAGAATAACTCAACATTGATAAGGCATATGTGCATTTATTATTAATTTCTTGTTCGAATTGAACTATTTTCTATTTCGAATTTGTCAACACAATCCATAAAGTGACGAAATTCAGCCAATTCTTTCTCTCTTTACAGCCAAAGGTCGCCATTTGGTTCAACAAACCCCAAGTCTACATTATAAGAAAACACAAATGCTAGGTAGGAATTGTACAAAATATTACATTCAATTTTGGGGAATTTTCAAGTATTCTTTGAAAGTTTTTTCTTTAGTTTGTTGTTGTTTATAACCTATAACCTTAGGGCGCATTTTAATATCAAAGATGTGTATAGCCATTTAAAAGTCATAACGATCTACCCCAAAAAAAACGGCGTACTCGGATAATTTATATCGACCGTAGCGCAGTCTGTTCCAAAAAAAAAATTGCTCTTTTCGTTCACAGTGCAACTGTTACTATGCAATTTCCCTTACTTTAAATTTATTAAAATTAAATACATGGCTATTTGTTTTTGCTGTACTCATTAGATATTCTTTATTTACTTATTCTGATTTATTCTTAGTTACTCAAATGGCATTTTTCCTTTACTTTAAATTGTGTTTAGTCATAAAATTACAATTGTTCGTTGATTGTTCCCTCCAAATAAGGTATTTTAGCTTTTGTTTGTTTATGGAAATTCAAGTTTCTTTGTTTTAGTTAATTTTAAAAAAATAGCTTATTTGAGTTTTTCTGCAGTATGCAGTAGATCAAAATGTCAATAGGGAAAGCTGTTTTCTAAATTTTAAAAACTTCACTTTGCCTTTTACTGTAATAGAAATGCATTTTTATTTTTCTTTGCGATCTTTCGATCCTTAACCTCATTCTTTATAAAAAAAAAAAACAATTTCGTCCCCCTCCCAACTGGTGAGCTCCATAAATAAATCGTTACAAACTAATTATAAGAATATGTTGTAATGTCCATTCGCCTTTATACACAAGCACAAGTGTAAGCCCTAGAGCCCAGGCTAATGACATCAATCAGTTGCTGTTTGTTGGTATACATTACAGTACTGATTTCTTTCAAATCGGAACAATCTTTTTTATTTACAACTTTTTGTATTTTTTTTAAATGGGAGTTCATTTTTTTTCAAAATTCTTTACGTTTCAATGAATATTTATTAATTGTTGTTGCCTTTTCTTATACGTGATACTTACTTTGTGTTTATATTGCCTTTAAGATTTATAAATGCCTTTTTTTTTTGCTTGTTTCAGACAAATTAAAATGCAGCAAAAAAAGTACATGATTATTTCATTTTCAAGTGCGTCATTTCTATAGAATTTTTGTCCATTTTAAACAAAGTTTGTTGAGTTTTAAAGAAAACACTTAAACATATAATACACATTTGGTTGACCGTCCAAAGATAATACTCAGACATACTTTTATATCTTATAAAGTGACCACAACCTTGACTTGTGCTATCAGCCATTTTGTTGTGGCCAAACTTTCCTAAAATTGTTTTCTATAAATAAACGGAAATTTATCAGAATGTCCGTCCACCTTACTCTCTCCAATTTCTTTCTTCGCTTATATTTTGTTTAAGCTGATATTGCAATAATCTTGCAATTTCAATGCGAGTAAAATCCAGTGACCGATTAAACTCAAGTGCCAATAAACGATTTATTTTGTATTCCTTGTAAAAGTACAAAAAAAAAAACAAAAAGCATTTTGCAGCTCTTGCTAATTCGTAAGGCGTAGTTATAAAAATATATTTGCAAACAAAAAATTGTCATCAGCCTGTATACAATTGATTTTTTTTTTACTTGCTTGACAACCAAAATCACTTGATTCCATTGACGCATTTGCTTCAGTTTTTGTTTCTTTCTCAAAAGTGCATTTGTTTATTATTATTTGAAATATTGTTTATTTGCCTATTGTAAAGATAACAACTTTTGACTGTTTTTTTCCTCCCCGAATTACCCATATTTACACAATATTTGTGTGCAATTAGCTGCGCGTGCATTTCCCTTTTTTTCCTTCTAATTTTACTTGTGTGGTCAGTCATATTTATATTTTTCGCTTCAAAGTTCGCCGTTTTTATTGTTGAACAAAAAAAACCACTTATTATGACATCATTTTAATTGGTGTGGAATAATTTTATAGAGTCCAATTTCAATAAGACCTGCCAATCAATTTCTTGACTCATTTTCGGATAGTGAGGGAAACGTCCCAGTTGGAAATCATAGCGGAAGATTAGGAAGGTGATTAACTTCAAGTTGGAAAGCCGTAGTAAAAAATCATGAATTTCGATAGTTCTTTTCCACAACTACTGTTTCTCGAGAGCTTTCCCACATTAAATGAATCGCCGACGGTTTCCGACGTGTTTCCAATTATGGCATTTGTTCGATGTTAATATTCCCTGTTGAATGGACTGCGCACACAGAGGCGTTTTTCGTGCCTTTTCTGCTTTCGAAATTTGTATTGAATTTGAGATTTCGAAAGCGGAAAACGCTCGAAAAACTCCTCTGTAAATGCAGGGCTTAATGGAAAATTAAAAACCGAATTCGGCACAAAATGCTAGTTCACCAATGCCGTAATTTGACCTAGTTTTGCACTTGTTTTGTTAAAAGGTTATAGTGACAAGGTTGCATTTTCCATCCGTGCAAAAAGATTAAGTAAAACTGGAAATTGAACCAAAAGTACAAGTAGTTTTACAAGGAATCTTTGTAAAAGCACATTTTGTATGAAATTTTGTCTTTGGAAATGCAGCCTAACTGGCCAAATGTATACATTCGAAGAAAGTACTTACCCAGAACTTTAAACAATCATTTCTAACTGCTTGCTTGCTAACTACCGTCTTGGTGTTAGTAGGTTAAATTTGATAATTCATTGGAATATTTAGAATTAAATTGCGCGTAAGTGAGAACCCAGCGAACAATGAAAACTGATTATAATTCTAATCATCCACACTAACTGTACAGTGTACACACGCGCAAGCTGGAAACAAAAAAGAAAATTAATTTTTACGATTACAATTGATTTGCCTGCTGACATGTGTGTCAAGCGCATCTAATGCAACCTTGCAAATGCAAAAAAAAAATTAAAATTATTACAATAATTGGATTTTATTTTACAGTCTAATTAAAAATAGAACAGTTAACTGTCTATTTACACGCCTTGCACTGATTAGAACGGTCATTCGCAAGTGCAAATCACTTCAAAGATGAGGTGAAATCCTAGCAATTAACTAGCAATTGTATTGACGTCAAGCATAATTTGAATTCAATTTGATTGCATATGAATTAAAAATTTCCAAATAAAAATGTATATAAAATAAGACATTGTACAATTTATATGGTTTCCTATTTCTGATAAGACCGAAGGATGAGCAGCTGCGCTTATCAATTGTTTCTCTCTAATTAAATTGAATTGAAACAGTTTATGTGGAGCGTGTCTTTTTCAAATATATGCGTGTTGATTCTTTTATTTTTTTCTTCTTCTTAATTCTATTTTATTTTTCGAGTGTGAATTGTTTGCAAAAAAAAATATTTTTTTTGTGTACGTATTCATATGCGTAAGTGTTGATTAGCTTTTTAACCTCATATAAATTATTGAATGGCACACTTGTCGAGTGGAGCTGCTGCTCTGCTCTGTGTGGGGCTTAGTTAGTTTTTGCTTGAAATAAATAGGTTATTGGGTGAATAACCTATTTGGCAGATAAAGAGGTTTTTGTAATTCGAAAACACGTATTAGTGGGCGAAAAAAACCTCGTCGTGTGCCGTTCATAATCGAGTGCAATTCGTAATCATTACCTCAAGTCAAAGTACGGACTTTGTTCGATATCGAAATGAAATTCAAGCACTTATCATTTGATTAAAAAAATATAATTAATTTCTTTTTATGCCACCGAGTCATTTTGCAGTATGTGAAATTGGTTTTTTTTACGCTAATAAAACCGCTTAAATTGACTTTTAGTGAATATTAAGTTTAACTTTTATTTAAAGCCGAAGGTGGCAAAAACTAAATTAATTTACTTTCAGTTGACTTTTCATACTTTTCCTTTATTCTTTGTTTTTTTTTCTTTAATGACGCAGATTGAGGGGCTATTTTCCACTCGAAATTTGTGAAACAAAAATATGTTTATTTTCAAAGATTAAATATAAACATTTCACTACAAATTGTTCTTCTTGTGTTGTGCACACAAGTTGTCATCGTCGTCGCGCCAGTTTGTATATACAAAATTATATTATAAACAATCTGAAAATCATCAAGCGTTTGTATTTCAACCATGACACAAATGTACAGGTTAGATACGGAAAAAGTAACGTATTTTTGTTTTGTTAAAGGTAGCAATCAACCCCCTTTTTTTTTTGTTTTTGCTAGATTGAAAGCCAGCTTTCAATTTGATAGCACACCGAATTGACCGAAATTCCCTGTAATTAAACGAAATGCTCATTTCACGCACTCTCTCTCGTATCACCTCTGAGAGCCGCCTTATATTTATAGGCCCTTATCCGCGTACCTTGGACAATCTGTAACGTACAAAATCAACTGTTCAAACAAAAAGAAATAAAATCATACACACACACACACACACAATATTGTAATGGCCATAAAAACCAGCGGCAGCAATTTTTTTTTTGGGTGGGTTGTGTTTTCTGTGCGCGTTTCATGAAATTAACTGAAAAATGTGTGTACACGTCGCCGGCTGTTCGGTGTGATGGTACAAACACAAAATCATACGATATTTTTTGATGTAAGAGCGCCTCTAAGTTGAATGCCGTAGTAAGTTGCTGCTGCTCTCTGGCCGGAGAGTGTACGTATATTTTGTTGATGATAGAGAAAAACCTGATATCGGTACCAGTTCCATCAAATGGGGGTGTGTCACCGAAGTTTCCAGAAGAAGTCACTGTGCGTATGCTCGCGTGAGGGAAAACTTGCCCAATTTTGTAGGTCGTTACGACGTGCCTTTAAGAGTCAGTTACATACACTTTCTTTCAGAGGCTTCTTATGTTCGGAGACTGTTTCTCGGTCTTATCAGTGACGTGCCCTTTTTTCGTCTTTAATACTACATACTCTCTTCCACTCTCTTTTTCAAAGCACTCTTTTATGGTGTCTTTTTTTTTGTAGGTACTTTTGTACCCAAAAACGCATTCATGTGGGCTTTACACGCAAGACGAGCCCCTTTCTGGTTTCCTCATCAGCACCATTATCGTCGTCGTCGTCGCCTTTGAGTGCGTTTCTTTTTGTAGTTCCTCTTTTTTTATGCTTCCCATGCACTGCATGTAAAATTGGCTTGTTCGCATCTGTGTGTTAATTTTTAACCCAAATGTTTATTTTTAGATTTTTTGTTTTTCTTCTTGTTTTTCAACGACCAAAAAGTATTTCCGTAACGTAAACATAACGTCAAGTGAAGTGGACAAAAAAGGTAACACGAGCTTGTTTTGAGGAATTTTGTTTTTTGAGGCAATTCGAAACATAAAATTGTTAGACAAAATTGATTATTCCAATATATTTTTGTCAAGAAAACTATAAAAAATAGGGTTTATAAACTTTATGATAGAGCAAAATAAAAAATAAAAATATAATAAGCTATGTATTTTAGATTATTAAGTTTTCACAACAAAAAAAAACGAATTTTTTCGCCTACATTTAAAATTAACCTCAATCATTCTAGAATATTCTTATATTTTCTCGCTTAGCATTGGACTTTTTTTTCCGTTCTAGAAGATTATTTCTTCTTCCTTTCTATGTTTTTTTTTCACCGCACTAAAGTGTTAATTGAACCCTATTTGTCTATTCTTCCTTTATTCATTTTAAATGTTTTTTTTTTCTTTTTCATTGGCTTTGCTAGAATTTTCTATTTTAATTTAGAAAATTCTAGACAGATATTGTACCATGCCCTGCTTTCATTCGTAAATGTTCCATTGTATGTATATTTTGAATTGCTTTTGAATTGTTCTGACCAAAATTGCACCTTTTTTTCTGATTATTGGTTAAACTTGCTCGGCTGCTGAACATCACGTCATCCGTAAATTTACTACCTGCACTCTGCTGCTTATAGACCAAAATTGTGCCATCACCTCTTTTAGAGTCTTGAAGTAACTACGTGACCTTTTCTTCGTAAATAATGGCGACAAAAAGTTATTCACAATGTTTTTTTTTTTAATTTTTATTTTTACATAATTTTGAAACCTGTCATTGCCAGCGAATGGTCTGGGCTAGCGATTATTCTGGAATTTGTATGCCTTTGTTTTGATTGAATGTAAGGAAAAGAATTAAAATATTGGTCACTGAGACTATTTTGAATAAAAATAACCTATAAATTGGATTTTTTTTGTTCTTTTATGTTGTTTTTTACTTCTTTTTTCTTTGTTGTGTATTGAAATATGAAACGTTTGCACTTGACTTTCATTTGAATGCTGTGGCTTTGCGTTAAGGCCTTCATTCATAGTAAATGCCTACCTACCACCTTCCACTTTTTACACATGATCACATAATCATATCATTTGTCAACGTCAATTCAATCATAGCAAAAAATTTGCGGTTTTCATTTATTTTCGCTCTCTTCAGTTATCTGTTCCCTTCAATAGTAGATTGTACTTTTTTTTTAAATTTATTTCTCTCACATACCAAAACACGTGTCATTTTATCTTTTATTTTCAGTGCGTATGTGTGACCGCATTTATTTGTCAATTTTATTTTTCTGTTTATTATTAATTCAAGGTCTTACATGTGCCACCCATCAGAGTTGCCAATTTTCGGTATTTTGCTTCACTTCCAAATTTCTCAAAAGCCAAATGCATTTCGAATACTTTTCGAAAAATGTCCACCAAAAAAATCTTATCTGCAATTTCAAATTGTGCGCATTTTTTTCGTGCCATTATTAAAATTGCAATAACAACTTGGAAAAATAATTCCCAATGACATTGTGTGACGTGTGACGCTTGTTGACACAATAAAAAAAAGCAAACAAGTTGTTTTTCTGTTGCGTTCACACTTCGTTATTTGATAATATTTTTGTATTCCATAACTTCTATTCTTTCTGTAGAACCCAAGTACTTGTTTTTATCGCCTATTCCGCCTTGTCTATTTGGCCTCCATTTTTATGAGGGGCTCGTCGGCCACTAGAAGCCGCCAACGCCTACAAAATGTTCAAAGGCCTTCCAGCTGTCATCAGCAAAACAACAAAATTTCTTCATTAGAATTAAACGCCTTTGTAAACGCTTTGTTTTGACTTTATGTGAAATAATTTTTAAAGAAAAGTGTGTAACAAGTTGAAGGTCGGTCGGTCGGTCGATCCAGCCAAACAACAAAAAATACAAAAAACGTGAAGTGAAGACGAAGACGAAGGCTTGAAAAAATTATATTTATATTTTTGTTTTTACACGATTACAACATTTACACTCATGCGAGAGATGTTGTTGTTTTGGTTTTCAGTACGAACACACCCATTTCATTCGCTTTTATAATGTGAGCCAAAACAATTTCTAGATGCCCTACACTCGGTCTAAGATTTTACAGAAAGGTCCAATGCCTCAACATTTCTTATTCATAAATTATCTATTTTCCTCAATCGGTTTGCCATCACATTGTGCTAACGAGGAGACCTAATCTTTCTCTAACCTAAAAAATTTGAATTATTTTCTTTCACTCATATCCACATATTCCCTTATGACCGAACTTAGCTTCTTCAATCATTTGTTGTTCATTTGAATTTGTAAATAAAATTATTTCTTTTGTTGTTTACAAATGGAAGTTTAGCTGCTTTTTTTTTCTTTCCTCAAATTTACATATTAACAATGAATACTTTTTAACACACATTTCATAAACAAAAGCTTTCAAGAGTATCAAAAGTATCAAATCAAAATGGCCATTGTTGTTGCCAGAATTGTACATATATCGTTTTTCGTAACGGAAATACCGAAAACAACAAAACGCAACGCAACCACATTTGTTATTCGTCTAAAATGTAAACAAAATTCACAAGTAACGCCATAAATTAAATGCATTTTTACAGCTTTGTTTTTGTGTTTTGGTTTTTCGTCATATGCGTTTTTCAATTTGTTTACCACATTTTTCATGATTAGATTCTTCTAATTTGTTCTCTCCTTTTTTTTTTGTATTGATTTTCATTAGAATCAATCAAAAGCCATTAATTGCATTTGTTTGTTTTCATTGAATGCAGAACGGATACTTTTGTTATTGTAACGGTTCAGCCTTTAGAGCTTCTCCAACTGTTTGCTTCAGGTTTTCCATCATTTATCTAGTTGGGTGTGTGTGTGTTTGTGTGGAAAATGCAATTCTATTGATTCATTATTCCATTTAATCAATTTGAAGCTATTCGCTAATTGCATTGAAAATGATGAAATATGCCAGAAGAACTAAAAGTCTTTTATGTCTGTAACTATTTGTTTATTATTTCCGCTTCGAAACTCGGCTTTATTATCATTCAAATAAAGAAACTTCTGCTGCTTTCAGAGATTAGTAAGCACCCTAATCGATATTTTCGCTTCAATGCAAATATTTAGATACTCGAAAAATCGACACAAATATTTACCTTCAGTTTTTAATCTTTTCATGTATGTAATTACATATTTTAATAATTCCATTCCAGCGAGCTTTGTCATAATACATACCCTACATCCAGCCTTAGTGTTAGAATTTGTGTAGCCCTGATACAAGCAACACGAGTACCTTTTGGAGCTTTAAATATAACTTTACCAATAAAACAAGAAATTGATTGATTGATTTTCGTGTGTTGTAAAAATACACCGAATGCTCTGCAACGATCTTCGCTGTAAGGTGTCTCGGCTTCGTTGAGTTTCAAATTTAATTTCTTTAGACACGCAAATATTCATATCACTAGAAAAACATATTCCGATGTGTTGTCTGTCTACACACCCACTTAATAGGAAAAGACCATTTCATAGAAACAGATTTAGGCTGTCAGCTCAGATTTAGCGTAAATAAGCTTTTAGCACATTTTTGTGTATTACATATTGATGGTTTGTGTGAAATTTGAGCGCTTTGTAATAAATTCTTAATTTCCTTACTGTAAATGTGAATCATAAGACGGACATGTGTTTGTTATAAAAATGTATGACATAATTTCTTCTCAATCTCATTACAGTACAGTCGCAATGAATAAAATAGTTTTCTTCTATCCGTTGCGCAATTTTTTATAATTGTTATTAAATAGAAACGCGCACGCTTTGTTTTTGTTGTACATTACTTTTGCACTCTTGTTTTTTTTCTTTGAATACTATTTTGTTTCTGTTTTGAACCTTGTACTAGAGCTCTCTCCCCCCATGGAATTTCTCAAGCGGTTTACTATTTCCTACGCAGTTAATAAATTCTTTTACCACAATTTTGTTGGTAGTTTATCGGGTAAACAGCTTCGTACACTTTTTGTGTGATTTCTTTTTTGTTTTTTATTAGTTTTTTTAGTTTATAATTTCCCCTTTTCTTTGTATTTATGTACAATTACTTGACAAATATTGACATTTCAATGTCATACTGTGTTTGCCTTCTGCCCCCTAATGTGCTGATAAGCAGAATTATAAAACTTGAAAGAAATGAATGGATGGAAACCCCTTCTATTAGTTAGCTTTTTTTGTTCTTCAATACCAACGTTATCATAAATTATCACTTGAAATGTTATAAAAATAAAAAATTTACAATGTATAGTTTTTAACCACTTCCTGACAATTCCCCCTCATATACTTTTATGTGTGTGCGGTTTTTCTTGTCACACGTTGGACTTTTGCCAATTGTTAATCGCAAGTGCGCTTGATGGTATCTTGAAGTGTTATAAGTTAGGCGGGGTGGGGAATTCAAAATTAAACCAGAAATACTGTAAATCAATTAAGCTGGAACGTAATCGAACCAAAATGCAACTGTGTAGGGAACGGAATGAAAAATGGGCTGGAACAAACTCATAATTGAAAACAAGTGGTTCTTGGATCGTGCCACTAACTCAAAGTTTAGGCATTAGTTAACAGAACGACCTAACGATTACTGATGTGTTCATTCTATCATCTTATGCAATTCGTTCATATTGAACTCAGCCACGTGCCGATCCAAAATCTTGTTCTACGATCTTGCTAAAATCTAATTTCCAAATCAGGTGATTACGTTTTATTCTGTTCGTTGTTTGTTTGATAAGTTTGCAAAATGTTTGCAATACATCCCTTTTTTTTCTCTGCCTTCAATTCGCTTATCAATTATGGGAAGTGCCTTCTGTGCAAATTCAAAGAAAAAACTTTAAAAAAAATAATAATAAAATACCCAGCGTTGCGCTATCAACACTTTGTACTCATGCTACGTCTAATCTACAAGTTTTTTGTGGGGGCTTTGAAAAAACTACTGACCACACATTAAGTACGCACGTCAGTGAAATAGGAAAAAAATCAAATTAATGTTTTATAATACATACGTCCTTGTGCGGCAGTGTGTCAAAGTATCAGTTTTTTTATTCTTTCTTTCTTTTATTTTTCCTTTTTTTATAAATCATTATTAAAAGTTAGATTAGAGAAATTGCGTCGTTTCTTTATATTTTTGGGCTGGAAATGTTTAGTTTGCGTTTGGCTTTATTGCAATTGTTATTTTATACCCACGTCATTTTTCTTATACATAATTTTGCAATCTTTAATTCGTTTTGACTTTCCACAGATGTGGAAGTTTCATTGCTTCCATTCATTTACCATAATTTCCAATCACATCAGTGTTTGTTTCAAAAATAAGCTGTTAACTCATTCGATCGTATCTTTTTTTATTTTGAAACCTAACAAATCGTTTTGAGCCTATTACAAATGCGATTCCATTGACAAGGTACATTAGAGGTTGTATTGCAAGTGAACATTTTTATAGTTTCCCTGAAATGGTGTCTTAATTTGCGTCATTGCAAAAACTGATAAGATTCCATTTTACATAAGTTTCGGTTTTCGAGATTATGAATTACTTTGTGTTCTCACGTTCATATTATCAATGATTTTCAAATGGAGGTTAATGACTCTACAACTTGAATCGAGTATTTCAATTAAAATATTCCTTGTATGGTTTTAGGCGTAGCCTGTAGCGACTTTGTTATTGTTATTATGCCCTTCTATACTAAAGTGTTTCCGTTCTCTCTCTCTCTCTCTCTATCTTGCAGGTAGCATGACCTCCGACTTCTTCCGCGTTGTCAACGAAGCCCGCCGTTACTCACTCGGACCCTTCAGTCCATCCTTCAACATCCAGACAAGCCTATTCGAGGGCCTGCAAAAGCATTTACCCGAAGATGCCCACAAGCGCGTTAACGGCCGTCTGCACATTTCGCTGACGCGCGTCTACGATGGCAAAAATGTGATCGTCTCGGACTTCTCATCGCGTGAAGAGCTTCTCGAGGCGCTACTGTGTGCGTGCTTTATACCGGGCTTCTCGGGCATTTTGCCGCCGAAATTCCGCGGTGTCCGCTACATGGACGGCGCCTTCTCCGACAATCTGCCCATACTCGATGAGAACACGGTGACAGTGAGTCCGTTCTGCGGCGAAAGTGACATTTGTCCGCGCGACCAAAGCTCCCAGCTGTTCCATCTCAACTGGGCCAACACTAGCATCGAGATCTCACGTCAGAACATCAATCGATTTGTGCGCATACTGTTCCCGCCGCGTCCCGAATTCCTATCGAAATTCTGCCAGCAGGGATTCGACGATGCGTTGCAGTTCTTGCATCGCAACAATTTGATTAACTGTCGTCGCTGTGTGGCCGTCCAGTCGACGTTTGTGGTGTCGGAGACAGTTACACAGCCGCAGGACTTCGATCCCGAGTGCAGGGAGTGCAAGAAGCATAGGAAGGTGTGTGGACAAACTATAAAAACTTTAAAAAGTTACAATCAATAACGAAATTGTGTATTTTCTTTTCAAGGATGCTTTGACCTCTAATATGCCCCAAACCGTGCTCGATGTCATTCAAGATTATATAGAGCAGGCCAACAAAGGCCTGGCCAATTGGATATTCAAGCATCGCGGCATCAAGTTGCTTTCTCTGCCCGCTACCGTGCCAATGGACTTCTTTTTGGCCACAGTCTCAAAGTGAGTACAACCAAGACCAAGCAAAACTATTCAAAATTATCGCCAGAGGAGTGTATGGAAAGAAAGAAACTTACGCCCTTATTACGTAAAACGAAAGTGAGTGGAAAATCGTAAGCAATTGCAGTAAGCCCCACCTTCGTAGTACATAATAAGGACGTTTGCCTTTCATCTTGCACTTTTCATTTCGCTATTCTCTTACTCAAAACCAAGTTCACCAATTAATAAATACATTCAATCCTACACACATCACTTCTAACCTCAACTCTTCCCTTTTAGAACTGTAAAGCAGATTCCAATGCCATTTGGAAAATCATTTGCAAGCGCCTAAGAGCACACTATGTTTTGTTGTGCAAAATCGTCTGTTTTAGAATTTAGTTAAATTAAGTTAGGTACACAATTGTAAAAAAAATTTACTAAAAAAAGCTACGCAAAAATAAAAGAAAAATTTCTTTTAAAAGCAATTGAAAATATACAAAAAAAATTGTGACTTTTGCAATTTTTATTGAAAGTCAAGTCCTTAGCGAAATTTTATTCAAATATTTTATACACTCAAATAATTAGTTGTAGGTTGGCTCGATGAATATATTTTAATTATTCTCTGTTTAGTATTATTTTGTTTTGTATTGAAACGTTTATCATATTGTATTTAATTCTAAATTTTTCTGAACAAAATTGTATTTTTTTTTGACTAAACCTTTTAAATAAATAATAAAAATGTGAACAAAAAATGTAAACCCACTGTGTATGGAACTTATTTCATTGCATACATCTAACCCGTAACCCCTTGTTTGCAAATGTTTCTCCAAATTGCAATTGGCACGAAAAACTTGCATACTTCTTTTCCCTTCTTCTTTCCTTCCTTACTCCCTCATTCTCCCTCATTTCACAAGAAAACACACTAACACACATTTGGCTACTTTTTTTTTTTTTATATGAAATCAAAAATTTATTTTTTCTCCTCTTCATTTTTGTTTAAATTGTAGGATCTCCACTTTAACACCGAAGTTGACCAAACAAATGCGTCAACTGGTTGAGGACCTTCTCCAGCAATTGAATAATGCCGTGCAGGTGCGTGTCTTTAATCGATTTACCGTAAGTCTTATAGACAACTTTGCTTTATTTTTGTATATAAAATGTTAATCTTTTCCTTTAACAGCTCTGTGATCCTCCTCATTTCGATACAACTGGACTGTTACATTCGAAGCGGCTGTATGGTCCAAGAGTTTCCATTTTAGTGGATGAATGGTGAGTTTTGCTGGTGATTCTATATAGTTCGCGATAGTATAAACATATAAGCAGTCGGCTAAAGCATCTGATCTGATCATTTTGTTTTCGAAAACCTAAATTTTTCATTTCTCTTTTTACAGCGGAGCCTTACCACTCGAAGGTGATGTGGATAATTTCGAGCATGTTTTGAAAGTCACCACACATCATGATGCCCTTTATGCCTATTACTACACAGACGCCAATACAAATAAGGTATGTTCCTAAGACCTAAGCAAAAAAAAAAACCCTAACCTAACCTGAAAATTTGGTGTATTTCCAGGTGAACGTTACCGAAATATTCGATATGACCGAAGACACTGAACTCGGCACCGATTTAAAAGTATACGAAGGCTCTGTCGAGGATCATCCCAATCCCCATCAGCACATTCACAACTCTGTTGTGGGCGAGTGGAATGGCGTAGAATCAGGTGGGTGCTCGCTCAGAACTAAATTTTATAAATATTTTTTTTTAGGTTTATTTACAATTTATGCTCATTTCATCAATTTTTCATTATGTACAATTTACCCCATTTTCTTGTTTCTTTCGGAAATACTTAGTGGAATTTCGGCTTAAATTGTCTTAGAGTGTTTTATTTCTTCTATAATTTCATTATTTTTCATATTTTGTTATTTAGTTTCTCTCTTTTTTATTTTTTTTACAGTACAAATTATACCCTCTCCACCTGATTATCATGAACAATATTGTTAATAATTAGATGAACTCAAAAAAAAAGAGCAAAATCTGTACCACGAATTTACTCAAAAAATGCACTGATAAAAACCAAAACAAAAATCACCACACGAAAATTTTCTTTTTTTTTTTTAATGCAATTTTACACAGTTTTTACACACTTTTTAAGAATTTCCAACTGAAAGGTAATAAATCGGCTTGGGAATATACAAATTTTGTTTGCAATGCTTAGGTTTTTTGGAAAGTAAAAAATGTGCACGTCATTTGAAATAGTAGTAGATATTGAAAATAGTAGTAGTTTTTTCGAAAATATTTTATTTTTGTTTCTGCATTTTATTTTATTATAATTTATTATTTTTTTCTGATCTCACGCTCCCTCTGTGCTTTTACAACTTTCCTTTTTGTCTTTGCCCTCCTCTGTTTGTCTTTATTTTATTGTCATTTTCATCATCACTTTTCTTCTCTTTTTATGTAATTTTTTCATAAATATTTTCCAACTAAATCGTCTCTTGTATTATTTTCCAGACTTCTTCATCGACCAACAAACGCAGTCAGCGGTCTCCAGCCCATACACCTCTTACCAAATTGAAGACAGCCTGCACGATGGCAATCTGTCCGAGGATAACGAAGCCAGTATGTTCAGTGATCCCGAAGTAGATCAGCATACGTATAGCAATAACAACAACAACAATGCTGCCTATAAATTACCCTTACCCTACGTGAACGCCACTGCCCGCTCCAGCTCCTTGATCACGACGCAGGAGTCGCTGCCGCCGCTGTGCATAGACATCGAATGAAGCGCGGCCGCCGTTTCAGTTTAGACTTAATTTAGGAATTTTTAATTAGTTTTTAACTATAAGCTACCATTTACTCACTTTATATACCAAATGAAGTTTACATAAGGCGCTGCTGTATAAACAAGATATATATATACATTAAATTATATTTAAAAGAGAGAAAGAGAGAGCATATCCTGAAGGTGGTGAAACCTTGTAAAAGAAATGAATGCGAGTTTTCCGAAAGTATGCTGGAAATTTTATATATTATTTTATATTTTAAACTAACATATGCCATAATGTGTTTAAGAAATATGTAAGCAATGTATGTACCTACCTAAACGTGTATGTTCCGAGTGTGTGATTTAAATCTAAACGAAACGAAGTAGTGTGTAAGCGCCGAAAACATCAAATCGTCTAACTGAAAAAAGTAGAAAACAAAACTTTTGCATTCACAAAACATTTGGTTTTTTTCCAACACATTTTTTTCATGTAACTTATGGCTGTGTCTGGTTTTGCCAAATTTCAATGTTAAGCAGATAAAATACGTTACATTTGAAGATGTGTCTTATGTGTAGTTTTCCGAAAACGTAAAACTTATTTAATGAGAAATGTATTTGAATATGTTGCGAAAATATTATTTAAATTTATGGTTACTTGCAAAGTAAATAATGATTACGTCTAAGAAACATTACGTATATACTTTTGTCGGATTTGGAGACAAATTCTTGAAATAAAACTAATTAATTAAAAAGAATTTTTTGCGTTTTTCTTCATAAAAAATCGAGTTTATTTGGCCGAACAAGTTAAAAGCGACCTCCGATTGGATAGTTTCACGCTATAGCTGAATAGCTACATTGGATTATCAAAAGATGTGGATTCCCTTAGCACTGAGTCCACATTAATTTTATGCTCATTAAGCGTACCCAAGATTTGTATGGGGAATCGGATAACTCTAGACCTCCCCATTTTTTTTATTTAGGGTAGTAAAATAAAAGTAAAAATAAAAAGTACAAAAAAAAAGTGGGTACCCAAGTTAAAATTTTGGAGGCCAATAAATATTATTAAAGTAGGCTGTACCTAATTAACAGACCGCAAGTGCGGGATGGTTTTTGGTTTTTTTCTGGTGTTCACTTGATTCGCATTTTATTTAATTTTTTTTTCAATGAATTAAACTGTTGCACAATTTTCCCAACTTCAACCGCATTGTGGCAAAGAGCCTATTTAAATTATTATTTCCATTATAAAAAATCTGACAAAGAAATCTGCGGTAGTGAAAACGGGATAGAAAATTTTGCACCGAAAATCTATACAAAAAACTAAATAGTAACTCCATGCTTTTCCTATTTACATTTTCATATAAAAACTGTCAAATTTCGGCATGCCCAGGTCAGTGTAAATTCTTAAAACGGCATGCCCATGCGACATGGAAATGATAGTGTAAATAGGCTCAAAATATCGAAAAAGTCCTAATAACATATCTTACTTAGAATCCCTTCGAGCTTCCATCTCGCTCGCACATGCCGTTAGCCATATCTGCAAAAAAAAGTCTCCCATACAAGCTCGCTCCACCTTACTGTATATATTAATATTTAAAAACAATTACATACACCTGTTTTTTTTTGAAAAAAAGATTTTTGTTCTTGGAGATTACAGATTATGGTGAAAAAAATATGGCCACACTGCTCACAACAAATGTCACAGCAATTAAAAATTTCCCCGCCACTTTTGAAATTTCCCATAGCAAATGTCAGATTTTTTGACATTTCATAATCAATTTATTTTCATCAGTTTTGCACGTTTTCGTCGGCAAAATAAGTTTTTGTTTTTAAATAAATATTAAATCAAAAATAAAATCAACGAACATGTTTCGCATGCCACCACAAATCGACCCGGCAGAGGAATCAAAGCGTGTTCGAGCCGATGTACGCAATAATTTCGTAATATTTGCAGCTTTGTGCGGTGCTATACGAATTGGTAATTTTTTTTCGGATGAAGGTGCTATGTAACAAGAATTAAATGTTGAATGAATCAGTTAAAAGTTTTTCATTCGAATAAAATCATTTATCACTGTATCGTTAATTTTAAATTTAGAAAAGTGATTCTTCAAAATTTTGTTACATGCCTCCTTTATTTACTTGTCCTTTCAACTGAAAGAATGCCTTAAATTATGTAAATTAAAATATGCTTGTTTTCTCCAACAGTTCCATTTGTTTTATCGAAAGTAAAAGCCATCGCCTAATTCGAGAAGGGTCACCTGGGAGAGTTATGGACTCCAGCATTTGTTTGGTTATTTTAAGAAAATTTGCTTTTTAGTTTTGAAACAGAAATCTATGTAATATAAAGGAAAATTATTAATTATTTACATTGTGCATTTGGAGCTTTGCGTTTTGGTCGAAAAAGCTTATTTTGTTAACGTGCTAGCCCAGATTGCATATGAACATTTTGTAGCCGAAATATTACAGACTCTTGTTTTTGTGAAAATCGCAAAAATGAAAGTAATTTAAATAAAAGAGGAAAATTGTTTTTAATTTTATACCGTTTTGAAAAAATGGACTTAGCGCATTAATGTGCCGAACATCACTACATTCTATTTGCTCTCCATTGTGAACTGCGCCATCTGCAGTACGACAAACCCATGGACAAACCACTTGAGATTAAAAATTTCCTGCCAAAAAGGGAAATTTCGTAGAACATCAGCACAAAGAAGAATCAGTTGATATTAATTTACGTACGTCGAAGAATTTTATGCTTATTTTATATTTTGAGAGCTAAAAGAGTCACAGAAGAATAATATAAGAAGGGTCGATTGTACAGCAAACACTTAAGTCGTTCTAGAGTGGACGTAGTGCTGCCAGATTTTTTTCCAAAATTACGTATTTTCTAGTTTTTACTGTAAAAAAAATCCGTACAGAAAATTATTACAGAATTGTTTTTAAATTATTGTTTTGTTCAAAATAAAATAGTTTCTGATGAATAAATTTGACGAAAAAATTCTGCAACAGAATTCACCGTCCAGATTTGTGAGATTTATCTCATATTAACAAAATTTCCATTTCGGCTAGCATATGCAAAGAAAGCGAAAAAAGAGTTGCTTTTTTGAGTACTTTGGAGAGATTTTTCGCATCTCGGATTTTACTAAATCCTACCCAAAAGTTTACAGCACTATTGATTTTCCTAACGGCTGTCACGGTTCTTATTTCAAAAACATTCAAAAGAATTATACAATTTCACGAAATAAAATGAATAGCTTGAAGAGGGCACCAAATTTTAGTGCAGATGAAGTGCAACTCCTTGTGGATCTTGTGGCTGCCCGAAGAAATATCATCGAATGTAAAAAAAACCGATAAGAAGAGCAGCGACAAAAAAGACACTGCTTGGAATGAAATTGAAGCAGAGTTTAATGCGGAATGCACTTCGGAGAGTTTTAGAAGTCATAAGATTTTGAAAAAGAAATATGAAAATCTTAAAAGGAGTCTCAAGACAAGCACAACCACAACAAATGACAACAGTTCGCTTAATGGAACTGACGACGGTGGGGGTGGGACCCAAAAAATACTAACCGAGGAGGATTCGAAAAGTGCTCTTCACGAAATGCTGCAAGAGCAAAAAAATGGCCTGGATAATAACTGCGCTAGAGACTTTCTTGCAATTGAAAATAACGGTAAGTCCATAAATTCAGTTATGATAAGTTACATGTGTACAAGCGTACTTTTTATTCGTTCAGCACTGTCCGAAACAAGCGCCAAATCGACGTGTGCCGTGCAGAAACTCAAGGCAGAAATCGACATCATTGCTGCAGAACACAAAAAACGAATGCAGTTGATGGCAGACAGACATAATGTCGAGACGAAACTTTTGCAAAAAAAATTCAGCTTGGAAGCGATTTTTATGAGGGAGAAACATGCCCTTGAAATGAAAATTTTGGAAGCTGAGCTGAGAAGGAAAGAAGTAAATTAATTATTTTGTACAAATATTATTTATTATTAATCATGTAATTTCTCAAAAACCATCACACCATTTACAATATGCATTTTAACTTTGTATTGAAATAAACCACACAACTTTGATTGGTTTTCTCTAAAATGTTCGGACCAAACATCAAACCGAAAGGTGCATTTAGATCGCAACTTTAGTTGCGAAGTCTAATCGCAAACAAAATTCCGTTAACAAAACTGTTTATATTCAGGCAGTGTAAACGGATGTGCGAATGGAATTTCGTTTGCGATTCGACTTTGCAACTAAAGTTGTGTTCGTTCGTGCGATCAAAAAGCTACTTAAAGGGTGTCTATCTCGTTTGGTATCGAAATTCGCAATTAGCGCTAATTTTCCCCCTTACAGATTACCTTTTCAATTTAAGGTCCACCAACACGAAATTCAGCAGTTGCCGCGGAACTTGCTCAAAAATGTTTCTGGAAAATATGATAGTGCGTTCTTTTTAACAAAGTTATTAATAATATACATTTTTATTTGTTTTTATTCGAATATCGTCTTTTCAAAAACAATTCTTGAACAAGTACAGCGGCGGATGGAAAATTTCGTGTTGGGGTGTGTGGATCTTTATACTGTGTTGAATCGGCTTAAAAAGTTTTTATTTGTCTGATTCTAGCTAAGTTCAAACATCTTAAACGTTGGTAAAAATATAACATTTGCATTTTCGTAATCTAGCATTTCTGTACCCGATCTTTACCACTTGCAACACTGGTCCATTAGAGTTCTCGGTTTGCTCTTTCCCGAAATTCGTGAACAGCGCCATCTGCAGTGCTTCGATAAACTTCTAGAAAATGACAAATTTTCTGCGAAATGGGAATTTTTGTGGAAAAGCAGCACGAAGAAGAAACGAGAATAACTAAACTGAAGTGTTAGTGATGTACTGGAGTACTTTTGTGTACCCGACTACCTGATAGTTTTCTCTCAATATTTTCTTAAATTATTTGAAGTATTTCCATATAAAATCATTCGACATATGTGCACCACTGTGCGTGTCACATTTGGTTTATCAGGACGGGTAATTTTTACACATGCGGGAAACAAAACCAGCTTTTAGACATTTATAGGCAGAAGGAGAAGTGAACCAAAGAAAGATTGTATATAGGCGTCTACTAAAATCGCACTACGCCTACGAGGGAAAAAACTAGTTCGGTCCCAATTCTGTCACCTTTATATAAAGCTAACCGGACACTTTAACATACCACTTTATCCAGCCCCCAGACCCCACAATTATATAACGAATTTCGAGCACCTATTCGATGAGTACTTCAAATCATGTGCCGACTACAAAATATTCGACGAGTAGGGTTTGACGCATCACTATTGAAAGTACCGCAATCTCATTCAGTTGAAATTCATTGCGCTCAAGAAAACACGTCGAAAGGGGTTTCCGCTTTTTCATCGCTTGCGAAAGATATAAGAGGTATAGAAGAATAAGTGTGCGGCAGAGAAAAACAAATTAAGTTTAAAAGATAAAAGTGCAATTTTCGAAGGATATTAAGGAGCAGAATTAGAAAAGAAATACTACATTTTTCATTTGACAATTGCTCAAGCGACGACCGAATCGGCGTGTGAAGCAAACCGACCAAAATTAAATTAAAAACTCGTTTCTTTTACTTTTCAATTCGTCTTTGTGCTGCTTCACACGCGCTTGTCGGGGTGCGTTAAAAGAAAAATTGCCGAAAATTTCCATTGTCCATTGTCAAAAGTTTGAACAATTTTCCGAATTTCAAAAACTTTTTTGTTTCCTTTTCATATTTTCCTTTTTCACACGCAGTCGATATTCTGCAGCATTTCTGTGCGCGTGCGGAAACACAAAAATTTGAAATTTCTGGAACATTTTTCAATTTTTCTTTTGACAGTCATCATCGTTGTTCGTTCGAGAAACCGTCTGCTTGTGTGCTTTTAGTTTTCGTGGAGACGGAAGAGCAAAAACGTGTGTGTGTGCCTAATTTTCTATAAATTTCTTGCAGAATTTCTGGAAAGTTGTGTTCTGATTTTGCAAAATTTGCAGCCACAACCAGTTGAAAAAATCAAAGTTGAGTAAAAGTTGAGAGTTTAACAAAGAAAACAAAAATAAGAACGATTTGAAAAATGTCTGTGATTGGAATCGATTTTGGAAATGAGGGTTGCTATGTTGCGGCCGCAAAGGCCGGAGGAATAGAGACTCTCGCCAACGACTACAGTTTAAGGGCAACGCCGTAAGTATTTTTCCAATTGTTTTATTTTACCAACCCATTGCATATGTTTTATTTAATACAAGGTGAGGACAAAAAATTGATAAATCATTCATTACATGTCGTGCCAATTGTGAGGTTAGGTTGAATTTCGTTTCTCTTACTTACGTCTAGTAGACGAAAGAGGGTTAGAGGGAATGGCCGCTAGACAGAACAGTGTTGGAAAAGGGTTTTTTTCGAGTTGCAACTTTTTCCATTACTTAAATGAACCATTTGATAATTTAAATAGTTTTGATTGTGGATTGAATTTATATGTAATTTGTTTGCAATTGAATTGCTTGTATTTCCCATAACTATTAAATGCATATCAGAATGACTTTTTGCCCCAACTGCTGGAGTGTTTGTGTATGCTATCATCGCTCAGTAATCAGTGGCCTCAACTTTGTACTCATCCATTGTTCCCCCAACGTTGCTGAACGTTTCGGATAAAGTCTCACCCCTTTCATGCTAATCGTTTTTACACAACGAAATACGCGATGAACGATAATTCCATTCTCTAGCCGCGAGTGTTAATTAAACTTCCATTTGCACATTTCAATTTTTAGACAAATGCTTTTTGTTGTAGTTGGTTTTTGTGGCCTAACAACAATTCAAATTTGGGGCGTTTTAATTTATTAGTGGTATCCACACAGGCGTCGTTAGTTTGATACTTTGTTAGTTGGGGAAAACTGTCGGGCAAGCCAGCGTGCTACTTCGATAAGCTTTAGTGGGACAAAATTAGGGCTCTTGTTATTCGAACAATCGATTACCCGAATAAACCGGATACCTAACTATTCGACTATTACTATTCGATTAGAAGAATTCGTCTAGTCGATCGCATTCGACTATTCGATTAACCGTTCATTGTCGACTAGTCGGTTAACCGTTGATATTCGGTTAGTCGAATATTATGAATTTAAAATCGAAATCTTCAATGACACGCTCAAAAGAGAAATTGTATGCAATGTGCGACGCTTAGCAAATTTAATTTCTTTTGTAATTTTCGTTTTGGCAATTGAATCTTTTACTTTTGATTTCGAATAACCACTAATGGATTAACATGCATAGTGTGAATACCACTATTAATTTGAAATATATCGATGGTCATTAGTTGATACCTCGTAACGAATTGTTTTTCTTTGTGTTATCTACCTCAAAAGATGTTAGTTACGAGGTGTCAACGTATGACCATATGTACCATATGTAGAAAAAAACATAGTAGAATCTTCAAAAACATTAAATGCAAGTAACTTAATTAATTCCTTGTTGTGTAAAAGTACAGTCACCATATGTGGGTTTTTTTTTTTTTGAAAAATTGTTAATTTGTTTATTAATTTTTTATTGTAATTGCAAATTTATTTGAGATGTGATTGGAATGGTTCGCTTTGAAAATGATTTTTATTTTGACCTTCTCGTCATTTCCCCTTTTTCTCCTACATACGTTTACAAAATCACATGCTTTACACACTTTGACCAATGACATTTGCCATTGATGACACTCGTACGATTAGCACAACATTACGAAATCCTAATAGACAAAATTCCTTCAAATCATAACCTGTTAGGTTGTAGATAATATTTTAGAGTAGTAATCCATTTTTAAACAAGAAGTTCCCTGGACGAGGCAATTCTTTATGAGCAATTTTAGACTCTTAAGTTGAAAGCTATTACGAATTCTCATGCGTTCCCTGAAGATTTAATTTCCTTAAATTTACGTACATTAAAAATTTAAAAAATCAGCAAATTGGTCTCGTTTGCTGTGGTTTACTTGAATAGTTTTTTTTTTACTATATTTTTTTTCTTTGTAGTTATTTCTTCAATCAGTAAAAATTCCAATTGCCAAAGGGAAGACGAAGTGAAAAGTATGCGTGTGATTTTTTTCGCTCGGTTCTTCTCGTTTAGTTGCGACCAGCTGTTTCGTTGCTGTACTTTTCTTCGTTTTAACACCTCATAGACCTACCAAATGCAAAAAGAAATAACGTAAATACCAGAAACAATTGTTACTACCACAGTTGACTTGGAAACTTCGAGAGTTTCCCATGCAGATACTTACAGGGTGAAAAGTAATTGACAAAAGTTCCCAGAAACCATTTAAAATTACATTTGTCCAATAAAAAAAGAATTCAAATTTTTGTATATGAATTTCTCATGTCGCATGTCATTAGAATGAACTTTGACGATTTCCATATTTGGCTAGGAATAATAAATTTGAATTGTGGCCCACTTTGCATTCAATATCTAATGCAATCAATCGACTGTGAAATGCATTTGTGAAAAGAACAGCTGTCAGTTAATGGTGTGGTGGTGGTAGTTGGTAGTTTGTGGTTGTTGCCCTAAATTTGAATTATTGTTGAAAATTCTTCATACAAAATGACTGAAATTTTTATGTTCATAATCATTTAGGCAACTTCAATCGATTGTTGGTAGACAAAAAATTATTTTTTTAGGCAACGTTTTTTTTTTAAATTTGTTTTCTCCTTATTTGTCTTGCACACCAAAAACGTATAGAACATGAAATATTTAAGTCAGGCTTAAATGAAATAAATTTGAAGTTAAAAAAAACGAAACAACCTGTTGCTGTGAAATAAATAACATTTTTTTTCGCAATTGGCTTTTTTTAATTAATTCTTAAATTTTTTAATACAAACAAATTTTTAAGTTTAATATACATTGCAGGCATTTTAAAATTAATGACATTTTTTTAATTTTGCAACTTTTAAAAAATGTTCAAATTGTTGCAAAATATTAGGAATAATTATAACTTTTGCATTAAGTAAATTTCCCAACACTGAAAACAATATGGAATTGCACCTGTCCTGCCCTGCTTACGCTTATAGCCATCCTCCCACGTACAGTTATGATCGGTGAGTGGTGGTGGCTGGCTACTCAGCCTACAATGCGTGGGCGCAATTTCATATACAAACAATTTTCATCATTCGTTTTTGTTGCTGTGATTTTGGCAAATGACTTTTTCTTGTTGTTGTTGTTATCGTCTTCTTCGTATTTTCTCCAATTTTGCACTTCAACGCCAAAAATTCAATGCATAACATGAAATGATATAAACCTATTTCATTCACTCAGTGAATCACTCTGTGGACGAATTGTAAGGTGGCGGGTGGGAAGGGGGTCTTCTATGTTTGCCTGCGTCATGTTTATAGACGACGAAAAAGTGTCATGAATTAAGACAAATGCGGCAAATTAAAATCACTCATCAAACCGGCAAATTAAGCAAACGCCTTTGGTGATATTTTTCTTCTCTTTTCTATTTTTTTTTTACATTTGTAGTTTACTTTTTTTGCCACACATTTACATTTCACTTTAATCTGTTTGGCGTTTTTGTGGCTATTTTTGTTGAATGCTATTTTTAAATTGAATACGTTTTTATGCAAAGCAAACACAGATTGTAACTCGTTGGCGGACTTTTGGAAAGAAAATGCAAAAATATATACAGTTAAGGCATTTCATTTACACTCACTCAAAACAGAAAATCTAAACAAAAAATGTAAAGCAATTTTTAAACAAAATAAATTCCATACTTGAGGGAATACCAGAGTAGTACAGTACCAGCATCTAAAATGTTTTTTTTTCAATTGTTTTCTTTTTAATTTTAAATCGTTTTGACCCAGTTGCATAGTGCACCCTTTAAGTTAGTTTGCAGCTCGGAAGTAAAATAGCCCTTTGTTTTTTTAAGTGAAAATAGTAGTATGGTGGCAATTTATGACACTTCAAAACAAAAGTTTTTCAACATTCCCAGCTGAAACTAATTTTTGTATTAGTTTTAAAAGTATTGAGTCAAGTAAAGTAGCCATGGCAATTCAATCTCAAAACTGTAATAATTGTTTCGCCATGCTTCAACTCAGTTGCCGTGATTGAATGGACGTGTGTATGGTCTGCTGAATAAAACTGCACGAAAGGTGGACTAATTTTTTTAAGGGAACAGCGGGCTGAGTGGGTAAATCTACTTTTAATGATTTTAGACGTTTATCTAGGTTAGGTTAAAACGAAAAATACATTGGATATACACATCTTTAGAAGAATCAAAAAAAATCAAATTTTTAGTAAAAATTATTATTTTTTAAAATTTAATATAAAAATTTTTTTTTATAAATTTGAAAAAAGTTTTAAATAAAAAAATCGAAAAAAAAGTTTTCTACAAAATAATAATAATTGCATTTTTTCTTGATATTTTTAATGTTAAAGATTTGTATAGCCATTTAAAAGACGAAATGACATAACCTCCAAAAAAGGGCTAATGCCATAAAATCAACATAGCCAAATTAATTAGCTTTACCCTGTTCTTTTTTTCAATTAGCATAGTGTAATAAACGCACAGTTGAATTCCCTTGAACAAATTAAAAAAAAAAAAGGGAACAAATCGGATGAATGAAACGAAACTAAAGTGAATCTATTTGAGAGCTGGAACGTAACCCTTTACTGCGGGTTTGCCCTCAAAAAACGTCAGTCTATACAAATCTTTTTAATATGAATTTGCATTTTCAAAGCATGTTAGGAACGAAGCTTTATTAATTTGCAAACACTCGTTACACCACGTGGTGTGTAAATGTGCTTTTGCTTTGCTTCCGTACATTTTCGCTAAACTTATTGCATTTGTTGGGGCTACGCTATCGTTTCGTTTCGTTTGGTTCCCCCTCGAGCCGGCGCTCTGCTGATTAGACACATGAATCGGTCGCCAACTAGAAAATGATTGTACCTTGGGAATGGCGCTGACTAAGGCAAAGCTAGGTGGTGGATGGACGAAGCAAGGGGGGTGTAAATGCACAGACCATATTAAAAACGAGACGCTAACGAAGGCGATAAACTGGTTTCGCCAAAAAAGAAAGAAAAAAGTGGTTGCCGGCACAAAAGTAAATGAAAAAAATGAAATTACGTCACTTTGCCATGGACTTATTGTTGTTTTTTTTAAAATTTTTTTGTTGTGACTTTGGGATTTTGGTTTGGTTAAAAATTTGAAATATTTTTTAGACAAAATCCATCTCAACCAAATCTAAGAATTTTTTTAAATAAAAATATTTTAATAAAATGTTGATTTTTTTTCTCTTTTAGCTCATGCGTTGCATTCGATGGCAAAAAGCGCATCATTGGCGTCGCTGCCAAGAACCAACAGGTCACAAACATGAAAAACACAGTTGGTGGCTTCAAACGCCTCTTGGGCCGCAAATTCAACGATCCACACGTTCAACGCGAACTTAGCAACATTCCAACAAGGGTTGAGCAGCGTCCGGACGGCAGCATCGGCATTAAGGTCAACTATCTTGACCAAGAGCAGTACTTTACGCCCGAACAGCTCACGGCGATGCTCTTCACAAAGCTGAAGGAGACCTCGGCCACGGCTATGCAAGCTCAGGTGAGAGGAATTGAAACGCATTGGAAAAAAATGTGTGTACTTATTGTTTTTTTTGTAATTCAACTTGTAGGTCAACGATTGCGTCATCACCTGTCCCGTCTACTATACCAATTCGGAACGTAAGGCTCTGCTCGATGCCGCTCAGATCGCCGGCCTGAATGTGCTGCGCCTGATGAACGAGACGACCGCCACCGCTCTGTCGTACGGCTTCTACAAGCAGGACCTGCCCGACGACAAGCCGCGCAACGTCATCTTCGTCGACTGCGGTAACGCCTCACTGCAGGTCAGTGCGTGCGCCTTCACCAAGGGCAAATTGAAAATGCTTGCCAGCACCTGGGACCAGATCGGAGGACGGGACTTCGATGCCGTGCTCGCCGAGCACTTCTCGAAGGAGTTCTTCGATCGCTTCAAGTTGAACGCCAAGACCAATGCGCGCGCCTACTTGCGTCTGCTGACCGAAATCGAGAAGCTGAAGAGGCAAATGTCGGCAAACAGCACCAAGCTGCCGCTGAACATTGAATGCTTCATGGACGACATCGATGTGTCGTCGAGCATGCAGCGCACCCAGATGGAGGAGTTGTGCGCCCATTTGTTCCAGCGTGTCGAGGTTACGTTCAAGAAATTGTTGGTGGACTCGAAGCTGTCACTGGACGACATCCACTCCGTGGAGATTGTGGGCGGAAGCTCGCGCATTCCGGCAATTAAGCTATTGATTGAGCAGGTGGGTTTGCGGAAACTCAATTCGGAGCCACAACAAAAATAGAATAACATTCCCTCTCTTTAGGTATTCTGCAAACCAGCCAGCACTACCCTCAACCAAGACGAGTCGGTTTCACGCGGTGCTGCTCTACAGTGCGCCATCATGTCGCCTGCCGTGCGCGTTCGCGAATTCGGCGTCACCGACATTCAGAACTATGCCGTCAAGGTCAGCTGGGAGGGTGAAGGCGCTCTCGCGGGCGGCGAAATTGAAGTATTTCCCGTTTTCCATGCGGCCCCCTTCAGCCGTCTGTTGACGTTGAATCGCAAGGAACCGTTCGGCATGACCGTGCAGTATGCCCAGCAAGTACCCTATCCCGATTCGATTATCGGCAAGTGGCTCATCCGCGATGTTAAGCCAAATGAGCGCGGCGAGCACCAGGAGGTTAAGGTGAAGGTGCGCATCAATCACCATGGCATCGTTTTGATTTCGAGCGCTTCGCTTGTGGACAAGAAGGAAGCCGAAGAGGCTGCCGCAGCTGCTGCTGCTGCGAGCGAACAAGCCCCGGCAGCCGGTGAGGAGAAACCAAGTGCTGGCGGCGAACAACAGCAGACGGCCACTGGCGAGCCCATGGATGTGTCGCAGGAGGTGAGTACTTTTGTGCGAAAGGGAAATGCTATGAGAAAGTACATTTGTCCATCGTTCGTTTTGTGAATTACCGTTGCCTTAATTAGTCAATAGTTGACATTTACTTACCCAAGTAGTTTAAACCATTCAGTAAAAATACTTTTACAATTTTTTTTTCAAATTCTGTTTGTTTTTGTAAATTATACAAATTGACAAATTGGAGCTCATTGATAAATTCTGGGCTAACGCTAGTGTCTTACAATGTAAATCGGTGTGTCTGACCTTAGCTTAGTTTTGCTCTGCTGCAATGCAAGTTCTTAAAAAATCATAAAAAAATTTAAAATTAGCAAAATTAAAAAATTAGCAAAATGGAAAAAATACATAAATTAATAAATAATTTTTTTCATCGTTCAATCTTTATAAAAAAGTTAGTAATAAAAAAAAACAGTATTTTTTGTTAATTTTTTCAAATATTGTTTTTATATCAAAAATTCCCCCCAAAAATAGCAAACCGGCCAATCAAATATAAAAAATCGTAATTTAAAAAAAAACAATTAAGTTTTACTTATCAAAAGAGAAGTTTTGCTTTCAAAAAAACATTTCGGCAGTTTTGAGTGAAGGCGAACCCGATTTACCTACAAGCCACTATTAAAACTCCAGAATTATTGCAAGTTTTAATTTGTCAAACGTTGCGAATCTAAAAGGATATCAATTTCGTTTGATAACGAGATACGTGAATATGCCTTTGATTTGTTGATATCTTGCTAATCAGAATTTCAAATCGTTCCCGGGTCACGTAACTTTGAAACGATCATCTTAGCAATGATACCGAAATACTGTCGTTAAAGTTGTGTTTTGGTTTTCATTACCTAAAACTTTAATAGACACACTGTAATGTAAAAATATGAACTTTTGCAAATTTAAAGGACAAAATATTCTCACTTGGTCAAGTGATATTTTACATGCCTTTACTACAATATCGTTTGTGAATAAATTACTACAAAGTTTCATTGAATCTTTGCTGCCCACCTTCATCGGACAATCCTTCCGAGTTCATGAAAATGAATATGTATTTTAAGAAATTTCAAAGTAATTTCATATACCCCATTTGTCAAGGCATTAAATGTTAAACGCATTTTCCTTCAATTCAATTCAATTTAATTTGTTTTTTTTTTGTAAATTGAAAGTATTTCTTGTAGAATCTCATGGACATAATTTACCGTTTGTTTTTTTTTTTTGATTAATTTCCAGTTTGGTTAGCTTATGATTTTGTTGAATCTTATTAGTTTTCATAACTATCCTTTGAGTAGTAAAATTTTCTTTTCACTAATACTAATTCACACCTTCATTTTGCTTAAATTGCTTAGATTTTTTTTTTATTTCATTGATTTCTCTCTCTCTTTCTTGTTGTTTCACTTGTATTATATTACCCATTACTAACCATCTCGTACCATCTTCTACTTTCCTACTGAACTATTTTGTCAACCATTTTACCAATTAAGTTCTCTCTTAGACCTTTCTACCATTCTTGCCATTCAAAAAATAAAAGCCACAATTTGATTTGTTATTGTTGTTTATACATATATACTTATATATTGCGTAGGAATGTTATGATTATGAGGATGATAATAATACATCAGCAACCTCATCACCTGGAGGACAAGGGTGGGCTCAGCGGGTCAAGGGCTGGTTTAGTTCGGTACGTTTTCTATAATTTAAACACACACAAAAAAATAACTTTAAAAATCAAATCAATTCAAATCTTCTACTTTATCAAGTTTAATTAATTAAAAAATTAAGAAAAACGAAATTGGAAATTGCTTTAAATGAAAACAAAAATCCTTAAATATTTATTTATTTTTTTTTAGTATAATTTTTGGTTATTTTTCGTTTGATTTATGTTTGTTTGTTTTTTTTTTTTTTGTTATTTTTTCAATTTTTTCAACTAACTTCTTCAAATGAAACGAAAGAAGACCGCTCATTAGCCTACCCTGTGTGCTCCACCAAAAAAATAATAAAATGAAAATGATCTGCACTTTTGTTCTGCATTTCTACTTTGTTGTATATTTTCCTAGCTATATTTTTTTTTTTCAAATTTCTAAAAAAAATTTGTTTGTGGCCAAGTCCTTTTTTTGGTACAAATTCAATTACATATTATTGCCTTTCAAATCCCGTTTATATTTTCATATACATATATACATATATATAGAAATAGTTTATTTTCTGTTTTGTTGTTTCGTATTAAACATTCTAGCTTCAGGGGTTTTTTTCATAGGCTATCGCTTGAGCTGTTTCCTCTTCGCTTTGTTTCCTTTTTTTTTTTTATAAATTTTTTCAAAAAGAAAAATTTGTTTTTTGCAATACAAAAATTTCCTATTTCTATGCTTTTAATTTGAATTTGTGAAATGTATGTGTCATCTTCGAATTGTGCTAATTTGCTGCACCTCTCATTTGACGTTACAGGGCACGGACAAGAAGAAGAAATCGTCCAAACTGATCGAATTGCCGATGGACGTGAAGACGCACGGCTTCTCATCGGTCGATATGAATAATTTTATTCAGCAAGAGGCTAAAATGATCACCAACGATGCCAAGGAAACGGACCGTGTTGATGCCAGAAACGCCCTGGAGGAGTTCGTTTACGATATGCGCAATAAGTTGCAGGTGAGAGAATGGCTGCCAGGAGATGGGGGTGTATGAATACCCACTGTGTAATATAAAATGTTTGACCGAATTTCTTTCTTAGGGCGGCTCTTTCGAACGTTACGTCGTCGAATCGGATCGCGATGCCATCTGCGCGCAACTCAACGATCTCGAAAACTGGCTCTACGAAGACGGCGAAGAGTGCGATCGCGACACATACGCAAATAAACTCAAAGGCCTCCACACCCAAATCGATCCCATCAAGGAACGCTCCAACGACTTCGAGAATTGCCCTGTCGTCTTCGATGAACTGAAACATGCCATCACGTATGCACGCCTCACTGTCAACGAATTCAAGAAGGGCTCCACGAAATTCGACCACTTGACCGAAACCGAATTCATCAACGTTACCGAGGCGGCCGACAAGGCGCAAAAGTGGCTGGACAGCAATCTGGCCAAGTTCACGCAAGCGCCACGCACTGCCAACAGTCCAGTCAAGGTGTCGGACATACGTCACGAAGTGCAGACCGTGAATGCGTGCGTCAGTTCGGTTATCAATCGCCCGAAACCGAAGCCTGCACCGAAGCCAGCGCCACCAAAGGATGGCAATGCTGCGGGCGCCGGGGCGGAACAGAATGGCGATAATAATGCGGAGAAGAAGGAGGGCGGCGAGAAGACGGCGAACAGCAACAATGTGCCCGAGGACTCGACGATGGAGGTCGAATAAATTGGTGGAAGTTGAACGCGGGGACATGGGATGTAGAAGAAGAAGAAGAAGAAAAAGCTGACAAATTACAGCTGAGAACTTTCGAGAAAAAAGAATAACTTTTTAAAAATACAACAACCACAACAAAAACAAACAAACAACAACAAACATTATTAACAAACAACCAACCAACCTATTGAAAATCATGAAAATTATAAATATTTATAATGAAATAAAAATTGTATTTTTAGTTTTTATTAATTTCGCTAAACTAAAAACAAAACAAAAACAACAAACCACTCTAAAGAAATGAATTAATATTCTAAAAAAATATTAGCGCCTACAAGGCACTCTAACTTCATTACCATTACCAATACCAATACAAACAATTTCACATCCTAACTTCAACCAAATGCTGACTTTTTTGTGTCTAATTTCCTTGTTTCCCCCCCCCCCCCCCAAATTGTAATTAAATTTTGTATGATTGCATTTAATGTTACCACTCTGCTGTAACGCAGTAACAAACGCCTAAAATCAAATACGTTCTCTAATCACGTGGACAATTTATTCAAGTATCCTTTCCCCATGTGACACAAGACACAGCCTAATTTTATGAATTATTGCAAATTGACAAACCAAATCATGAATTGTTAAATTTTGAGTTTCTTCAAACAATGTAATTGTTTTATTTTCATTTCTTTCTTTCGTTTCTCGTGGGCGAAGACCTTCATTTGGACGAAAACATTTTAACAACTTTTGTTTTTCTTTCTACTGTAATATATGAAATGCTTAAATCAAAAATGTATTCACGAAACGAAAAATGTATTTCCATTTTATATCATTTGGCTCGTTTTAAGTTCACCCGAACCAACCCCCCTTCGTACTACTATAGTTTTAATTTTTACGCTGCTCGCTGCTGCTGCTGCTGCTACTACATCCCTTTTCGTTAAAAGAAATAAATATAGTAATGAATTTAATACACAAACTTAAGCAACAAATTGTGTTTGGTTTTTCAATTTTTGGCCGCATTCGACTTCAAAGGGTTTAGCTAGAAGTGGTTTTGAAATACTTTTCTTCAGAAGAGAAAGAGAAAAATTTAAGACGGCTTTGATCCAGCGATATAGGAATCCCGACATTACGGAAAAAGTGTTTTGACACATTATTGGATTTTTTTACAGTTTTTACAGTTTTTTACATTACGTTCTTATAATTTGTGCATCACGTCATGCTTTTGGGAAATGCATGATCAAGGAGTCAAGAAATTTCAATTTTCGAAATATTCCAAAGATATGAATATTTGATTTTGTAGTTTTTTGTTTAGACTCAAAATAAAAAAAAGACTTGACGAGATTGAGCAATTTTATTGACACCATCATGTTCAGCTTTAAAAAATCTTTAAGCATCAATAGGTTGGCTAAACTAAACCTTTCATATATGCAAAATAAAAAATCGTGAGTAATAGCTGGTTTTGATTTGAAGCGAAATGTAAGTACTAAGCGATGACGTAAACAGTTTTTTTAAATATTTATTTGCTTTGGATAAACTACTGAATTTGACCTCGAAACAAATTGCTTCCACCAATTTCTTCAAAGGAAAAATACAAAGCAACAACCACATGCAAATATTGAAATGGAAAAGGAAGACAATTCAGGTGATGGAAATGTTGTAGCAAAAAAGGAAGTATTTTTTGCTATTTCTACGAAACGATTTCAGTGTTTTTGAATTTTTGGTCAAATGTACTGTCCGAAAGGCGCATTTAAAGCCAAATAGTAGAAAGCATTTTAATACAAATGAAAATGTCAATTGAAATGGAATTAGAAAACAGTTGTCAATAAAAGAATTTTGTAATTTAAAAAAAAATATTCAAAAAAATGTATAAAAATTTATTTAGAATTTCTATATTAATAGAATCTGTATTTAAAAGAACTGGCAACCTTGATTGGCACTCACTCAACTAGTAACAAGCATTAAGCAAGAACCTATTATGTGACCGTGTGGCCTAATGGATAAGGCGTCGGACTTCGGATCCGAAGATTGCAGGTTCGAGTCCTGTCACGGTCGAAGAAATATAATTTTTTTTTTAAATTTCTTTTATTTTTAAAATTTATTTTTTATATACAAAAACTCTTACTGACCCTAAAAACGAATGAAACATTGAAAATAAATGCCTAAACTGGCTTCAGGCACCTACATTCCTTGGCTTCGCATTTAAAGTTTATTTTTGGCAACTTTGCAATGAAATTCGATTACTTTATTAAGATAAATGCCACGGTCTTAATTTGCCAAAATTTGCCAACTGAGAGGCTTCATGGGAAATAATTAAACCAAGTCATTTTTCAGCTCAACAGTAAAATATATTCTTAACCCGAATTCTTGATTGAGCTGCTTCCATCATTAAATAAACTACAAACTAGCATTCCCAAATCGGTCAGTGGCAGATACTTTTAACATGTACTAATCGCTAGTTGCTAGGCAGGTGGTATTTAGATAAGATTTAGTCATTAGATTCGCATATACATATTTATTAATAGAAAAAATACGAAATCTTTTTTATTCAGAATAAAGCAATTATTTTCTTCAGGGTTGCCAACAAAAATAATTTTACTAACTCCTGTTCACATAATAAAAATATGTAAATGACAATATTCGCTTTTGCTAGAACTAGACCCATTGCAAAAAATGTTATTCTAGTAAAAGGTATTACAACGACCATAACCCTACCCTCAGTTTTACAGAAAAAAATAGTTAAGTCTTTTTAAATGCAATATTATTCGAAAACAATTTCAAATGTTTACGTAATTTTGAGGTCGACCATTCGTGATTTTTTTCCCGCTTTCGAAACCAGGGTTGCCAACTTTCGAAGAGCTCAGACCCGGAGATTCGAAAATCAACATTTTTTTTTTGGGAAGACCTATGAAAACTTCTAGGAAATTGAACACCCAGATAAAAAATCTTGTTAAATTAACCAAAATTCAACCAATTTTGTGGGTAACATTTTTCAAACTGATCGTTCGTCGTATTCGTTTATGTTAATTTTAATTGACCCACCATTCTATCGTGAATTTCCAAAATTATCACATCGAAATGATGCCTCCTGAAATATTCACTACTCCAAAGTCCATTTTGTCACTTAGATATACCAAAAATACTTCATTTTATTTCAACATGAATCTCTGATTATTGCATTTTTGAAATTATAGCTGTCCTGTGTGCAATATAATTTAATTTGAATATGACTCAATGAACATATTTCTGAAGGTGTACAAGGTGTTACGGGTTTTGAAATGGCCCCAAACCAATAATAATGTTGTATGGACCAAGGGTTCGGTTAGGCAAAAGTATTGGAGACTTGCCTCACATAGACTGTATTTCGTGGTTATCCAGTCCTTCCTTTGTGGTTATCGAATCCGAAAATGTTGTGTCATCCTGGCAGGCCAATAGCTTAATACACATTATCCACCATAATAACAAATTGAGGGTGTATTGCCCCCCGGTTGTTGACAACAACATAATTTTATCACATTTTAGGACCCCAGGCGAAGAGATCATTAATACTTTGATAATTTAAAACTTGTATTTATTGAACAGTAAAAAAGCAAAATGCAGCAATATAAAATTTGATAGATCTTTTAAAATATTAATATAAAAAAAATGTTTCTAAAACCCAGAGAAAGTTCTTCTAAACCCGGAGCCCGGAGATTGACTTCCAAACCCGGAGTCTCCGGGTCAGAATGACCCTGCTGGCAAGCCTGTTCGAAACTCTAAATTTCGACAAGATTTGATAATTTTCCTAATCAAGAGAGATCTTTCAAAAAAGCATTGGACCACTTTTAGTGACGATTACTTGATACAACTAATTTAATAAGTTATTACTAATAACAGCAAATGGAAAATACAACCAAAAAAAAGAATAAAAATTTGTTTAGAATTTCTTTATTAATAGATTCTGTATTTAAAAGAACTTGGCAACCTTGATTGGCACTCACTCAACTAGTCACAAGCATTAAGCAAGAACCTATTATGTGACCGTGTGGCCTAATGGATAAGGCGTCGGACTTCGGATCCGAAGATTGCAGGTTCGAGTCCTGTCACGGTCGAAGAGTTCTAATTTTTTTTGTTAATTTTTTTTGCAGTACATTTTTTTTTTAGTGTAAACTTTTGATTGTTGTGGGTGAATGCGTAATGCAATAAAAATGTTAAGCAAATTATATTACAAAAAAGGACCGTTATTTTTTAACGAAAAACAACTTCAGAGTAGGAGTATAGATTTTGGAACGCTGAACACAATAGCTGAACACAATAACGTCAGGTTTTTGAGGAATTCAGGATTGCAAAGTGAAAAAATAACATTTTTGCAATATAATTTAGGCTATTACGAGATTTTGGATTTTGGCTTAAATTTGCGGTGTCAATTTCCAAAGATACGAATATTTGAAAAAAGTACAAACATTTTTGATTATAAAAGTTTTTGTTTAGACTCAAATTTAAAAAACTAGACTAGGTAGAGCAATTCAGTGAACGCCATCCGGTTAAGCATCCAAAGTCTTTTAAGGAGCCATAGGTCTGCTTTTTGGAGTCTGTAAAACTAAAAGGACTTTGGCAAATCCTTTTAATTTTACACCCAATATGTAAAACGTTATTTTTTAGACTCAAATTTTACAAATGAGTAATAGTTTGTTTTGAAAATAAATGTTTAGTGCTAACGATGACGAAAAATTACTGAATTTTGCCATTTCGACCATTTTTTAATTCCTTGATCCTGAATTTCTCAAAACCCTGATAGAAACGCCGTCTTGTTGAACATAAAAAAAACTTTAAGAAATGCTTCATTTGGTTTATAGAGTATCAAAAAGTTCAAATTTTACAGAAAATTTATCTTTAGTTCGCGCAAAAAATTGTATTTTAAGAAGAATTTTCGAGGAACCTTTCTATAAACTAGCCAAACCCGTTATTTCTGGGACTTTTTTTAAAGAAATTTCTGTTTGCATTGTACCTTTTTTAGCTTTTAAAAAAAATAATTGCCCTAAAACCGTTTGTCTGGCAAATTGGCAATGCACCGCTGTTGGTTAGATAATGGATAACTAAACCTTGAAACCGACGCTATGTGTATTTATGTTTTAATTCCCAATAAACCGTTTTTATTATGTATAAAAGAGAATTCAAGAAAAAAGTTTATGGCAACTAACGTCGTCATGATAAAATCTACGTCAAATTGAAATCGAAAGGTAATCTATCCAAATTACAAAAGGCCAATGCTGTCACTTTATATAGGTTAACACAGTAGGCCTATGTTTACACTAGCAGACATTTTAGTATACCCCCAAGCTGAGTTTATAGTCAAACGCACAAAACGCAATACGAACTTCAAAGAAAGCTTTAACTAAGCCGTCTCTAATGTTGACATGATTTGCATTGCTAATGTCGAGGAAGCGAAACGTAATGCGTAGCTCTCTTGAATGTATCAGACTTTTACATTAGGGGTTCTTGTGAATTGATCTAAACACGATAAGATTTCTTTCTTTCTTCTTTCTTGTCGAGACGAAAACAAGAGACTTGACCCCAATTGCTAACGAACAGAATCTTCAAGCGTTCGTAGGTGCTGTGGCCTGGCTTACATAGAACTGGTTGTTGGGATAGTTTGTAGCTTGGAGGGCAATTAACCACTCCGGATGACACTTGTGCCACACAGCTGGCAGCTGCGAATAAATTATGTAGAAGAAATCGAAATGTTGTTGACACCCATTAATAAATAAATAATGGCCACCACCAAGAGGAAAAAAACACCAACAACTACTTAAAAATTCAAGTGGTTCTCGGTTCTCCTCCACATTTGCTCCATAAAATCTTCAATAAAAGAAAGTTGACTTCTTAAGTTCGAACATCATTTCGAGATCAGTTCGATAGACACCATCGCCGCGTTAACATGGCGAAATTACAGTTCCTTAAGGTGCTACTAGTGATCCTGGTGGTATGTGCCGCACTGGCTACGGGCCAACAGAATCAACAGGGCAAGAAAAAGGGCAATCAGCAAGTGGCCAGACCCAATCAGAAACCCCGTCCCAATGGACAACAGCAGCAACAGGCAGGGAATGTGATTAAAAATAAGCCGCCAAAAAAATCGAAAAAACCCCAAAAGGACCAGAATCAAGACAATGAAGATAAGCCAGCAAAAAACAAGCAGCAGAAGTTGATCACCAAAACGATTCCCGAGCTGGGACGTGTACGTGGACGTGTGGTAAAGTCGCAATGGTCAGGCAAGAGCATCAATCAATTCGTTGATATGCCATATGCCCAGTCGCCCGTGGGACCTCTGCGCTTTAAGGTCTGAAAGGAAGAACAGTGGGGAAGTAACTGACATTGTTCATAAACAAATTTCCAATTTTATAGCCTCCCGTAGCTGTTCAGCCCTGGGAAGAAGTGAAAAGGGCCTATAGACCCCATCCCGGTTGTCCGTCCATTCAGGATTTGCACAAGTACGAGAGTTTGCTCAAGAAAAATATCGACATCGAGGATTGCTTGCGCCTGACGGTCAGCTCGAAATCGGTAAGAGCTCGTGTCATCTGTTTTTTCCTATTTGCTAAGATTTTCTTGGGTCTATTTTCCAGCTAACGGGTAGCGCTCCTGTTATGGTCTACATTCACGGTGATTTCCTCTACGATGGCAGCAGCGTCGAAGCTGCACCAGGCTACTTGCTTGAGGAAGATGTGGTCTTGGTATCAGTGCGTTATCGTCTCGGCCTATTCGGTTTCCTTTCGACCATGTCTGAGGAAATACCGGGCAATGTGGCCGTGCACGATGTCATCATGGCACTGCAATGGATTCAGAAGAATATTGCCACGTTCGGTGGTGATGCCGGCCGTGTTACGCTGTTCGGCCAAGTGGGCGGCTCTGCTTTGATCAACATTCTGACCATGAGCCCAGCTGTAAGTTGCAAATTCATATCAAACGTTAAAGTATTCAATGTTGACCGAATGCAATAATCTGTCCAGGTACCTGAGGGACTCTTCCATCGCGTCATCTATCAATCTGGCTCGGCACTCTCGCCCGCTTTCATTACAGACAATCCCATTGCCTCTAGTAGGGACATTGCTCGGTTTGCCGGCTGCAAGGCCATCAACAAGGTCGAGGGCATCAACAAGTGTATTCGCAAGTTGAATACCACCGCTTTGCTGGAGGCCTTCAGTGCTCACGGTGATGCCAAGGCTACGATGGGCATAGGTTCTTATGGAGGCGTTCAATTTGTTATTGGAGGACCATCGGGCATTTTGCCTCAGCATCCGGGCAAATTGCTGGCCTCCGAGGAATTCAAGGCTTATCCCACTTTGGGCGGCAGTGTCAAGAATGGCGGTACTTTCATCTTGAAGGGTGAGTTAGTTGGTGGGGAAGTAATGAATGGCATGGGTTACACAGGCAAACTATTTCCAGACATTTACATTGACAACTTCAACGAGACCATTATCGATGACCAACTCGATGGACTGGGCTATATCAATCACATCATTACGCAAACGAATGGAGCCGATCCCACGGGAGCCTGGAGGAAATACGCCGAAGAGGAAATCTTCACAGCTGCGGAGATTAAGAATGGCTCCTTCCACATGTTGGTGCCCGGTTTGATTGATGTAAGTTAAGTCGTCGTTAAGTCGACTCGTTTCATTCTACAGTCTTTCTCCTCGTTTCCTACAGATGTGCAGTACCATTCCCTTCAAGAATCCCGTGCTCCTGGCCATGCAAGCCAATTCCAAGAAACTGCCCAATAGCACCTATTTGTACACCTTCGACTATGAGGGTGAAATCAACCGTTACAATACCAACGAGGACGATGTGGGCGATATGCCCTTCGAGTTGGGCGTATCGCTGACCGATGAGAACCTGTTCTTGTTCCCCTGGCCAAGAAATTCCCTATTGAATTCGAACAGGGACATCAAGATTGCCCAGCGTATGGTGGCCTTCTGGACCTCATTTGCAGCCACGGGTGTGCCCAGTGCACCCGGTGTACCCGCGTGGCCTCCTATGACCGATGAGACTGGTCCTTACATAAAGATTGGCAAGACCATTGCAATCGGTGACAATTACTTGGACGAATACAATGTGGCCGTAAAGGAGGTACGCATGGGCTATAACTTGGCGAATACTGAATTTTTCGACAGTTTGGTTGAAATCACCGAGGACAACAAGGACAAAGACGATACAGAAGACGCCGATGATTATGAGGATGTCGAGGAGGAGGCAGACGATCAGGAGAACGCTAATGACGATGAGAGTCGCCGCTCGAATTATGTGATCATAGCCAAGAAGTCGAAGAGGACTCTGTAGGGAAGCCATTCGAAAGTATTTAATGGGAAATTGAAGAAAAAACATGTTTCACAAAAATTTATTTATTTATTTATTAACACAATATGAAAAGAAATAATAAACATAATGAATACAAACATCTCTGTCGTCTAATGACCTGATCGGCGTTTTAAATTATTCATTTCGAAAATAGTCTCACACATCTTCAGGTCATTGGCGTTGCTTCAAAATTTATTTACACTGAAATATTCTTTGATTATTCACGCATGTTTATAGATTATTTAATTGTCAAATTAAGAATTCCAGTTGATGTTGATAAGGTTTGAATTTCGTGGAAAACGATGTCTTCGAATGTGATAAGAAATTCGATAAGTCGATTAAGAAGTGCAATCAATACTCAACCAATTCAGAGAAATGAAATTTATTATTACTCGTGATTATCTGATAAGTGTAATTTCTTAGAAGTTAGTGTTAACTTTTAAATTTGATTCATGTATGTGCCAAGTTAAGTCCGTGAAAGCTTGCAGAATTTCAATATCACAGAAATATAGCTGTGTATTCAAAGTTATATTCACTACCTTTCCTTGCTTAAATCCAGCCAATGTCAATACCCAAAAAAATGCAATTGACGGATCATAAAACTTTATTTTCATGATACATATTGAACGTCCCTCGTAGCTCTAAAGTTTAGAGTCTAAACGAATAACTCCATTCGCGATCTTATACATACAGTGACTCACAAAAGTATTCCTACACCCCTTTCTTTATGTGTAGTGGCTCACTTGAAAAAATTCTCAAAATTCAAGGGAATTCTTTATTGCAAAACTTTCTTTTGCATTGTTGCTTGTTTTCGAAGGCATTCCACTAAACATCGATATGTTAAAACGCAAAACGCCTCTGAAAATTCGATTCCCGATGGCCACCATTAGCAAATATTTACAAAGTCGCCTGAACAATTTGGCGACATTCAAAGTTCTCTGATACACACCTCTGGATGCCATATTATGCAATTATTTTACATGCAGACCCCCGGTTCAGAAGGACCACTACCTCTCATACAATTTTGTATCTTGTTTGGACCCAAGGAATCAGCTCCTTATTTGCACTAAAAGATGTTACACCCTGTATAATAAACTTTTCATTAATGTGAAAAAAAATCCCAAAATGAGAAATATACCAAGTTACCGAATGGAAAATAGATCATTTGAGTATCCTCTTGTCAGATTTTAATGTTAGTTTGCAACGCATCATGTCTTCATCAAACTCCTGATATCGTGGTCTTTGATTTTGGGAATATATTTTTTCACTTTCTTTTTTGTACATCCACATCTCAAGATGCTTTTTATAAGTTAGTAAACAAATTCAATTTACTTTTAGATTTTTTACAAATAACTTTCTATACACGGAATAGCTACGAGTGGGAAATTGAATAATACATCTAGATTCTAGAACTTCAATAGATTTTGTTTTACTTTCTAAAGTTCCATTTCGTAGAGACTGATCTAATTTCAAAAAATATAATTAGCCAATATGGCCTGCCAAAGAAAAGGTCAACGCAATTCAGTTTAGAAAGTGGCCAACTTTAAGTTATCGTCATGCCAAAAATGAATTAAGTTATTCCAATTAAATTTGCAAAATAAAAATGAGTTTGCTAAAAAAGCCATTCCATCACGGGCAGATAACAGCGCTTGTTCTACTGACCTACTGAAATAGCCAAACCAGATGAACTCAGAAGTCAGAGGTGCAAGCCAAAAAAATTGTTGAAATTTCCATTTCTAAAAAAAAAAGACGAAACCTGATTTGAATTAATTAAAATACATTTAGAACAGTTGGAGAATGTTGAAGGAACTAAGCTTTCAACTGGTCTGCATCAATTCCAATTAAAAAATAAAACGAAACAAAGCATAGACAAAATCGGGAACCATGCAAATTAAAAATGTTAATATTCACATGAAATGAAATATAATCAAAGTTGAATTAGTCAATAGCACGCTGCGATGATTGCACTAGAAGCTCGTGATTTTCAGTTAGTCCATCCAAATATAGTAGGGCGATTCATTTAAAGTGGGAAACCCCTCGGAAACGATTCAGTTGTGCAGATGAGCAGTCAAAATATATGAAATTTGACAGTTCTGCAAGCAACTTCGCGTTTTCGAGGGGTTTCCCATTATAAATGAATACCCTTAGTGTCAATTGAGGTATCGCATCGAATGCTGTGCGAATTTTCCCATGCAAAAAGTACAGTTTAATCGTTTGATCTCTTCGATCCAATTAGTTTCCATTCCCAAGTCTTGCGTGAAATTTTTCAACTAAACAAACTTCGATGTGGGAAAATCCCTACTTAGTCTCACGTATTGAACCAGACAGGTCGATTTTGTTTTTGTATAATTGACGTTGTCTATCGTGATAATAAATTGATCGTTTCTTCTTCCTCTTTATCGAAGCTTTCACTGAATATAGCAATTATGTCCAATACCAGTGGCGATTCGATGTCAAATTAATCACTCATGCGATTGAGCAGCAGACTTCCCCCTCCATGACATTTCTTTTAGTTATGTGAGTACAAACGCTGACATGCATTGAAGAATTCATGAATCCGAAAACCGTTTTAACTCCATTGACTTGACCGACTTTGCTGGTGTTCCAAATAAAAGTTGTATTTGCATAAAATTGCCGTAAACCAACAACGCCAAACCAACATCCGTGAAAACCAAAGCAATTAGCTGTACGCAACTGAACGCTCCTTCACCTTTAGTAGAGCGGATTCTGTAAATATTAATGGTCTGTTTACATGTTTATTGGCCAAAAGATAATGGCAAACAAAGGCAAGGTATTACACATTTGGTATTGAAGAACCTGCGGTGCGCTATAATGTATGGGATTTCATCATAAATACAAATGTGAATCGTGTGAGAGTTACTCAGGAGTTTAGAAAAGCAAGATGAATTAAATTTGATGAGTCCTAATATGCCAGGGCCTAGTTGGAGGGGCGCAGTTCAAGGTTCCATGGCGATTTTGGTTAAAGTTATGACATTTCGATATTAAACATCGCATTCACGGTTGCCAGATTTTTTAGATTTTACTCACATTTTAAATGACTTGTGAGAACTTCAATTTTTGTGAGATATTTTAGGTACTGTGAGATATTTTGTGGGACTTCCTAATTACTGTGAAATGTTTTCTAATGTCAGATATTCTTCCAAATTTCGTGTGTGATTGTGAGTTTTTTTTTTGTGATTTGGCAACTGTAACATTTTCACCCTTATTTCATTTCTTGGGCGAAAAATCCAAAAGATCCGAAATGACCGGGTAAAAGTGGATATCGAGGGTTAATGTATTCTTCAAAAATAAAACTTGTATTTTGTAAAGAAAGCTTTTTTTTTATTTCAACCAAAACCGAATCTTAAATTTTTACCATAAACAATATCTTTTTTACCGGTTGAAACTTTGACCGAGAGCGTATTTTCACATGGTCTTTGGAATTTTAGTGTGGAAAAGTTCCATTCCATCGAAAGCAAATATACCACAAAAAAGTGAATAGTGTCTGGCATTACTGACAGGTCGCCTAGAAACCCCGAAGACAGATGGACGGAAGCAAAGAAATGAGGCGCATGCCAACTCTTTCTTCGAACTCATTTTTTTCTTACTATTCTTTCTTTCGTTCGCCTAATGAAATCGTTGGTTGAACTAAAAAAAAACCGTCTTTTCGCTTTTACTACCAAAACAGAACGAAAACAAACATATTTGCATATCAAGAAGATAATAGATGTTCAGCTTTTGTTTTTAATATTTCGCTATTGGCTACGTCTGTGGCCAATTTGGTAGTTATTTTCTTTGCGTTGGCTCAAACCTTAAAGTGTCGAAATCGATTAGAGTGAAATCGGAAATCCAACTCCATTCTATTTCTCCCGAGACAATCGCCAAAGAACATGAAACATAATTTAGGTTTTGGGCCAAAAATCTCAACGACTATAATCGTTTTCTTTTTATTGTTTCGATCTCAGTCTTGCTGAAGATTCGCAGACGTGCAGTTTTGCAAACGGAATCGATAGATTCGTGTTGTAGTCGTCCGTCGCTGAGTGCCTTTTTCTATTTCGAAGTGGAATTATTTGCAACGAAAATGTTCATATCCTTTTACCCACAGTATTGGCATTTCCATGCTTTGTTAGTGTTAGTGTCTTGGACTTTGGTCAGCGCCTATGACGAGGAGAAGGATACCATAGTGAATTTGCCCAAATTGGGTTCGATACAGGGTAAAATACTGGAGACCGCCTGGACTCAGCGCGAAGTTCTGCAATTCGTTGATGTGAAATATGCTGAGGCGCCCACCGGAAATCACCGATTTAAGGTGTGTGTGTGAATAGTTTTAGAATGTGTTCAAGTGATTCAAAGTGAAATATTCTTCTGAGAAATTTTGAGTTAAAGTTAAAAGGTTAAAAGGATGTCATGTTACTATTTGCGTGTAAAAAAAGGGAAAAAAAACTCCACAGGTTAAAAATTAAAATTTATATGGAGAAAAAAAAATCCAAATAAATAGCCCCAGAACTAGAAAAAAACTGTTTGGAAGGTATCTTCTCCAGGGGCAATAAAAGGTTTTTTCTAAATATTTTTTTTGTTTGAAGTTTTTTTTTTACTTTTTTGCCCTTAATTTTTTTTAGTTTCCTAGAAAAACTAAATATTTAGAGATTTTTAAATGAAAATCCAATTTGTCACTCTTTCTTATATTTTCCCAATCATCATCACTTAGGCACCGCGACCCATTGAGCCCTGGGAGGACATTATGGATGCGACTGCTGAAAAAATCGGCTGTCCATCGGTGGTGTCCATGGAATCGTTGAAAAAACTCGACGATGTCCTCGACATTGAAGATTGCCTTTCGATGACAATTACCACGCCAAATGTCACGGGCAAATATCCCGTACTAGTTTATATACACGGTGAATACTTGTATGAGGGCAGCAATTCGGAAGCTCCACCGGATTATTTGCTGGAAAAGGATATAGTCCTGGTGACGCCGCAGTATCGATTGGGCCCATTCGGTTTTCTGTCCACAAAGACGGACGAGATACCCGGCAATGCGGGTGTTATGGATATCTTTCTGGCGCTGCAGTTTATTAAATTTTTCATCAAACATTTCGGTGGCGATGAGAATCATGTGACAGTAGCGGGACAAGTTGGTGGTGCGGCCATTGCACATTTGCTGACGCTATCGCCTATGGTAAATTTAATGGAATTTAAATTTAATTTTAAATGGAAAAACCTTACAATTACACCCAACAGGTGCAGAAGGGTCTGTTCCATCAGGTGATCTACCATTCCGGTTCGGCCTTGATGCCCATCTTCTTGGAGGATAACCCGCGAAAGCATGCTCAGGAAATTGCCGAGAAGGCCGATTGCAAAATGAAGACTGTACGCGACTTGAATGAGTGTTTGATGGACTTGTCTGCCCTGGAGCTGGTCAGCGCTTTCATGGATCATGCGGTGGGCTTTCACAGTGCTTTTTTCTAAGTCAGTTTTGATTTATTAATATATTCTTTGAAATTAGCTGGAAAAATCCGACTTGGGTGTGGGTCACACGGGCGGCATACAATTCACTATTGGCGGACCGAGTGGAGTGCTACCAAAGCACCCATACGATCTCATGTTGGAGGCAAACTATTCCTATCCGGCTATGGGCGGTTGCCCTAAGAACGCTGGTACTCGACTATTAAATGGTAAATGTGAACATGATGCGTTTTTTTATTAATTAATCAATTAAAATAAACTTAATTATTTTAATTTTACTAATTAAATTATTAAATTATTTCAATTAATCGCTTAATTCTCAACTTGACTAATTTGAATGGTTTTTCTTCACAGAAATTGTTGTTAATGATTTCGAGGGTGATATACCGGATGACGAGTACTCCAGTTACAACTACATCGACCATGTGATACGTCAAGTGGTGGGCACGGACAAAACAATGCTTCTAACCAGTTTCATTACCCACGATTTCTTCAATCGCAAACTGATGGAGAATGGCACGTTTAGCACAATGATACCGCGCCTGATAGATGTGTGTGACCACCAATCCACATTGTAATCCCAAAAGTTATGGAATCCCCTTTTTTCTTTCCCTTTCCACAGGTGGCTGGCACTTTGATGCACAAATTGCCCATCTTACTGGCGCTGAATATGAACAACAAGCATGTGTCGGAGAATACCTTCCTGTACTCCTTCGATTATCCGGGCGAGTTCAATCGATATCGCGACATGGACGAGGAAACCAATATGCAGAGTCCCTTCAGGGCTGGCGTATCCTTGACCGATGAGGCTTTGTATTTGTTTCCCTATCCCGAGCATGTGGCCAAACTGAGCCCGCCCGATGAGGCTATGGCCAAGCGAATGGTGGATCTGTGGACATCGTTTGTAATCGATGGCAATCCCATGAGTTCGGTTCGTAGTGGCTATTGGCCACCAATGACCACGCTATACGGACCGTACATGCAAATCGATGAGACTCTGACGATAGGGGGCAATTATTTCAAGGAGTTTTCGGCCACTCTGATCGAAGAGGAAAAGGGCCACAGCTTGGTGAGGGAAGTGTACTATTTGAGGAATCATCGGGCCAAAAGAAGGCGCCAAGCGGCCGCTCTTGCGGCTTTGTTCAGTCGAAAGAAATCGGCGGGCGGCCGAAAGAGTTTAGTGAAGCGTCCAAATCGTAATAAAATTCGGTTTTAAGAACAGCATTTTTTCATCTGTACCAAAATTTAGACTTTCATTAAAATAAGACTTTTTCATATATATATTTTTAAAATTTAAATTTATAAAAAAAATATAAATAATATTATTAAATTAGTTTAGAATGTAAAAAATAATTTCAATAAAAATTATTTTCCCAAAATTATTCTAAATATTTGTCTAATGTATTCAAAATTGGGCCGAAATCCCGGCGGTACTGCAATACCGGGCCAACCCGCGGCAGAGGTGGAGCAAGCTCCTAAACACTCCGCCAATTTCCAAAAATCAGTTTAACATTTGTTGTCCTCCGATGGAGGATCTATCAGATGTTAAGCTGATAAGAACAGATACTACACTTTGATCTTAGCCATAAGGCCGAGAAGCGATAACTTAACACTGCAAAACGCGTACTACTTCAATAGGTTCTTCAATAACACAGTTGCGAATTCTGCGAAATAAATGTAAAAATAAATTCGAAATTCGGCTGTACAGCGAATGACAATTTCCAATATCAATGAAAGTCAAAATGTAAAAGCAAACTGCTATTCCTAGTAGGTAGATAACAGCCAGACGATTCACTGGGGTGGAATTATATACAGAAGCAGAGTGTGTACAACAGAAAATGTACGCGGCTTGTGAGCTGAGTGAACATTGCTCGCTTTTTGTTGTTGTTGTGTCTAAAAATAGCCTGGCTGCTTGCTTGGTTATTGTATACCAGCGAAAGAAGCAAATTGCAAAGTAGAAAACGATGTGAGTCAGTCATTCGCTTTGGGTATATAATTTGAGTGAAGATGTGAGATTGCTTTTTGGTATACAAAATCTAAGCAGGTGCGTGCGATTCGTATTTCTTACAAACTAATAAGTGGGCCTTGTTTTGAGAAGTAATGAATTCATTTCCAATTATGTAAACTTGTTCTTCTAAAAATTGTACTGAACAAATGTTGATCTGGGTTGTTTTGTCAAATATCAACAGATTGAATTTACCATTTTGAGTTCTTCTTCTTTCTTAATTGATACAAGTTTATAATTGTAACAAATATTACAGTTGTGCACAGTCACTAAAGAATGCAAATATTTTCGGAAACATAACGCATAAATAGAAGAAAATAAATTTCCATCGGGCCTTGCAATCACTGAAACCATGAAACCACCACCGTACAACACCGTACCATCGTATTAATGAAGTTAAACTGGCTATCGTTTTTTTTCGTTTAGTGTATTTCGCGATTTTGTATTTCAGCTTTTGTGCTGCTGCAATTCTTTTTGTGTTTGTTAAATTTGTATCTTATATGGTCTTGCTCAGCAGTCATTCATTACTCTGGCTTCTCTTCAGTTGTCGAATAAATCTTTCGCCTTTTACTAAAGATTTCCGTGGAGAGGAGCACTCTAATGAGTCTAAAATAAATTTTTTGTAAGGCCCGATCGAAAGGTTGGGCCAATATTGAATACATATGATTGAGTTATTGAAGAAAAGAAAAATGGGATTGATTTGGTACCATTTCGATTTATATTTTTACTTTTTTATATTAGAATGTGTAATTATTTTGCGTTTTTTAACATCGTTTGTAAATTTTTTCAAATGCACACAGACGCGAAATTTTGCAGTTACTGCGGAACTTACTCAAAAATGTGCGTTCTTTTTAACAAAATTTTCAAATGATACATACCAATTCTTTTGGTTGTTATGAACCAATCTACACTATCATGTTCATGGGATTGCCGGTTTTAGAATTTTCACTGACCTTTTTCAAATTTACACTGACCTGAGCCAGTGTAAAAAAGTAACAGTTTTTATATGAAAATGTAAATAAACTAAGCATGGAGTTGCCAACTTTTACGTTTTTGTATGGATTTTCGCAAAATTTTCTATCCCGATTGAAAAATATTCTAAATTAGAATTACACTTCCGTTTTGACCGCCTGCTGGACGCATCGTTTTGTTAAAGCACATGTTTTTATAAAAATTTGTGCTTTCATGAAATTATGATTTCAATGTGGTGTTTAAAACGAAAGTCAAGTTTTTGACTAAAAATGGACGATAAGAAGATCAATTAAAATTAATTGAAAGTGAATTAAAAAGAAAAATAAGAGAAACCACTGTCGCATGGACATTTAAACATACCAATTACTACATAAACTGTGGGATACCCTGGCAATATAGCTGTCTTGCTAGCCAACAAAATTTTAAAGTTAAAAAAAAAAAAAATTAGAATTACTTTCAAGTTAAAAATACTTTGTAAATGGAAAATGAGTTTATTGAATTAATATTAATATTTTTATATCATCTTTTTTATAGTGAAGGAAGTTTCTACATAATGAAGTGGTTTTCTGGTCCAATGCGAATTCATTATGGGGAGGTTCGACTGTATATCACGAGTATAGTAAATCTTTAATTTTGCTATATTATTAAAAATATGGGACTATAACCTCTTAAATGTAATATTTATTATTTATTTTCAACAAAAGAACCGATCCTAATTAGCCAACAATAGATTTTTGTGCATTACCAAACTTTTTTTCAAACAAATTTCAAATAACCGTCAATTTTAATAATTTTTTACGTCAAATTTGACGCATAAAAATGTCAAATGAATTTGTCAAATACACGTCAAATACGCTTTGGCTTCCAGACAAAAAAAATAAACTAAACCAACCCTTAAAGGAGTAAAGTAAGAAAACAGACTGTTTGGAGACTTCGTTGTTAGGCGGATTTTGCTACGAATGCTACCTGAATGATAATTTGAAGAATTTGGAATTTTCATTCGTCTCGCATGTGCCATTTCTCCATTTCATACTAGTTTCCTTTGTAATTCTCTAACGAGTTATACGACCAACCACTTAAGTACTTACCTCTGGGCCCTTACAAGTTATCGCTTCTCGGCCTTATGGCTAAGATCAAAGTGTAGTATCTGTTCTTATCAGCTTAACATCTGATAGATCCTCCATCGGAGGACAACAAATGTTAAACTGATTTTTGGAAATTGGCGGAGTGTTTAGGAGCTTGCTCCACCTCTGTCGCGGGTTGGCCCGGTATTGCAGTACCGCCGGGATTTCGGCCCAATTTTTAAATACATTCAAACAAATTTTTTGTCTAAATAACTTAATAACGGAAAAGTTAACCAATAGTTTTTTTAACTTTTTTGGTTTTAATTTTGAAAAAAGGAAATTTTTGGACTTTTTTTTGTTTTGTCACTTCAAAAATATGTTATCTCATTTTCTTCTCTAGAAGTTTTTCGTTAACTCGACTGAAATAAATACTTTCGCATATTCATAGTCAAATTTGATTGCTACTAAATCGTTGTACCAACAACTAATGTAGCGGCTGTCAATTCTAAAGTTAATTTGACTGTGAATATGGGCCTTTATTACTGGGTTCATGGATAGATTTACTAAGCTTAAACTTTAAGTCTTAGGGCGCATTAAAGTTGGGTTTCATTTAATTTTCATTCATAATAGACGTGTCTCCATACAGTCGAGCCCGCTTAAATGAAACAAAAATTGAATCCTCATGATTTTTTTCCCTTTTTCATACAAATTATTTCGCTTACTGAAACCCGCTTAATTGAAAAACCCGGTTAACTGAAACAAAATTGCATTCCCAAATCAATAATTTTAATTGAAATTTTTATGAAATCCTGGCGTTTGATGGTGCTACCCTATTTACGAGAAAACATTTTGGGTAAAAATTGATAATTTTGGTACTTCGTTTTAGTGACATATTTTTCTGTTATGCAAAATTCGTTTAAGTGAAATATGTTTCAGTTATCCGAAATTGCTCAAGTGAAAAACCCGCATAACTGAAACAAAATGTCTGACCAATTTGTGTTTCAGTTAAGCGGGTTCGACTGTAGTAAATTGGAGTTTAATTGGCCGATTTTTTTCATTTAAGTTGCAATTAAACTTAATTGCGCACTGTGAAATTGGCCTTGTAAATTGGCTATGTAAATTTAATTTCGGAACAATTCCGAAGTTCGGGTTTACTGTCGAAGTTACGGCTGACGTTACTACCAAACGGATGTCTTACGTCTTCTCAGGTATTTTTTTGTTCCAAAAGGATTTCTTAAAGAGGGATGATTTGGTCTTTTCCACCTCCTAGCGAATTTTCATTTCATTCGCTGTTCTTGTGTTCTGCACAAGATGCTATCAATTCTCTTATAGTTTGTGTTGAAAAGCAATGATAAGCTTAACATTCGGTGGCAGAAAATCACTCTGGCTTCTCTTCAGTTGTCGAATAAATCTTTCGCCTTTTACTAAAGATTTCCGTGGAGAGGAGCACTCTAATGAGTCTAAAATGAATTTTTTGTAAGGCCCGATCGAAAGGTTGGGCCAATATTGAATGCATATAAAAGTAGTAAAGTATCTGAACATGGGGAAAGAAACTACGGTTCTGCTCCTAATTATAGCATATCTCCCGCAAGGTGAGAAATTCTGCGATAATTTGTCGCAATGAACTATTGTACTATTTTGATTACACTTTTGTGCAAAGGTATCATATCCGGAAAGATAAAACCGCACAACTTTTAGCTTTTTATCTGTAAAAAAAATACTCAAAAACTTAGCAATGGGGTATCGATTGAGTACCCCTTTAGAGTCGATTTGGTGAGAAAATTATATTCTCAAATGCATGAACTGAATAAAAATTAACTCAATAATTTTACACTGTCATTACCGGAGTAAACATAAATTCAATACTTTCAGAAAAAAAAACCATCCGAAGGTATTCATTGTAATTATTTGCGGAACTTATGGAAATACTTTATTTATTTAAGATTACATATATGTATGTTTAATATTACTAAATGGTGTTATCGGCCTTGTGTATATGTAAATTGTATATATATATATCGCTCATTCCCTGCAATAAAGACACAACTCAAAAAACTACGCTGCTGGGAAAAAAGTGAGTATGAAGTTTTTCTAGGCTCAGACTCTTCTTTCAGACCTATTATCAGATTTTCATGGGCACTTTTATGTGAAGCACAGTGTTATCGATAACATAATCGACAGACAAAATTCCTTTTCAAGTTATATCAATGTACCATCGGATAATTTGAGTCCATATTATGGCCGTTTTGCGAGTGGGACGGATAGCTTGGATGGCGTTGGTTAGTCTCCGCATTCGAATCATCTAATACAGTCTCGTGGGCCCTATAGGCCGGAACATTACGCTGTGGCTGATAATAGGGATTATTGGGATAATGTTCATTACTAGGATAATTCGGATAGTTGGGATATGCAGGATAGGGGCGGCTTGTGGTGGTTGAAGTTGAAGTTGTGCTCGTACTGCTCGTCGTGGTGGTAAAATACTCTGGATACAAATTGGGCATTGAAATTCCATCTCCGAAATGATAATCCAACTCCAAAGTGCTTTGAGTAAAGTCGCGCGGATTGGTGAAACGCAAATACGGTCCATATTCCGAGGAGACCGCTGGCCAAATCCCAGCATTCGCATTTGGTCTGTTGTCGTGAGCGAAATTCGCCCACATAGTTGTGATGGCGCGCGCCACCGTCATATCTTCCGCATTGAGTTGACTCACTTCCTCGGGATACGGAAACAGATAGATGCTATCATCGCTGAGTGTGGCATCCACTTCGAAGGGCAAGGGATTAGTGAGATGTCCGAAACGATGGAATTCGCCACGATAGTCGAAGCAGTACAGATAAGTGCCATAATGTTTCGATGTATAACGTATGGAGTCGATGATGGGACCGCGATAGAGTATCAGATCCACAAGCTTTGAATAAAAAAAAGAAGAAAATATCGAAAATGTAACAAGTAAATTCGAATGGCAACCAACCTCGAGAAGTCCTTGAGCCAAGCCATGCAATGTTGGGTTGCGTGCATCTTCTTCATTGAAGATATGTTGAATGGCCAAATTCCGCCAGGACGCGTGATGTCGGGGCTGGGCAGTGTGCTTCAGGACTACGTTGATGTAGTCGGTGATATTGCGCGTACGCACCTGAGCCAGTTGATTGTAAAATCCTGGAACAAATTATAATTTCATTTGTGCTATACATATTAACCAAAAGTTCAAAGTTCAACTCACTTGACATCACAAAGGCTCCCGCATCTTTAGTCACGCCCGCTATCAAATCGTAAGTATTTTCAGCCACCAATGCGGCCGGATGATTCGTTAAGTAGCCCAGTTTGTCGCCAACCACCAATTTGAAACCGCCTGTGAAGCGCAAGCCACGCGGTTCGTTCTCTTCCTAGATAGTAGGAGGCAAAAAGTATTTCATAAATTCGGCCATAGAGTAAGTACATAAGTCATATTCCATAATGCTCATACCCAATGTCTTTTGAAAACATTCAACAGCTCCGAGGTGCTCAAACGCTCAAAACAGCTGTTGAGACTCTCAACACCCCGATTGCCGGGCGGGCAACGCGCCAGACGAGCAAACGTCCTGGTGGTCATAAGTGGATCCGTGTCCAAAAAGTATGGATTCAGCGCAGTGCCCGATTGCAGGATCAACTTGTGATAGAGTCCTTTAGCCTAGGGAAATTCCACAATAAATGCATATCACTGGAAAAAAGAACTACAACTGCCAACCTTTCCGCTCAAACTCAATGCATGCACTAAGGTGGCCCCGCCTGCCTGACCAAAGAGCGTCACACGTTGGGGATCGCCACCGAATTGCCTTATGTACTGTTGCACCCACTCCAAGGCCATTTGTATGTCAGCCAGGGCCACATTGCCCGGCATTTCTTCAGTTAGGGTAGTCAAGAAGCCGAACGGTGCCAAGCGATAATTGACCGTGACCAAAACAACATCCTGTTCCATAAAGTAGTCAGGCTGACCCTCCTCGGCGCTGCCATCGAAGAGCATTTCGCCGTGGATGTACACCATTACGGGATATAAATTTAGTGAGTTTGTTGTCTGGTGTTGGATTATTTAAGTGTTTATAAACTACTATAGCAGTACGAGTGAGGGGCTTCTTATAGACTTACATTGGGCATATATACGTTGAGTGTCAGACAATCGTCGACATTTCCACCGCGCGACTCATTTTCGGCCACTTGCTGTAAATCGGGAAACTGTGGACAATTGGCTGGTTCGCGCGTGGCATCGATAATCTCGTTGCTAGTACTTTGCGGTACTGTCGCTTTCTGTGGGAAATAAAATATTAAAACTTAAGTGAATTTTTTGTTCTGTTGTACGGTGTTATGCATCAATTAATTTGCTCTGTGTGTGCTTATAAAAATTAAAGCTTAAATTATGTGTTGACACGAATTTTATTTAAATTTCGGGGTCTATAGTTGAAATGATTTTAAATAGAAACTTTGCAAGTAGTTTGCCAATTTCTCAACTAGAATCTAGTAAAATTCAGAAACTTCATTCAAAAGCAACTTGAGTTTATCACAAAGAAGAAACTTTTGCGATAAGACTGAAGCTTGTGGGCAATTGACAATTCATGTTATTCGAGGTTATCAAAACTGTCTTTTCACTTCGTAGCAAATTCCACTTACTTGAAAACGTCCCAGTCCCGAACCGACCACGCCATATTTCAAGCCCAAAAACGCACTAATGCTGCGATTTTTGATAGTCTTGTAGGCCACGTTGCCACGCACCACACCCAAACGTGGCACCACAAGCAAATTCGGATCCCTTGGAGGTGCTACAGGACGTTGCGGGTACGGACGATATACGGGCGGATTCAAGGACTCTTCCGCCGGGTTGTGGGTCTGCTGCTGCGTTGCTGTGGGCGCTGGTAGTTTGTAGTCATAATCGGATTCGTCGTCGTACAAGGTGAAATGTTCACTGGCCGATCGACGGCTTGCCTCGGAAATGGACACCACTGCGCCTAAAAGCACAACGCACAGCGCGAACACGAAGGAACTTCGAAAGCGAAACATGTTGAAGCAGCGGCGCATCAACTGAAACTAAATTCGAAAACTTGAAATCTGAAGATTAACTTATTATTTAGTTCCTAGTTTTAGTTACTTAATCTGTTTTGCTGTTGTTGTTGTTTTTTGTTTTTGATAAAGCCTGAAACTCAACGCTAGATTCCGCTTATTGTAGTCCAAGTGTGTAGTGTGTCTCCCATGCTCCTCAATCGTCGATAGTACGATCTCGTATCTGCAATGTTGCAATTGTTGTTGGCGTTGCGGTTTAGTATGGACGCAGTATGGACCGGGGTTATCACTTCAGCTGTCGCGGCCAGTTTCGGGCATGAGCTCATTTCGATTTTAGATTTTCTGTCGTGATCTCTGTTTGTTTAAGTTTCAATTATCAACTTGACAAATTATTTATAATTTTAATATTATTTCAATTAAGTATGCCACCGTGTGCATACATTTCAGTTGCAGCACAGTTTTTTTGTGCGTGATTGATTAGAAGAGACTTTGTTTCGTCTTCTGGCTGACAATGCTCTCCACTTCAAAGTTGTCGTTGTAAATTGTAAACACAGACATGCAATTGAAGTATTGAGAGTCCATTGGGTCAAAGTACTAAACAAAAAAGAAACAAGTTAATATATTTGGCAAGCCGGTAATATCGAACAAAGCTTATTGATAAGCTATCAGAGGGCATCAAAAAATTCAGGTTGGTTTTATTTGCCAAAAAATTTCAATGTTCGAACCTTTATTATTAAAGATTTGTATAGTCATTTAAAGGACAACCTAACACGGATTTTAATCAGCATACTCGAATCAGCTATACTCAACCAAAAATTATGTGCACTTTTCTTGACTCTTTTTTTGAATAGCCCTAATATTTTTTAAATTACCTTTTTCTTCGAAATACCAGTTTTTGTCATTGACAGCGCCAAATAATATTTTGGTACTTTTCTTGTTTCTTTTCGTGTACAGTGTAATTATTCCAAGTTGGTGGTTGAAGTATTTACTTAAAGTGTGGTGGCTTGTACATTTATTATTGTGGTGTACTTACATTGTGGTGGAATTGTAATCTCGGTCTGACTCTGACTTTTCCAACTACCAAGGTGTCTATACCAGTTTTTCTGATCTCTGCGAGTCTCTATATCTCGATTACCTACGAAAAATGGAATCTTGTTTAATTTCGGACCCTAAGCGTTTCTACAACTTTATCAATACTAAGAGAAAATCAGATGGTTTCCCGTCCACACTAAAACTTTCTGATATATCCTCAGCCGACCCCAAATCAATTGCAAACATGTTTGCTAAATTCTTTAGCCAGTCATTCGCCTGCCATAATTCAGTACCTGATACTGATTATTTTTCTTATATGTCCACATGTTCTCAAACTTCAATGTATTCGGCTAACATATCAATTACATCGGTAGAAGAAAAGATAGGAAAACTTAAGAATGAATGCTCTCCTGGCCCTGATGGCCTACCGTCAATTGTCTTGAAAAAATGTTCCGTTGCCCTGGCAGCTCCCCTCACCGCTCTCTTTCAATCTTCTGTCGCACAAGGAGTTTTCCCTACAATGTGGAAGAATTCTTACATTACTCCTCTTCACAAGAAAGGATGCAAGAATGACATTCTAAATTATCGACCTATAGCTAAACTCTCTTGTATACCTAAATTATTCGAAAGCATTATTTATGATACTATGTTCTTCCATTGCAAAACTATTGTCTCCCCGGCTCAGCACGGATTTCTGAAAGGAAGATCGACCACCACAAACCTAACGGAATTCGTTTCTAGAACTCTTCGTGCTTTAGAAGACGGTAAAGAAGTCGATGTAATTGCTACCGATTTCAGCAAGGCTTTCGATACCATTTCGCATGAAATTATCTATCTTAAACTTAAAGCCTATGGCTTCCAACCAAATTTTATCATGTTTTATCATATATGGTTACTTTCAGATCTTCTATATCCGATCCCTTTATCGCTACATCTGGTGTCCCCCAAGGTAGCCATCTCGGTCCTTTAATATTCGTCCTGACAATAAACGATGTGGATTATGTCATCAGAAATTCTCATTTATCAGTCTATGCTGACGACATGAAAATCTCTAGAACTATATCAACTACATCAGATTCTCCGCCATTACAATCTGATTTAAATAGGTTTTCAACTTGGTGTACGAAAAATTTCCTAATGCTTAATGTCACCAAGTGCCAAACTATAACATATTCCCGTAAACGTCTTCCTCCACCTCCCAGAACGTACCTACTTTGCAACGAGCCTGTACCACTAGTGACAGAATTGAGTGACTTGGGCGTTATCTGCGACAGAGAACTTAATTTTCGCTCCCATATTGATAATATAGTAAAAAGAGCAAATTCTGCCTTGGGTTTTGTTAAGCATTGGTCCAAGGAATTCACTAATCCATATGTTACGAAATCACTTTACTTTACCTTTGTTAGACCAATACTTGAATACGCTAGCCAAGTTTGGTCTCCTTTTAGACCTACTCACTCCATGAGAATTGAGGCTATACAGCGCAGATTCATTCGTTTTGCCCTACGCGGTCTTCCCTGGGACGACCGTTTCCACTTGCCCCCTTATGTTGACCGCTTAAAATTAATAAATTTACCAGCCCTGGAAACTCGTCGACAAACTGCCGATATACTCTTTATCCATCAACTTCTATCAGGTACCGTTGACTGTCCCGCGTTACTCCAGTTGATCTCCCTTAATACTAACCCACGTAACCTTAGATCTGTACCTTTATTTAATATTACCTTCCACCGCACTGATTATGGCTATAATGAACCAATGTCCAGAATGCTTCACATGGTTAATAATATGTCCAATTGCTTTGATTTCCATTTAAACAAATATACCCTTAGAAATTCAATCTCTTAATCTCTCTAATCCAAATCCCAATCACCATTATATTTAATTTAGTTTTTTAAGCTTATATTAGATCACCACTGTTATATCTATAAGTAGTTATATAAGCTTGTAATAAGCGTAAATAAATAAACAAAAAATTGTTTTGTCTACAGTTCCGCTGAGGTGAGTAAAAAGCCCTACGAACCACCGCGAAATTCCGCAGCCGCCGCGAAACTTGTCCAAAAATGTTTCTTGAAAATGCGATAGTCTAATAAAAAAGATTTGTTTGTGTTGAAAAATTTCATAAAAACAAATAAAAATGTATATCATTTATAAATCTTGTTAAAAAGAACGCACTATCGCATTTTCAAGAAACATTTTTGAGCAAGTAAAGGTGTGGGGACCTTAATACTGTATTTTAATTCTGAGAGTAAATCTCGGAGTCGTTGTTGTTTCCCGTGTTAAATTGAGAATTCTTCGGGTGTCATTTTGCTTCAGTAAGTTTAAGAGACGCAAAAGATGCAATCATGGCAATTGCAACTTTGATGTTCCCAACAAAATGTGAACAAATCATGATTGCAATCTTTAAATTACTTCAAAAAAATTCATTAATTTTTTTGAAGTTAAATGAATGCAGCCTTTTAATTTCCAAGAATGCATTAATTTCTAAGTCAAAAGTGTGCAATATTTTCAATATCTCGTTGAGAAAATATTTTGGTTGAGATTTCCATTGTTGATTGGTTGACGCAAATAATGTTGTAGGACAGTGTTTTGAAATGGAAGTGGTTCGTGCATTGGCTGAAGTGTGGTTAATATATTGTTGCGAAATCGGTGGTCGAATCGAGGTGAACATATTTTGGAATGATACGATAACAAATCAGTGTGGCTTTGTTTTTTGGACCGGAGCAGTGGAACTGGGGGAACGGAGCACGGAGGTATGAAAAATTATGTTGCTTTACTACTCCAATTTATATTGCTTTTAACATTAATTTTAACTTAATTTTAAAATATAATTGGTAGTCACAGTGTAATTGATTCTCGACTTTTTTTGAAGCTTAACTTTTTTCTATTGCATTAAGTTTGATAAGTGATGGAAAGTAATGAAAAATCAGACAAAAAAAGATCACTGGTCCAAGCATACAAATTATTGAGACTAACCGCTCTCAACTCGGTCTTTACGAAGCATTTTCTGCACAAAATCCACAACATTTAGTGTTACTTAATTTGATTTGATTACCCTTGCCATATTAATAGATTTACATAGTACATACAAGCACATTAAAATTCGCAACGCTCAGCATATGTTTCTTACCACACCATGAATTCCATTACGACCCCACTAAATAAGTCAGTGCCACCCTCTTTCAATGAGTAACCCCAAAGAGTATAGTCAGCGTATCATATAATGTGGCCAAACATAACGTCTTAATCAAAACACGAGTATTTGTCATAAAAATGACAACAACAACACGCGGGCAAACAACCAATATGAGTTTTCCCATTGAGTTTCCCCCCCTTGCAGCGGAATTTTCTTTTGCAATAGTGGTGAAAAGAGAAATCGTAAGCGGGGGAATAATAAAAGAATGAATTGTTATGATAATTCAAATTGGCCATTATTGTCACATAACGGTCATAGTACCCGGTCGATTTGTCAGAGGAATGTGTCTACACCAACCAGGCCAATATTTGCCAGGACATAATAAAGAAAGGAAGAAAAAATGCTCTCCAATTTTTATGACCGGGGCAATTGCAGTGCCAAGAAGTCGCGGTTCTTAAGTGATTTTGCGGGGCAAATGACGGCGTGGCCATAAAACAGTTGCGAGATGTCTCAATAAATACGCCATTTTTGGCAGATTAAATTCTAAGGCACAGAAAAGAAAACAGGGAGACGGGAGAAAAGGCAGTAAAGTGAATAAACTAAGGAATCGATAAACCATTTAAAAAAAAGTTACTACATTTGGAACATTTGGAATGATTTCTTCAAGTGCACTTAAACAATTCTTACAAACAGAATTCAAAAACAATTAAAATGACAAAAATTATTTATGAACCAGGGCAGCCAATTGCAATGATCATCCATTTTCATTGATAAGATTTAATAAAAGATTTTATAAAAATCTAAAGGAAATTCTTAAACATATTAATGGCCTTGCATCAATGAATGCATCAATGAATGAACGCACATTCAACAAAAGAACGAAAATAATGAAACGAAGAAGAAATTACTAAATCGAACAAAAAAGTGTGGGTCATAAATTAAGCAAACATCGACAATTACGTAATTGTTACAATTTCAAAAAAAAAAACAGAAAAGAAGACAAAAATCATAAAAGTAAAGAATTCAACAACTCATGCTTGAATCCTTGTTTGCGCCCGCTCCTAAGTTCTTTGTTCTCCGCAGCGATCGTATGCAATTGATACGCATCCTTTGAGCGGGAGTGCCGCATTGCAGCACCTGAATTGAATCACCTGATTGAATGTTACATCCATTCAGTACAGGGTGTAGAGTTATTGTTTACCTCAGTTGGTGATACTGTACCGGAAATCTTGCGATTGTTGCCCATGCATTTAGTTTACGATTTCAATCGCATTCATTCAAGTGTAGTTTTTTCTTCTTCTTACAATTATGGTTGTTGTTTTCGTTGCTCTCATCGTTACAAAAGGATTTCTCCGATTTGTATGGATTGCAATGTTTTTTCGATTTCATTGATATCCCTTTCTAATGATTTCACACTTTTTTTTTTGTTGTTGTTATTTTCAAAGCAACAAAAAATGTAGAAAACATTCACAAGTATTTTTTGTTTTGTTGGATGAAACATGATCACGTGTGAATACGTGTTTTTTTGTAGTTTTTGGTATATTTTAAATTTTTTGTTTGAAAGAAAAATTTAGGTTAGATTAGTTTGCAATGGCCTAGTGTTGCTAAAATGGTTTCGGAAATTCCCATCTCCTCCAGACTTGCCAAATCAGTAATTGAGTGAACATAGGACCAAAATGATTCGAAGACTGTGGCATGCCCGCCTAATATCATCCAAGCCACTTTAGAAATAAGCTTCTTTAAACGGCCAACACTGCTTATTGTTATGCAAGTGATTCCAGTAAGTCTTGGCGATAGTATAAAGACAAAATGTTGGTTTACACGAAGTGAGATGCGCTCGAAAGGCCTGTAATATATATGCGATCCTGGGAGCAAAGCTCGCCCACAAAATATAAGCCCCCGAAAGTATGCTTTTATTATATACTATGGGTGTATTCACTTTGGTCGGAAGTTTGTAAGAAGGAGACGTGATAGGTATGGAAAACTATATATATTCTTGATCAGCATCGCCTACCAAGTTGATTGGTCAACTGGGTGGAATTGGTCAACTTGCCAACCCTATCTCCCATACAAATGAAAATAGTGTCCAATTTCGCTGATAACTTGATAACAAACTTGGTACAAAAGGGTTTTGTGGACAAGATGGCGGATTCAATATCCGAAATAGTGTAGGGTACCCATATCTAAGATGGCTTTGATCGACTGTAACTTACTCAATTGTTTTTTTTGCTAAGGTTACTTCAAATAAGGTTTTGTGCATAAATATACATTTTTTATTTAACTTTATATTGCACTGGCAAAACTAGAAATGGGGGTTAACATAGGGCTGATTGACCTCCAACATCCCATCATAGGATCAATTTAAAAAAAAAGTTCTTTGAGTTTCAAAACTTTTCTGAGTGACAACGAGCTTAACGTCAGATAAAACTACAACGACGAGTTTATAGTCGAGTTTGGTGCCAGCGATATTAATAATTTAGTACATCTGTGTATCTCATCGCTCATTCCTTCCAGTCTTGTTGGAGTGGTGTGGTAGTATGGAAGTCTCTTCTGAAGGAGATTTCGGAAGTGCTAAATTAGAGGAGTGCTTCCGACTGCAGCTAAATCAATGCTTTCTGAATCTCAGTTGAATAGCTGCAGTCATCTGTTTTCTATAATATGTTTAACATAATCAGGTGAAAATTAATATGCAATACGTTTGAGTGGATGCTATCCACTTATTAAATTTGTATAAGATTTTGTATTTGTTTTTGGAAATTTAGAGCCTATATAATTTTGTATTACAATTTAAACAGCTCAACAGTTCGTTTCCATTTCTGTTCTTAAATAATGGCCAAAATTCAGTTATTTTCAACTAATATCCAACAAAGAGTTACTTATTCACATTGAAAGAGTTCGTTCTCACCTAAAATATTCCTTTTTTTTAGAATCTCACCCAGTGTGACTTTAATTGGTTTTCAATAAAGCACTTAAACGCCTGCTGATTTCTTCCGCAAACAAACACACACACACAAAAAATAATTCTAATCCAATAAAAAGTCCACAGGATATAACTAGTCGGGCAATAATACAACATTGTGCAAATATATGGCAAAGGCAACTACTGTGTGACGTTGAAGAAAACTTGTTTCGAAAATTCCCACCAACCGAAAAATACTAAATGCCCAAAAGGAAACCCCTTTCGGTGGAACCCTTTTTGTAAATTAGTATGAATATGAAAGGAAAATCGTAGCGAAAATTGCAATTTGGCTTTTGTGACCGAAATAAATGTGCGGTTCAACAATGGAACCGCAGCGGCGATAATGATACGGTTTGGTGTTTTCATTTCTTCGATGGGGTGTGGTAACTCTTAATGTAGTCATAAGGACATCACACACACACAGACACACACACACACAGTTTGGATCAATCACAACAAAATATCAATTTGAATACTCTGCACAGTGGGCAGCACTTACCTCGCACAGTGGCTGAGAGTTGGTGTGAACCGTTATATACATTTCCATATTCCTTCTGTTGCAATGAGAATCCCCCTTAATGTATGTGTGTGAGTGGCACATTAGGGTTGCCAATTGTATGGCAGTGTGTGCGTTTTTAATTTCGCATTCTGTGCATAATTGCTATTGCGTTGTTGGAAGTGTCAACATTGGTGTCAAATGTGTGCGCGACAATTTAATCATATGTTGTGTTGTGTTGTGTTGCTTGTTCGCATTGTCGTTGCTTCAATAATGGGTGCTTGCGTGCTTGAGCTGCTTTTGTATGGAAAAAAAGGAGTTGACGCCCACTTCCTTTTACGTTTACTTTTTTCGGCTTGTATTTTAACGAGTATTTTTACAAAACACAATAGCTGTAATTTTTTGTAGTAATTCCTATACAGACTTTTTTACAAGAGCCTTTGTTCGCTTACGAATAATTTGGCGACACCTTTAATATTTTCTCGTGATCGTGGATGTGGCGTGGGATTTTGTTTTGCATTAAGAGTACATTTTTTTTTTGCAATGAGACTTTTTTTTTTTAAATTACATAATCAAATTACAAATTGTTATTCTGCAAATGACAAAGAAAAATTAAAACGAAAATAATAAAAATTGTAATTCTGATTTGACTAGGTCGCAGCCCAAAGGAAATTAACTGAAATATTTCCCCAGAAATGAATCTAACATAAACTTTAATATTAAAAAGAAATTTTAGGAAATAAGAGATCTTGCTACAAATCTGGAGCCACATTATGCAACTAAATAATTAATAATATCATTATTAATGATGAAACAGGAAAATCATTATATTATTTTCTGCATACAATTTTGATTAATCAAATATTTGACAAAGACCATACAAAGTATAAAAAGACTGCATGAAATAAGAATGCTCATTTCTAAGTGTAAAATGTTGTATTAAACAACAAAAAATTATAACATAATCAATTTTTTAAAATTACTTTGCTCCAATTTTACAATTGCGATTTGATTTAATTTAATTTGATGCCCGAAAAAGCCAAGTTCCGTGTTCTGAACTAACCTTAAAATCCCGGCCATTTGTCGTTTTTTCCTTCTAAATTACTTCTATATAATTCTCCATTCAAAATTCTACAAAAAAAATCATCATTTCGAAAAGTTAAAAACTTTAAATTGAAAAAGTTTCAAATTCATACTTTAAGCTGTCAAATGCCATATTTCGGCACAAATACAAATACAAACAGTACCTAAATTGCACACTTGCACAAAAAAACCTTCAACCGAAATCCATTTCAATTGATAACAAATACTGCAAATGACAGCATTAAAGAATCGAAGAAAAAAACCAAAATCCAAACTTCAACAAACCGAAAAAAAATGTCAAAAATTTGCATTTTACACAAATAAATCAAATGAAATGGAACTCAAAACAACACACACACACGCACAAGTAAGGTCAAAGTAAAAGTTGGTAAAAGAAATCTACAACTTCAATGCAAAGATTTTTTCCAAGGCCCACACAAGGGAAAGGACACACACAAAAGTGGCAAAAGTTGTATTTAAAAGCATTTTTCTTTTTCCTTTATTTACATACTTTTTTTTTTGCATTGTATTAACATAATAATTTACTTTAAATACACTTTAAGGCAAACAATGTGAATGATTTTTTGATTTTTTTAAATCAATACTGAAAAATCAGCAAATAATCAAATTTTCAATGTGTCCCCCAAAGGGTGCGCTGCGCTGCGTGCGCCCCCCATTTGTGTAATGTTTTGCATAATTTTTGTACCTTTTGTATGGAATTTAATTTCTTGTGTAAATTCTTGCGGGCAAATGTTGTGAATGCTTCCAATAATTCAAGAGCTTTTCTGCAATTCCATTGGGTACGTTTCAATGCAAACAATATTTTCATGGTTTCGTGGGTGGGTGGAGGGATTGTGGCCATTTCATTGTTGAGATTTTGATATTTTATTTTACTTTTTGTTGCTCTTTTTTTTTGCATTTGATGATATTATTTTTGCAATTTTTCAACAGTTCTTTCAAAAGAAAAATGTAAAACTTTGGTACTCCAATCAGTTAAAGTAAAAAGTACTCAAGACTTCGGACTTAAGGTACGTGAAGTATTGGTAACTGCATAAATATATTCTGAAGAATATATTTCAACTCATTCAATGGGCAATTACCTTCATAAACTTAAACACTGCACATTCTAATTAAGATCCTGTAAAAAAGGATAATGTTTTTTCCAACTACTCTCAAGGCTGTCTGGCCATTAACTGAAGATAGTTTCTTTTAAATGCTTCAAAATGTGCCTCAGCGATTTTTTAGTGATTCTTTATGTTCCTCTTCTTCTTCTTCTGCGAGTCTGGTTAAATTGTTTCCATTATCCTTGACAAGACAATTTGCATTGTAAACATTTCGGCGAACTTGTTGTCGTATTTTGTATTTTGTCAAACAACAACAGACAACCGCAATTATGAAATGACAGCGACAATTGTCGCGCTTTGATAAATGACACAATAATAAATGAGACAAATGCGTTGTCGTCTTGTACGAGTAGGCATCATCATCATTATTAGCAGCAGCAGCGTCACCAGGCTCTTGTTCCAGCATTTGTAGAACACAATTTCAAAGAATTCAATGCAATTCAATATAAGAGAACAAAGAGTAGAAAAAGTATGAAATTTCCGCAAAATGGTAGGAAATTTAGTTAAAAATCATTTTTAAAAAAATAAGGGAACAAAAAGGAATCTTGAAAAGCAGCCTTGCCGCGCCACAAAGGCATTATTTTAAAAGGAAAAACTGTATTCATTTTTTTTATTATTATGCTTTTCCCTGAAATTGCAGTTCGTCAGTCGCATGCCCGAGCCCATTTAGAAGTCATTTAAACCCGCCTCGAAAGACACACCGAAAGGCGCGCATATTACTTCCCAGAATAACGAAGGCGCGAAGGTCGCGTTCGCCTCTTATTTTGTGTGCCCGTTTTGCATGAGAATTGGTATGGCCATCGCGTGTTTTAGTTTTTTTTTTGGTCGGTTCCCATTTTATGGCTTTATGATGTTTTGAACTGTAATTAAAATTTAGCTGCCAAAAATGTGCTGTTTTGTAGGGAAATTTCGGTCGTGGCTTTTGTTTGTGAAATTAAATGGCTTTATTGATGTTTTGATTTTGGCTAGCACAGGAGAGAGAGAGCGCACTGTGCTATGTGTACAATGTACATAAATGCCCGGCTAATGGCGTGAGTGATTGAATAAGTGAAGTTGTAAAATGACGGCTTGTTAGGCCCATTAAATTGTAAGTTTCAAAGTAATTACGCCAAGGAGGCGCGACTGAAGTTTTTACAAGCATGTGAAATGTTCTTGGCAGCGAGAAAATTCTCCGTAAATTTTGTAGAAAATGGTTTATTATTTTGGAATTATTCTTAAATTTTCTTTAAATTTACATTGAATTTTGCATTAAACAAATTGATTTCTTTATAATTTAAAAAAGTTTAATTGAGCATTAACCATTCTCAATTTGTCTATATTCGATGCCAAAAATATAACACAAAGCCTTCATATTCCATATCATTCGCAATGTCCCCTTGCCCTCTTTATCTATTTCAATGCATTCCTGAAGGACACTCATCAATTTTGCGGTATTAAGCGGGATTTAAAAATTGTTCAATTGTCATTTGGGTTATGGCAAAAAAAAAAAGAAGAAAATGTGGGCCACATTGTCATCAAAACATGTTCGACAGATGTCGATGTCAATGCCTGTCAGTGACTGCTGCCGCTGTCATGTTTCGCTGCTAAGCCACTGTGCTCTATATACGCCAAACAAGCATTTCAATTGAATTAGTTCAATGGCAAACACTTTTAAAATCATTCATCATAATTTAATGAAGGATTATGATGAGTGGTTGGTTGGTTGGTTGGTGCTATGTATTCACATTTGTCGCATGACAAACGTTCAATGGTTATGGACAAATTTTTGGCGAAAAATTATTCATTGCAAATGGTATTCATCATTATAATTTTAAGTTGTATGTTATCTGAGTTACATAGTATTACCATAATCCATAGTGGATTAAGTCCATTTTTTCTCAAACAGAGTTGGATGCGAATCGTTATTTATTAGAGATTCAAGTAAGTATTTAGAATCGAAACACCGAAATCCTAAGTTAAATTCGAGCAATAACAGTAGCCAACCTGTTATGACCCGCGAACTTAACTCTAAATTTATATTTTACTAGCTTTATGGAGCGCCGTGACTCGGACGTGGACATTTTCGTAAATATTTTGAGCCAAATCGGACCAAATATACTACTTTTAGTCAATTTTGAGGCTTTAAGTCCAGCAGACATATCGATGGTCATACGTTGACACCTCGTAACTGAAATTTTTTTCAAAACTAAGTTATCTACGTCAAAAAATTTTTGCCACATCTAAAAAGACATTCCTGGAATTTTTTTAAAAATGTGTTCAGAACGATTTTGTCTACCTTTATCAAAGTGATTGTTAGAAAAAAATTTCAAAAAAATCAACTTTAGACTACAAAACACTAGCCAGAAGTTACCTTAATGATATAGTTTTTACACAAGATCCTTTCTTGGACTGTACTGAAACACGCAAGCATCAATAATGAAGTATGAAGGTATTTTAAAAGACCGGCTTTCCTCTACTGGTATTTTTTGGGACTGTGCACACAAAAAAAAAAGTCGGTAAATCTAACCGAAAAAGACGGTTAAAAACCAACCCTCCAATGTCGGTACGTTTAACCGATGAGAGATGGTAAATTTATTGCACTATTTTTTTCTCGGTTAAATTGAAAATTTTTCAGTAAATATGTGAAAAATTAACATTTAATCAAAAATTGTTGTAAAAGAACTTACAACAACAACAACTTTTTCGATTATTTTATGAATTTTGAAGATCTTTTTTAACAATTTTAGTTCGGTTAAAAAATTTACAATTTTCATACATTTTGAAAAGTTGTACGTTAACAACTTTTTTCGATTAATTTTACCGAGGTTTTTTTTTCTGTGTATCACTGTGTAATCGATCATTTATCCACAGTCCTAAAAATTCTCAGACTTTTCATAAATCTACCACTTCTGGATATGCTGGACATTTCGACAGTTTCTCAGTTAACGGAACTTAGTACTACACTACTTCAAGTCAACCTATCAACCTATCACCACCAGCTCCATTTAATATTCCGAAGGACTTTCTATGCATTTTCCTATTACCATCATTTCCCTTAATTTCCCTCATCATAATTACCTTTCCCAACCACAAAAGTATCCTCCAATCAGCCATTCATCCACCAACCACTTCATACCACAAGCCGCTTTTAACCGCTAAGTTTTAATTAAGTTTCCTGCTCGAAATAATGATTTGCCACTTGAGTTGCGAATAAATAAATTCGAAAGAAAACAAACCTGAACGAACCAAAACGACTAACGAATGAATGGAATGGAACGGGGACGGGGACGACTTGAATGAGTGAATGTCCTCAAAATAAAATCCAATTCGCAAATCAAATCCACTTGAAAAGAAATCACAAAATCAAACAACAACAATAATAACAAAAGCAAAATTTCGAAAATTTCGCGAAACTCAGCGGCGGCGGCGGCGGCGGCGGCTTTACCAAAGTCCTCAAAGGCGGTGAGTCCTGCGCTAGGCACTTAGAAAAAAACCAAACAACAACTTCGAGACGATTGAGTGCAAATAGATGATGACAGAGCATACCTGTGAGTGTAGGTGGGTGGGTGGTTGGCGGACTTCTCTTACCTCTGAGTCAACATTTTTGAAAATCCATTACAAATGCGCGCGAATAGCGATTTTGAATTCGAATTTGCTCCATTGTGCGTATTGTGTGTGTTTGGACAGCAACGGCTGAGCGGTGGTGGTGGTGGCGGCTCTGTGTTGATTTAACACTTCACTTCAACCAAGGAAAAATGGGTATCGGAATGACTTTAATGTGCTGCATTAAATTTAAGTTAAATTTCCGATTTTTAATTTCACAAATCAAAGTGAAACAATTTATTTCGCCACAAGCCACGTACATACATATAACCACAAGCTTTGATGTTCTGACAACAAATGAAAATTAATCACGTGAAAACCTCGACAATATTCTCAAAAGAAAAATCATTTGGAAAATGGAAAATTAATTACGTTAAGAAACCCGCCGACATCAAGGGAGGCATCGACAGGCCAAACGATAAAAAGCAGCGACAAATTAGAAAGGATTCGAATCCAACAATTGCGAAATGTCAAAGTGAAAGCCAAATAATGAGTTGGAAATAATTACACTTGAAGTATAAAAACCCTTTGACTGCGCGCGTTTTTTGATGTTTTAATGCTGCGATGAATACTGGCTGGCTGGAAGGATGAGGGAGTGCTGATAAGTTTTAGTTTTCAGTTTTAATGAAAAAAAAATAGCAAACTTTCATATTGCTGGGTAAGAACTGTTGGCAAATGTGACTTTTGAATTGCGCGTTGAAATCGATTTGAGAAATTGATGTCGCTCGCCTCCCACCTCACCTCTCCAACGCCCTCGAATTTTCGCCTGCAACTGCATTTGACACTGGGCGTTTTATAACAATTTAATTGCGGTAACATTTTTAAATGTGCAAAATCAGCATATGCTCACAACAGTCACTATGACGAATTCGAAAGAAATTGAAACCAGACAGGAGGACATTGAATTTTTTACCATATCCCGCTGAGCGACAGGATGCCGAAATTTGAGGCAAACATTCGGAAATCAAAAGTGAAATTGTGCGAAAGTAGTGAGCACTGTTATTGGGGGTAGGTGATGCCGTTGTGTAACATTACACACATTTACGAAAGGTGCACACGACACGAGTGAACTCAGGGAAAAATGTTGTAAAATCAAGCAAAAACAACCTTAAATTAAGCATAAATCGGCACCTATGGTTGGAGTTTCTTAATTCAAGTAAGAACAATCTTGATTTAAGATTAAAATGATTGTATTAACATTGTTTTCTACTCACTTCAACCAAGCGCCATCTTAATTTAAGATGGAACATTTTTGATTCAAGGTGGAAACGTACTTGAATTCACATCATAATTTTTTTAAATTTTAATTCGAAGCAATTGTCTGAATTGTAGTCCAATTGTAATTAAAAATTGATCCAGTTACAATTAATAGCAAATGTGACTATTTTAAAATATATTAAAATTTGGACTTATTTAGGTCAATTTTCTATTTTGTTTTCACTATCACAGTTCTTATCACTCTTTGTCAAGCCTTTTGATAGTGTAAATAGACACTATTATGAAAAGAGCAATTATGCAGTGTTGAATAAGAGACTTTTTTTTAAATTGTTGTCTTTAATGAATACTTAAAATTAACTAAACTTTGGACTAGTTCCAATAGTGTAATTTTTTAACTCATTTCTTTCGGTATAGTTGTAGGACTAATTGCAATTGGACCATTTTTAAATATTTCCCTTTGATCTAGTTGTGGGAGCTCATTCAATTCAGTGCACTAGGAGACAATTGACCTGCTTTAATGACACGCAATACTTTTGTTTTTGGACTAGTTTCAATTACAAGTGGAGTAGTCCGTAGACTACTCCCAGACTAGTCCAATTTCCTACTTACTAAGTACTGCTTTGTTTTTTACTTTTCAAAAAAATATCTCATACGTTTTATACGTTTTAGATGTACCGCACACGAAAATATACACTCATATTTTCTAATCTCTTTTGTTTATATTTTTATGATAACTCAGCTAATTACTTCTTATCGATTCGAAGAATCGAAGCAATTAAGGCCGAAATAAATTATAAAAATTCGTTATCCTCGTAACTTAAATTTGTATATTTTTAATAGATAATAAACCAACAACACCTGTTTTGAAGAAAGCATATAAACATTTGATATATGAAGACATTTTATTTCTATGACAGTTAGGCTACCAATGAGACCTCAAAAAACATTTTTTTCAAACTTTTGTACCTAGTTGAAAAAAGATTGACACACGTGCTCCATACAAATAGACGAAGTGAAGTCAAAAATGGATCTATGGTCCTATCATACGTAGAACTAATGCCACAAATTTGAACCCAATTATTTATTCGTACTTGGTCATCTGCTCGAGCACCTTATCGTAAACGTACTTCTTGGCTTCGGTGCCCCAGATGAAATCCAAATGAGCCCATTTCGGGAACGGCACCAAGTAATCCAGTTGCATATTAGGCAGTTCATCGCGGAGTTTGCGCACATCACTGACATCGCACATCCAGTCATTGGCGCCATAGTACAGCATAACGGGGGCCTCTGCATTCTTGATTTTATAGTTTGGTGGAGTGAGGCTGCCCATGTACTCGTAAGGATTGCGGACTACGCTGTAGTCAAATTTGCGGAACTTCTTCGAATTGTGCTCCTGACAGAAATGAATGTTTTGGTTAACGGATGCGCCAGCCGGAGAGGTTGCCTTAATGTGTTCAAGTAGTTCCTGCAAAAGAGATTCGATCTATACAAGTTCCATTAAACATTTTTCTCCGAATCCTTACCACATCCAGTTGCTCACTGTCGTAGCCGCCAATTAGGAAAATTTCATTGGCGCACATTTCAACGTATGGCGACGTGGCTTGACATTGGGCAATACCCAAATCCTGCTTGAATTTGTTACTAGGCATGAACTCCATCGAGCCACATACTTCCACAATTGCATTGGGCTGTCCCATAATTGGAGCAAATGCCCTCGTCAATGGACTCTTCATGTTGCCCATGAAGGCGGCGGGACCCAACAAATGTGCTGACTTTATCTTTTTATTGTATGCGGGCCTCTCGGACATCATAACCAAGTAAGTCGTTGTGCCTTGGGAATGGCCAACATATTGCAATTGGGAATTTCCGGTCAAGCCGAGGATGTAGTCGATCATGGCGGGAAGATCGTAAATGCCAATTTCGTGCCAGCTGAAGTTCCAGAATATCTGCCAGTATGTCGGCCATGTCCTGTGCTTCTTGGAGTAGGTGTTGCCTCGAGCATTGCCCATCCAAACGTCATAGCCAGCGTCGGAAAGAATGTAGGCGAGCGCCTTGTTGGGACCCATCAACACCCAGTCAGACGAAGAACTCAACATGCCGTGCATCAGGAAAACTACGGGGCGCTTTCCATTGTCACCAGTTTTCGGGGAGTACGGTATGCGGTGCATTGTCAAAATGTAACCGTCTTCGGTGGTCACGGTGTGCCTTTGCATCATATAGCCATCGTTCAGAATGCGCTCGCCCTATTTAAATTAACATACCATTACATCCACCTGACTCCTGACACCAACTACTTACGCAGTCCGATATGGGCCTGTCGGCAGCCGAAACACACGAAACACACGCTAGTGCGAACACTAGCGCTACTACAGTAGCTAGAATATTGCTATTCATTTTAATTATGGAACTGAAAGTGCAAGGCCTCTGTCTTATATACCATAACTGAAAAGCACAAATTCGTGCGATAATACAATCACAACATGTTTACTAAATCAGACAAATTTATTATTTGCTGATAAAATGGAATTGGGTAGAGTGCTGCGTCACGGGGGTTCGATACTATTATTAGTAAAATTTTAATACTATGTAGTATTTTAAAAAAATTAATTAATTTTGCAAGCACTATGAGTACACGTGATGGCTATTCAGAGAGGGAGAGAAGAACATCTAAAATTGGTTTAATTCCATGGAATACCCTATAATTCTGGTATTCGTAGCGATGAAAAGGGCTTTTCTATGTAGCTCAAATTACGACTCACAGGAAAATAGTAGGACAAATCCCAGCTCTCTAGGTCCACTGCTGACTTTTCGAAATTGAGAATTAGGGATGTCCGAGGAATGTGGCCAATTTTCTCACATAACCATTCCAAAGTATAAAATTTCCAAAAAAAAAAATCCCCGGTGTGGACAGACATTAGGACATATGTATTTTTTGTAAATATAAATTCTTTGGCCGAATGGAATACAAACTTTAAAAAACAAAATATTCACACATTTTAGCTGTACTTATCTCCGGCAATATATTTCAAGTGGTGTCAACCGACACGCGTTTGTTTTATTGAATGTGTATGTAACATATCAACTCTTACAATCTTTTAAAACAAAGGTGGGGTTATATATCGTAGCTTGGAATTTGTACGTCATATATTATTTGTTTATTAAATTGTTAAACCTAATTTTGGTTGATACACTGAGAAAAAAATCCAAAACTGCATGGTTATGATTTGAAACGGGTGTCACTTTGAAATAATCAACACTGCTTAGTTCAAAAATACAATAGAACGTGAACAGTGTCAATATTTGAATGTTGATTTTTTATGCACGATAAGCGTTTTATTGTCTAAATCAGAACAGTAAGTTTTGGCTGGCGTTTCGACAATGTTTCATTTTTATTTTTTTCTCAGTGTATCATTTGGAACGAAGAGGCATTCTCCGACATTTTACATTTGGTGTGCGAGTAAACATATCACTCATGTTGGATTTTATGCTTTTAGTTTTGTTCATGGACTCTGGTTGGTTTGGCGGGCAAGAGTAATGAATTCCGATCCAGTGGCATCACGATGGACTTAGTGTTGCCTAAGTGTGTCGGTGTTCCGGTAGCCACCTAAACCTAACCCATATTCTATGAGATCGTGACTAGAAATTAAAAAAAAATGTATCCGAGAGCAGCATTTGGTCCATAAAAACAAAATGTTTGTAGGTAGAACCTGCCACTTGCCACCTTCTGATCATAAGTGCGACGAGCTAATAACAATATCCCAGGTAAAGATAAAGTTTGTTGTGAATTAAATTTCGACTTTAATTTCGGCTAAATGACTTTAACTTGGCTGCCATTTATGACTTTTAAATAGGCATTATAATGCATGGAGCTATGAAAACTCTCTTCACATTTAAGTTCCATTTGATTTTCACTTGGTTTCAGCTCAATTACCCTTCTAATAAATGTCAAATTCAACATTCCCAGGGGGCAAACATTTTTGTGAGCACGGCCCGGCCTGGCCCTCCACTGTGATTGTGGTCATAAACAAACCGTGGGATTCTACGCGTTAGCAACTAAACGCGCTAAAAACCTTAACCCTTGAATGACACTTGAGGCCGTATGAGTGGCCACTTTAGTGGAAAAAAATAAAAAAAAAATTTCGGAAAAAGTTTAAAAATTTCGATGAAGCTCTTTTATAAGCAAAATTCTATAAAAGGAACATTTTAGGGCATATTTGCTGAAAGGCACTTGAAGTACAAGTCTGAGGCCAATGTGAGAACAACACACATCAGCATTCAACCCTTAAAAGATTTTTGGAAAAGTCTAGATTTAAAATAAATTTTTTTTTTTATTGGAATAAAACTTTATTAAATGCATGTTGAGGAGCAAACAAAGCCTGCAAGAATTTTGTGCCATATTGTTCTTAACTCAAAACGTCAATTTCTTAATTTCGCCAAGGAGCCCGGTACGGCAGTCATCTTAAGTGGCTCGTTTCGATTACGGTTTTGCATTGCTGCATTTAGCACACTTCAAGTCTTTTGTGCCCCTTTTTGGAATTGTGTGCCTACCAGGCAAGCCATACTGCATGTAAGCGGGAATTGACGTCGTTTAGTTAAGTGGCCTCAAGTGGCCTCTACCTTTACCTTACATTTTTTCCATATTCATTTTCAGTGCATATTTCCTTGCAATTAATTCCACGGGTGTGTGTGTGTGTGTCTGTGTGTGATTGCATAAATTATGATTTCCATTGATTGATCATTTTTAATAGATTATGACATTTAGTGTCGTCCTTTCGGTGAAATCGAGCGTGCTGTATGAGTGGCATTTACGCTTGCAAATGTAATTACCACGCTTTAACACGTCTTGTCGCTGGTGGTGCTAGGTGCTTCCGGGGGGTTCGAGTGGATACCGCATGGTTTCAATGGCTGCATAGAAATGGTGGGAATAATTTGTACTCAAGTACTTAAATGCAGTAAAAATGCATAATTTCATGAAAAATTTTCCCACATTTCCGAATTCCCACAGTGCCACAAAACAAAATCACAGCAATTACACTAGGAGAAGAGAGTCGAGCGTGTATACACCTTCCTAATTGCATGGTCTTAAGAATCGGAACAAAAAACAAAAAAAAGTATTTCCAAAGCAATTGCAAATTGGCAAATTTGTCAAAGAGATGTCTTCCAGAGAATTACACATGTTTACACATGTTCCGGGAATTATCCTTAAAGTAAATACCGCAAATTACAAATTATAGGAAAATATTTGTTTAACTTCCTTCCGACTTCACAACTGAGAGAACTCAGATATGATACGAATGTGTTCTCACGCACTTACACATCCTTTTCGGGCGCACACAATATGTGACCTTACCTTACAGCCCAGAATATGACAAAAAAGGATAACTGTTTGCATAAGCAAAGACAAACACAATTTCCGGTAGGTAAAAAAAGGCGGACATGGGTCACCGTTGGTAAACTAAACAAAAGCCTAAAAAGTGTAGAAAAAAATATAAGCGGAAATATAAGCAAACCAACGAACACAATGGCCTTTCCACACAATTTGCTACAATTGAGCAACATTTACGTTGGCAACACAATGCTGGAAGAATCTCCCGCCCCGCTTATCATTTTAGTCTTAAGGCTACAAACAGGAGACACTTTTTTGTTTTACGTAAGCATATTGTAAGATGACCTGTGGCAAGATGACCTGCTTTGTAGTCTTAAGCCACCACATGCTGATGATAGTTTGTGTTTTTTTGATTTATTTTTTTCTTTGGGAATTTTTCCTAAATCGTAATTGTCTTTGGAATAATCTAGTAAGGTTGAAAAGGTATCACAACAATGTGCATAGAACATGTTCACTGGAAAAGTGGTTAAGTTGATCGAAGAAATGCACTTTGAAGCAAGAATAATATAATATGTAACTACAAGGGCATTGTCGTATGAATGAATTTTACAACCAAGTAAATGATTCTATTCACAGAAATTATGACTTATACTCATAAATACCTAGTATGAAAATAAAACGAAATCAGTATTAATGATTAAAAACTATCAAATTATGATTTTTTTTGAATTTATATGTCTGCGTAAAGGTTTCCGTGAAACTTTCCAGGATTTTTCATTGGATACATTTTTATAAGCCCACATCAGCCATACAACCAATTGGATAGCGTTTGAAGTCTTATTTGCAAACCAGAGTGGCGCCTCTGAGCACCCGAACAAAGATAAAATAATGAAATTAATTTTTTCTATGTTCAGCTAAGGAGTGTTAGGAAGAAAAAGTTCGCCATCTCGTTGAAAAGGTCACTATCATGTCAGCGATGATCTCGTCACTTTCCTCTAAAATCTTTGCTGCACACTGGCATTATAATATCGTACACTGGTGTGTTTTTTTTGGTAATTTTTGTAATTTTTGTTGCTGAAAATAAAACCTTAAATGAAAATTTATGTTTTTTTGTTTGGTCATTAGCATACTTTTAGGGTTAAAATTATAGCAATCTTATGAGAAAAGTTTGTTTTTGTATACTTTTCAATAAGATATAAACTTATTAATAGAACTACCTTTGGTCGGACTCGACATTAGTTAGCTTCAATTCATTTCAGACCGATTCCACAAACCACTACAGCCCATTCGGTGAAGATTCTTCTCAGAAAACCAAAAATCCAAAAATACCAAACATAAAATGGATTTCTTTGAAAATTGACAAAGTAATCGATTTTTATCCAAACTACTCAGGTATTCAATTTCTGATATTTATTTTATTTTTAATGGACCTTTAAAATGAATCCTTTAATATCCTGGAAGATTTCTCTCAAATTCCTTTGAACAAAATATATCTTGAACTGCAAAATCTTTTATATACAATGAAAAGTCAATAAAATAAAACTTTGTAGGTCTTTCAGTTATTCAAGATGCTATTCCAAAGTAAGTCCGACTTAAGATGTGATCACTCGATTTAGTCAGTGGTGAAAAGTTCTGTTGCATGGTGTTAATCGTTAAAATATTTCGATAAATTTTCGAGAGTCCCTTTCCATGTTTCCATTAAAATTTTGTATACAAATATAAAGAAAATTTGGATGCCATGACTTCCATGAGTTTTCTCTACAGGACGAATAATTTTTTTAAACCAAATTTTTCTTTAGAAAAGTAAAAAAAAATTAAAGTTAAACTTTTAAACTAAAATTACTCCTAATAAATAAAAATGGTTTAAAGAAATTTTCTGCTAGTTTACCAATAAGAAATTCACATCAAACTGTTGTAGTGTCCATTCGAAATAAATGTTTTTAAAGATAATTTTTTCAACATTTTCTTTTCTCAGAAAAATATTGTATCTATTGAAACATTCCTAATGCAACGCATTGAACATTTAAATTGTGTAAAGTCATTGTCGGTCAATTTGGGCCAAAAACACTCTTACTCCACTTTTTTCTCAGCTGAAATTAATGAATTTTTCGCAATTCGATATCATTTCTTTACAATTTCCATTTTCCTTTACACAATATCAATTGAAAGCTTATCAAATTTTCCATATGTTTAAATCTCAATGACTCACAATTTATCGCATACACACACATACGCTCACTCCTAATACCAATAACGTATAAATAACACTAATCTGACCCCTATATTCTGACCGAAACCAATTCATTTCGTTTTCAACAAAACTTCATGCAATTCGAATACATTTTCTATACAAAAAGAAATGAAAAAAAAAACGCTTAAAACCTGCTCAAAATTTCCCCAGAGACATACAAAATACAAAATCCAACAAAAGTGTGAAAAAATCAAGTACAAAAGCACCAATGTGTGCATGAAAAATGCCATTAAGGATATTCATAAGGTGGGTCGAGCGGCGGCGGCGGCGGCATCACTACACTAAAAAGGAGCAAAGGGAAATCTGCAAAATATTCAAATCGACACGTCCACGGATGCGAAATGTGTTGGTTGGCATTTGCATTTGCATGTGTGTTTGTGTTATTGATTTGTAATAATGTAGTTATGGGGGCGATTTTTTCTTCCTTTTTTTTGTGTGTGTCGTGTACAAAAGTTATTTTTCGGAAATTCTACTTTTCCCAACAATGACTGCTGTTCGGGCATTAAGTTCTTGCATTAGATAATGTCGGTGTACATGTGAGTGCGTGAATATGTGGGGGCGTATTGTTGATGGATTAATGGTCATGCTAAACTACTTTCGAAAAGGTCAGTGAAAGAAAGCGATTGCAGGGTTTCCACAATTCATTAGTTTCAATGCAATTGTTGGGAGTTGTGAGTCCTCCAGAATGGAATAGGATGGACTTGGTAATTTCAGAAAAGATTGAATGATTTTACAGTATTAATAATGAAAATATTAAATCTCAATTTAACACCGTCCTTCTCATTACACTAGTATGTAATCCCATAGAATTGCGACAACAAAGTCATCACTTCAACAGTACGAAATGAAATCATAAAATTAACAAAAAACAATAATGATAAAATGAAAGACTTGAAAAAGAAAACATCCGAATAAAAGCAACTTAACCTCATTTTTTCCGTACTAACAATTCGAACAACGACAACAACAATGACGATAGGAACAAAACAATTGTTGGTTTTGTTGTCAGCGAATTTAAATTTAAATTACAAAATAAGCGCTCACAGTTTTCAATACCAACACACAGAGAACACAACACATAACACAGTCGCACACAAGCCCATACAATTTCCTTTACAATTCTCCACTATGGCTGCGACTATGAATGCCCGTCTATATTCTTTAACCGCTTTTTACTAACAACAATTAATACAAAACGGCAACGGGTTAAACGGGGGCACAATCGACAATCAGACAGCGCACCATATGCATTTGCAGGGCGCTGATAATGTTGCTGTATTGTTGCAACGCAATGCAGTGCAACACGCCAAATTTTTTTTTCGATTACAAAGAAAGGCACATTTTCTGGGTGCTCTCTCTCCCTTGATATCAAAAAAAGGGGTTTGCATTTCAGTTTGGGTTTTTTTTCCTTTTGGGTGCATATCTATGCCTCGTTCATTAGTTTAGGGTGCGCGTATGTCATGAAATTAGATTCATGCTGGAGTGCTGCTGCTGTTACACATATGAAATGCGTTTGTGTTTGAAGTTGTTGTTGTGCTACCTTTTATGTACAATTTAGGTAGCAGAAATCCACACAGACACATACAAATAGATAGTACATTAGACAGTACGGCTTTTCAATACTAGATGGCTCTACCAGTTTTGTAATGAGCCTAGGAATTTCAAAGAGAATTTTTTGTTTTAAGCGAATTTAATTTTTCTGCAAGCAGTGATAAGACTTTCATGTAATCATCAATCAAATGTTGATTAAACGAAGATTTTTCACAGTTCAGGTCGCCAACCCACAACAACTCCTATATTTCATCGAAATCCATTTAAAAGAGCTCCGAGTTAGGTCATTTCAAAATTTGAAGCATTGAAGAGGGATCCGAGTTTTTATGGATTTTCAGAATCGCTATTAAAACTCACCATAGCGGAACGAAGCTTTTTCATAGAATAATATATTACCTAATAGGAATTAGCACTGACATTAACTATTGGTTAGATTAGGTTAGGTTGGGCCAGGCTAGGTTAGTTTAGTTTAGATTAGTTTAGGTTATGGCTGTAAGCCTCACATCGACCACAAATGGGTCCATAGTATTATATTTCTTTTTTCTTGTTCTCTTATAGCTTACATGAAGATTGTAGGTCTTCTTTCATGGCCTGTGTCTAGCCCGAAGGTATTTAAACTTTTCATTTCCGTGGTTGTGACTTCTGCAAGCGATTTGACTGTGACTCTTCCATCTACTTTGGTATGTTCAAATAAGTAATCGGCTATCTCAAACTTAAGTGAAAACGCGTAAGATATGGATAGTATTCTTCGCCAAATGTTCCACAATTCAAACGCTTTCGGACATTTTTCAAATTTTGTGCCATTTGGAATCCATGTATAACCATTAACACTCGTTGTTCGAGTTTGGCAACCTTCCTGGGAATCCAAGTCGCTTAGCCACTTACCATTAAATACTCGGGGAGAGCTTGAAACTGAATCAAATTATCTTCATTCAAACATAATTCAGACATTTCATGACATTTGTCCATAGAATATTATAAAGTCTCGAAGGAAAGTGTCCTGGCGGAATAAGGGACTATAAGCTAAGAAAAGTGGCCATTATGAAATCTTTACACTGCAAAGTGAACCTATCTTTTCGTGTGTAATTTTACACACAACACACATTTTTAAGTGTATATTTATTTTGATAAATTAAAAAAACACACATTCATGATTTTGACATGTTCTATTAACACGCATGCGTGTTTTTTAAAAGCACTTACAGTGTTTATACACGCAAAGTTGTGTGTAAAATGTGTCTACAAGTTTTACACACTTTAGGTGTGTATGAATAACACATTTCACTTTACAGTGTACGAAGCGAAATGAATGGCATAAAAAAGTAAAGGAGTAAGGGGATTTTTTAGTGCCTTGGTGAATTGTTTCAGTTTCAGGTGCCTGGTGGCATGTACTGTGCATTTAAAAAAGTATGTTTACGCAGTGCAATCTACTTTCTACGGAAAACGAAAATTTTTCCATTTATTTATCAAATATGCATATTTGAATAACTGCTAAACATCATAACTGACCTAATTCAAGCTGAGTATGGCACTTAATGTCACAGGCGAAATAATGACATTGTCAAAATGACAAAACCAGTCATCAAATCAATAAAATTTTCACATACAAAAGGAATTTCTATGTGTAATGGATCGAAAAAAATTAAACTCTACACTCAACAGAAGCTTGAAAAATGAGGTAGACAAAATTAATAAAAGGAATAATGGAAAAAAGTAAAATTTTCTGTAAAAAAAAAAGCAAATGAGAATATTTGTTCAGTCAAATAAATTGTATAACAAAATTGAAAACATTTAGATACAACTGAGCGAATTAGCAACATTTCATAATATGTATGTACTAGCAAACAATCAAATACATACTACTTGTAGTTGTTAAAAAAGCAAATACACAAATACACAATAAAAAAAGTTTTGCATGCGAAAGTTTTTTCATTAAGAGCCACACCATGGTCCACTCACGAGCAGAAAAATTACCAGTGGGTATTATGTGTGTGTGGAGAATGTGAGAAATGCTTTTAAAGGCTTTTCATAGAAATGGAAAAAAAAACTTTTTTTTTATAAACGAGTTTTACCTATTTTATTTCTTTTACCTTCTTTTTTGCGCTATTTTTCTCCATTTTTCCTGAACAAGTACATAATTGCAGTAATATCCTATTTCTAAAGTGCGCTTTATATCCTTTCTGTGTCCCTATTTTCCATAGCTCCCCATGCCAACACACGCACACACACACTCTCACAGAACATGTGCATGTGTGAACACGAGAACAACAACAACAACAACAAGAAAATGAAAATGAATGACAGTGAATAACGGCACAGCTTATGCGCACACACAATACCCACAAAAATTCACACCAAGGCGCCATTGTGATTGGCTGAAAAGCACACACACACACACACACACACACACACACACACACACACACACACACACACTTGCATGCGTACAGAGACAAAGGCGACAACAGCGCCAACAACGACAGCAGCAACAAGAACGAATAAAACAAAAGCAGGAATTGCGAGCGCACGAAACGGTGGCGGCGAACAAAACGAACGATATACGAACACATTAAATGGACCATGGGCCACCTCCCATCAGCTAGAAGCAACCCCGCCGATCCCCCCCCCCACAGCAAAATCAACATGTTCACACGAAAATAGCGTGATAATAGATCATACGCCCCCCCCCAACCACCCACAGGGCAGATATACCAAACTTGGTATTGTAAATAGTGTAAAAGTGGTGTGAGAGTAGTCAAATAAACACACACACACACACACGGGCACTCAAAAAAAATCGTACTTGAACAATACATAAAATAAATAAACAAAGGCACCGACAAGGCACATAATATACCAACAAAACCAACTACACAAGCCATAGTAGTTGGCAACACTGCCAACGAAAGGAAGTAGGCAAAAAAAAAAAAGTTGCATTTTAAAAACGTTTTATGTTTTCTCTTGCCTTATTCACGGCATTCATACTTCATTCATTGAATTCTTCTTTTCGTATATGTATACGGCGAAACAACGACTATAATGAACACGAATGAACAGCAACAATAGCGACATTTTACTACTACTTCGCTATAGCTGCTATTCTACTCTTTTCACAGCGCGGGCAACACTATTGTGCAGAACACACCCCTTAATGGGGTACAATTCGGAACAAAACGCACGCACACAACGGCGGCAGTGCAGGCCCCAAAAAAACTACTTTATTATTGTAAAGCATGAAGAGAGAGAGGCATACAATGTGGAAAAATGCCACCACAATGGCTCATAGGAGTACAGTTAAGGTATAGCGACGGCAACTGCAAGTCCATCCTGCTTGCTCTTAGCTGGCATAAGGGAGTCTTACCAAAATCACACACAACATGCACGACTGTGTGCGTGTGGCTCTCTGGCTTGGCCCGAACCGTATAGGCTTCTCTGTCACACCAAGGTGTTGGCCGTAGCCGAATACCTGTGTGTGCGATGAGCGTATTTAGTGGTGTGTTCGCACATGCATTTCTGAGAGCGGGCCAACACACACGCACACTAAGAGCGCCTCAACCCGAAGAATGTAACACAAAACCAAAAGAAGGGAAAAAAAGAAAATAAAAACCAAAACTGGATTTGGTTCAAGTCGTGTCAGTGGCAATTATTTGCGTAGACAAATCAGTTAGTGTGAAGCTGTTGAGGTGAACGGAAGCACATTAAAGGCATAAAAGTAGTAGAAGTGAGAGTAAAGAATATAATAAAATATTTGTAATTTCTCAACACACAAAAAAAATAATAAAATAAAAACAAACCAAAGAAAAACAAAGTGTTGCACAAGAATCAGAGTCCCGTTCTGAAAGGCATAACAACCACACAACGTCAAAGAAACATGACAATAGTTTTACACTGAGAAATACACAGTGAAAATAAAAACATTTCAAGCAAGACATTTAAAAGTGCTTTTGGAACGAGAACCAATACAAGACAAACCATTTACCAAAGTAAAAATACAAGCTTTTTTCCCACCAACAACAAACGAAAGGCAAAGACATTCGTCAGTGAATAAAATCTTTCAAAATTAAAAACCACGACATTGCCTCGATCATGGCTACCTTATCGTCACATCCCAACTATGGCTTCCATCTGAGTCAGGGTCTGGACATACCGGCGCCCGGCGACTATGCTCCCCAGAACACCGAAATGGACATCAAGCGCGTCATGCACTTCTCACAGAGCGGCAGTTTGGCTGCCATCTCGGCCGCCATGGGCGGCTCTCCCGTCGGCGGACATGCGGCCAGCAATGGCAACTCCATCATGGGCACAGCCAGCATGGGCCATCATCACATGAGCGCCCAGGCCGCTCATCATGCACACCATATGCAGACCTCGGTGGGCCATCAGACGCTGTCGCCCAACTCTTCGATCGGCTCTGCCGGCAGCATGGGCAGTCAGAGTTCGCTGGGTTCGGCCGGTCATGGTGGTCATGGCGGCGGCAACAACAGCAGTGCTCACCATCATCACAGCACTTCGCCCGGTCAGGAGGGTCACATCAAGCGGCCCATGAACGCCTTTATGGTGTGGTCGCGTCTGCAGCGTCGTCAGATTGCCAAGGACAATCCGAAAATGCATAATTCCGAAATCTCCAAGCGCCTGGGAGCCGAATGGAAGCTGCTCGCCGAGTCCGATAAGCGTCCGTTCATCGATGAGGCCAAGCGCCTGCGCGCCCTCCACATGAAGGAGCATCCCGACTACAAGTATCGTCCACGTCGCAAGCCCAAGAACCCCATGGTCGGCGGTGGTGCCCAGAGTGCTGCGCAGATGCAAATGCAGGCCAACGCCCAGCAGAGATTGGCCGGCAATGGTGGAGCAGGCGGTCCCGGCTCATACAATCCCTTCCATCAGTTGCCCCCGTACTTTGCGCCCTCGCATCATCTCGATCAGCCTTATCCGGTGCCGTACTTTGGCGGCTTCGATCCCCTGGCCTTGTCAAAGTTGCACCAGACGCAAGCCGCCGCTGCGGCAGCCGCCTCCAATCAGTCGCACAATGTCTTGGAGGCCCAGAAGGCGCAACAACTTCCGCCTACCACACTGAGCAGCTTCTACAACATCTACTCAGCTCCCTCCCTGTATGCCGCACACTCCGCCAATGCGGCCGCTGGTCTCTACAACTCCTCATCCACATCGTCGCCGGGCTCGTCACCGGGCACGATCACACCCAACGGCATGGAGTCCATGGACCAAGCGCTGAGACGACCGGTGCCGGTGTTGTACTAAGAGTTTGGGTAACAGATTTTTACGCCGTAGAAAAAGTACAATTTGGCTTTGTTAAAACTTACATAAGAAAAAAACATCTCTCCCCACTAACTGAAAACATCATCCCTCCCCCATTTCCCCCCAATAAAAAGTGATCACGTGGTTTTAAATCTTATAAAGTTTATAAGTTTCCTAGCGTTACTGAACTATACTTTAGTAGCGACAAATTTAAGCAAGAGAAAACAAAAACTAAACAAAAAATATATAAGAAAAAGAATATTTATTGTAATTATACATACATACTTAAAAAAAGAAAGAAAAAAATTTGTAAATTATCACCAAAAAAAAAAAATTAACAAGAATACTTCGTAGACATTCCAGATTCGCTCTTCTCTTTAAGCAAACTAACAAATGAATTGTTAAGAAAGTTTGTCTTCTGTCTCCTAACAACAACAACAACACAAATTGTAACTAAACAATGTATTGAAAAGTAAAACCTAATTAATATATATAATTAATATAAATTGTAAATGTTTTATTGATTAAATGATTATTTAAGCCTTTTCCAAAATAGTTAATATTTGTTTGTTGTTTTTTCCTTCATTTCTCCAACTACAGTCCTTCCTTCATTCGTATTCATTCACATGTAAAACAAAAAAAAAAACATTTGCCAAGCCTTGCAATTTCATTCCATCAAAATATCAACAATTGTAAATATCTATTAAAAATCTATTCAAATTGCAAGCTCGGAATTATTATTGTGTATGCATTTAAATAAAAAATAAAAGTATTATTAAATATTATATACAATTTATTATTATTATTATTATTATTACTATTATAAAAATTGAATCAACGCAGAAAAAAAAAATAAAGAAAACAAATAAAAAATTATTGATTGAAACGAAATTTTACAAAGACTTCCTTCTTGAACTGAGATTAGGCAATTATTAGCATTTGAAGAGAGGCTTTGAGATAGCATTTGGCAACAGCATTCGGTGGTTCAATACGTCCAGAAGATTCCGGAGGAGACTCTGTTTAGAAATAACTCGAAGGCCGTAGAAAGCAACAACTGCTGATGATCATATAGAAGACTTTTACAGCAGAGTTCCCACAGTAAGTAAGCCGATAGAAGATTTGCAATTATAGCAGTGCTGCAGATGTCAAGAAACATAACTTCGTGACGCTGTTAATTTTAAGTTAAAACTTTTTCAAATAGCCTATGACTGAAATGGATTTATGGGAATGTTTTGCCATTCGAAAACTGACTCGAGACATTTTAAGTAAAGATGCGTCCAATAACTGCATCATATTCATAAAACGTGTCTACAAAATGAAATTGGCACTTTTTTCCCATCACTGCCGAGACCAATGGATTGTCCTGAACAGAAATTCATAAGCTCCGATCTGTACATAACTTCAAACTACACTGTATTCTAAGGAGAGGTTGGAAAGATCTCTATAGGACACCACTGCCAAGACGGAGAAACCTAGTGGTTGAGATCCCTTAATCTACTTTTATGTATTTGCTTACACAAAAGTAAGGTCCTTATAGATTTTTGGACGCTGAACACAATGGCGTTCTCATTGCCGTCATCCATCACGTCAGGCTTGTGAGGAATTCAGGATCAAAGTAGATAAGTCAAAATTGTCTAAAGTTTAAATATTATAGCTGGCAATTCACCACGTCTGAAGCGTAATTATTCTATTGCCTTTGGGTAGACAGTTCCCGGGCCCTAGTCGATGCAGTTGTTACACCGATAATAACTAAGTTCATCAACAACTTTAACTTTGCATGAGTGCGAAACAAAACTTCGCAACGAGTACAATCGTTCTTAAAAATCGAATATATAGTATATACCTTGATAAACTTTGTGAGGAAATTGCTAAGCTAAGTCAATATTGAAATTTGAATAAAAACATTTAAAACACTTGCAATTAATATTGAACAAACACAGACGTTTGACGTCTTTGTCTCATTTTAGACTTAGAGAAAACCAAAGTCAACAAAAATATTTTGAATATTAATTTTTACGGCAAATGAAAAAGTCACATGGATGGAGTGACTTGGCCATTGTTCAGGCAATTTTTATTGATCCATCAGTAATGCTATTTAACTATTTGAAGGAAATTAATTGAATTAAAAGTTCTTGTCAATGGTTAAACGGTTCTTTAAATTCAATCATACATCATCTCGGAATGGTTTTGTATTCAATTCGAAAAGAAACAATTGGCGATTATTGTTCGACCACAGAGACCTGTTGAAATTTCATAATTTCTCTTGCCCGTTTCGTTGTGTGTTTGGGAAAAGATTCATAGCCTGCAATATATCAAACGGACACCATTTCCAATTCGCTTCAAACATAAAAGAACAATTCGTATTAAAGCATTTAACTTATGGACTCGACTTAATTATTTGTATTTGTTTTTTTGTTGTTGTTGTTTGTAATTTTTCAATTTTTCGAATGTCCATTTTTTCTGTTTGTTTAATTTTTGTTTATTTTTTATTCGAACCTTTGAATGCTATTGATTCCTCATTGCATCTATTGTCTTTCGCGTGTTGTGTAAACACTATGACAGCATTTGGACACACCCTGTTATCGGTGTATCGGTTTTGTTCTAACCCAGCGGGCAGTCCCATCGAATTTTGAATTAAAAAATACAATTTTATTTTCGTAATAACAAAAACAAAAAAGTTTAAATAATTGCGGTCATTAATAAAATAGGAATCCACTTGTATTCTCTATTATCTTCGAAAATGTGTTAAAATGACAAATTAGATTCGTTTTAGTGGCTTGAATGCTGTCAAAAGGAATAACATTTGTAAAATATTGGAAATTGAAGAATCATTTTTTTTTATAGATACTTACATACCTACTTGTTTTTGTTATACAATTTTACAGTAAATGCGGGTAGCTTTGTGCGTGGGTTTTAGTTTTTGTAATGATTCATGTAATAGAATAAATCAAAAAGGAATATTTTTTTAAATTCTTAAGGTTATATTTTTCAAAATTTGTGTTTAAAATAATTAAACATTACTAATGCTTCTATTGACTTTATTTCATTGATTCAATAGCTCAATTCAATATTATTCGTTAATATTTTTAATCATATTTCACACCTTTTATTTGATATCAAACCTTTTATTTGTCATACAGAAAACTGTGTTTTGTACTTACTGATAATATTGATCCATAAATAAAAAAATTATAATTCAATAGCTCTTAATCATTAATTGTGATTTGGATGTTATACCCACCCTTAGTATTTATGAGTAAGAATACATAAATATGAGTATTACTCATAATTCCTGCAAATAGTGTTCTCGTACTGACCTTACAATCAATACAAGCTTACAAACCAACAGAATATTTGAAATAATACAAAATTAACTTATAATTCCAATAAAATGTTTGCTCGCCATTTTCACAGTCAGATTAGGTTACGAAGCGTGTGTAGTAACATGTTAAGTGTCTGCACCATTTCCACATGAAGAATATAATATGAATCGATTCTGCCGAAGCTCATCTACTAAACCCTCTCATTGGACACTTGTTTCATTCAAGTACTTCGAATAAATTCGAATGCTCAGCCAATTATGTGGTGCTACCAAGGGATCCTTTGCCCGAGGGCTTTGTGGCGCCTTATTTGCAGAGTTAGACAGTGACAGAGGAACTCTTGTATTGCCAGTTACCAATTCATTCGCATGCCCACAACTTCTTCAGATATCTGTGGTCATTCTGTGTCATATTCCTATTTTATGGACTTGACCCAATATCGTCCTGAATGCCTCATATACAGAAAAGTTATGACATGTATTTGGTATGGTGATTTGTTTTCTTAATTTCATATTTCAATTCGATGATCAAAACGACAACCATAATTTTCATTACATACCAAGGAATACCCAAAAGCGAGTGAAGGATATGGAAGCTATCCTTCACTCGCTTTTGGTTACCTCGTCCTTTTAGCACACTGCCTAAAAGTATGAGCGACATAAATATGCAATAAATATGCAAATGCCAACACATTGCTGAGGGCAAATCTCAACTCGGTTTTATGACCCCCAGGCCATAAACCGTTTTTGATTCTTTTTAAGTTGAAATTCACTTTCGATCGTGGAGGCGACTGTGCGTTCGCCAGTTATGCAGTCGGCGGCGTGTGTACGAATATAATTTCCTAAAACAATTGAGACAAACTTTATGACTTTATGACGGGGGATTAAGAGAATAAAGACAAAAAGGTAGGAGTGAAAGATGGACTGAGACAGGTAAAGAGAGAGAGGGAGAGAGAAGGATGATCGCAAGTATGTAATGCGTGATTGAGTAAGAAAGTCGGATGCTTGGTAGGATTCTACCTTTTTAATTGTTTTTTTTTATTGCTTTGTTTTGTTTTGTTATGCTTTCCTTGCATTTTACCTTTATGACATGGACCCGGATTAGTCGTTTTCACCTTTAAACCGTGTTAATTTTTTAGTGGAAATTCATTTGGTTAATCCGCGGATTAGCGCTTTTAAACAGAATTGTTTTGCGTTACTCTGTTTTGCAATACAATTTACATTTTATATTTTTTGGAGGTGGGCTGTTTTCGCTGTTTGTTATGAAATTACTTTTGTTATTTATGAAAAGGATTTTTATGATTTTTCCAACCATTTTTAGAAGACACTTTTCATATGCGACATTTGCCCATTTATGGCCGGGGTCATTAGTTTGGAAATGTTTATTGTCTACTTGGCTTTGGCAAATAGGGTTGGCATTGTGAATATGGGAAGAGACAATAGTAAAAACTTTTAATTTCCTAGAAAAAATCAAGACACAAAACGTAGGCCAATGCGTCACCAGTCTTAGCTAACCAAAACCCTTCCGCATAATATTTATTTAATGGAAATTCTGATTTTTATTGAATTCTAAAAGCATCCCCCCACCCATCAACACGTTTATACAAAGTATTTCGAAAATGTCTGCTTTTCACCTAAAATGTTTAAATGATTAATCCATTGAATTGAATTTGAATGAAATCTCTTAAATTGTTTTCAAGATATGCTAACTGCAAACCCAAATTAATCCAATTTTTTAAAGTTCGTTGCATTTCAGACAACTGACACGCTCAACTGACAATTAATCCAATTGCTGTTTAAGCAACCTCAAAAAATAAAAACAAAAAACAACAACAACAACAACAAAAACCAAAACGTTTCGATGCGCGAAAATATGCAACGAATTAACGACGGCAGTGAAATCAACCAGTTTTCATTTATACCAACCCCAAAGGCGACCACCGAGACCCACTAAAGCCACTTAAATTGCGACCCGGGCAAACAGGGAACAAATGCGGTTTAAAGTTCGTGGCAATAAAAAATGAAAAAAAAACGCCACGAAATAAAAACAGAATAATAATTGCAACAGAAACACCCTCTGCTGGAGATTAAATCAAAAGTGAAGTTGGGCGTTGGTGGTTGATAGAAACATACAAAATGATATGATGTGATTCCCAACAATCTAACGAAAATGATTATTTGCAACAAATGCCAAGAGTGGCAATAGGGAGAAAATAATGTTAAACTCTCAACTAGTCTCACTCGTTGGTTGGTGACATTGGCCATAACAATATGGCGGCGGTTGTACGCCGTCGCTTGTTGAGGCTGCTTAATGGTGGGTGGTGGCGCTGGCTTGTATGCTGTCCAAATTTTATATGAAACCCATTTGAATGAGACTTGAAGCATATTTTCACTGTTACATTTGAGTTTATTTTTGACAATTGTATGGTGGGTAATTTGCAAGTAGCATTGATGGTGGTGGCGGCGTTGCTGCAGACTTTCAAGGAGGGCGTTCTATACACGCACCGTCTGTTTTTAGGCCGCCGGGCAACTTTGGAGTGCTAGTTGGGTTGCTACTTGTGTTGACTGCGGTGTCGCCCCGAGTGGTGTATAATTATGACATTTGTGGTGTTTTAATGAATTTAATAGCGGCGGATTTGTGAAGGTGTTGGACATTTTGGTACAATTCGAATGTTTTTTTCTTTGTCTGCATGGGCTGCATGAATTGATAAAACGAATGTGTTTGGAAATATGGCAGGAAAGGAGTTTCTTTTTGATATTGACTGTTCTACAGAGAGTCCAGTTCAGTGCCACTGATTTGTACCAGCAGCCCCATTGAAATAAATTACATACAACTAGTTGGCAAGGAGAACGTATGCCACAAGGACTTAAGCAATGGATGATTGATAGAAAATCGGCAACGCGTATGACTGCGAACAGTCCAAGCATATGATTTCGAATTATCGAAAAACTATTGGTAAAGCCATCAAAAACGTTGGGGTAGCCGTAGCTCAGTGAGTAGAACATCAGACTTACAAGTGGGTGATTGCAAAATCAACAACATCCCGGTGTGAAAAATAAAAATTTTTTAGCGCACAGCAAGCAATGGCAAACGGACAAGAATATAATTTACCGTGAAGAATACTTCACTTGCCGTTCGGAACCGACACGAAACTGTAGGGCTCCTGCTACTCACAGAAACGATTTAGTTCATGTGAATCACAAAAACGAAGTCGTCTCTACACCGAGAGAAAAAAATATTAGGTTCGCCGTTAAAAACCATCCGACAGCGAAACAAATAAAAGCAAAAACTAACAGTTTTCGCTGTCAATTTAACAGTTTTTCGACTGTCGGATGATTTTTAACAGTTTTTTCTCTCGGTGTATGTGAAGTTGCAGCTAGAGGTTGGGCCAAGATGCCTCGAGGCGCTCGAGTCGAGGGTTGTAGTGCCAAATATTTATGCCCGACTGTCTGTCATATCTGTACTAGTTATTGGGCTATCGACTCCAAAGTGACACTTGAAGCTTTACTAGTTTTCCATTCAGCTAAGATGCATCAACGTTCAAATCGGCACACATAAATAACAAAAATATTTTTTTATAATTAATTAAAACTGAAATTCTGATTGAATTTCCCACTTCACATAAACCGCGCAGTGGCACTCAGAAAATGAGTCCGAGGCAAAGAAGCGTCGCAAATGCGTTTTAATTTGCATTGATCCGTGTGCACTTCGAGTGCTATTAATTAAAAACAAAACAAAAGAAAAGGGAAAAAATCGCAGCCATAACAGCCCCCCAAGTTTCCCACTTACGGCAGCGCACTTAATGCGAGGCAGTGTTGCATGCGAACGGAAATTTTCGCTTGGTGTTACAATTTCCGCTAATGATGAATTCTCTTCTCCCAGCAGCATAAAATTAAATTGCCGTGATTTATGATTTCCTCATACACACACCTCACCGCGACAAAAGACGAATTTGTCAAATACACACCGAAGAGGAGAAAAAATTAATATTGCAAGAGTAACAAATGCAAAACACACACAATCTGGGTGTCAAAGCAGATGCACCACTATCCAAGAGCAACCATGCCAATGCGCTATGATCGTCCTCACTAAACACCAAACACGAAACACCACCACCCTACCCCGGCCAGGAGGATTTCAGCGCTCAAGTGTTTGCTGTTGTTGTTGTCAACATCATCATTAACACCGCACAGCAATATCGTCGTTCCCGTCGTTCATCATTCAAAGCGACGACTCGAATGGAAATTAAATGATGATAAATTTGTGAATAATAAAAAAAACAAAAATAAATGCCAACCAAGCCAAGAAGTGTGGGGAGATCTGCATAATAAATGGAAATCATAAAAATTGTAAATAAATGGCACAAAAGCGCGTTCAGTTGGACAATCTCCTCTTTTTGACATTTGTCAAAGGCTGCAGCGCGCACTCTTCAGTTGCACCTCACAGCCGCAGTCAGCCAGACAGACAGGGTCGGGTTGGCATTCGCATTTGATTTGATATGGCCCCTGTGGAAGGTATTGAAGCATCAGCAGGCACACCGCTGACAACTGACAAACGTTTGACGAGTGCCAAAACACTTACGCCTGGATTCGTACTCACAGTTCGTAGAGCAACAACCCCCTGCCGAGCGGAGCTGCTGTGTGCCGCTAGAAAGGACACCCGTCTTTGTGCTTGGGCTCTTTGGCTTTGCACTTCTCCGATTTTACTTTCCCATTTGATATTATTCGTACATATTGTTTTGGAAAAAATTATGCAAAAGTCGTTGTCATTATTTTATTGGCTCTATTTGGGTTTTTGTAGCTTCATGTAATTGTTATGAGTGCCTTGATGGAATTTATTCTGGCGCAAGCTTGAATTTGACACATTTGTTGTCATCGTTGGTCTTTCAAGAAGTAATAAGTGCGCGTGTTCCACTTGATAGAAATTTAAACCAAATAGAAGATCCTTTGCTTCAGCGTGTTTAACTAATAGAAAACATTTTGATATTTTGTGTCCATTGCAAACAAATTTGGTTTATATTTTATAGTAATCGTGCAACACCAAGTCAGAATAGCGCAGCTGTCCAGCTGTTGGACACTGTATATAGCGCAGTTCCAGCTTTGAATTGTCCTTTTTGTGATTTTACGGAAAATCAAACCTCCTCCAGAAATACACCTCCCCGATTTGCCTCTGAGATTACACTACAAAACAAAAAATTAATGCCAAACAAATAAAAAAAAAATACCAGGAATTTCAAATTCTCACCCAAAATCGGGACTTAGTACCAAAAAACCGATTTTCAGGCAACGCATCCTATTTCAATTTAATTTATTTTTATTTGTTCCCACTTCTTAGTTCCATTGAAGGAATAAACATTTGACAATTTCGAACTTAGACAGCGGTGTGTTTTAGGTGTCCAACATGTGGGAAGACGTTTTTGGGACCGGTTTTTGGAGTCCTCATCAAATTGTCTGTAAAATTTCTCTCAAGGAATTTGCAAATCTCGCATGATGGTTAGTTTTCAAATATGTCCAACAACTGGGCATATGAACATGTTTTAATAGGCCTGAAAAGTTATGAGTTATGAGTTTGAGAAGAGAAAAACGTCATACCTTCTGATTTTTTTCCAGCCTCATAAGGGGTTTTTGAAGTTATTAGTCGGTAAAGGGTTAATGTCTTCCGAAAATTATTCCTCCTCATATTTGCCTGTAGGTGATTGATCCACTCAACTCCAATTGAACGAAACCTTCGGCCATGCTTAATGTGAAGAGCAGATTGTGATTTTTGTTCACTCTTATGTCCTTCAGTTGCAAAGCCTCAATTCTATACAAGGGATTGCCCTTTGATTTTTTCAAATCTGTTTTTGCTCATTAAGTACATACTAAATTCCTTTTCCAAATATCATTTTGGCCATAATTCAGGATTGAAGGAAGCACTTGAAATTTGGAAACATAAATTATGAAGCGAATAACACAAAAAATAATTAAAATCCCCCAAAAAAAAAGGAATTTGTCAAAAATGATCCAATGAAAAGGATAACATATTCATAAGCATGCAAATTAACGTTCGTAAAACACCCGCTCAGCAGAAGCATAACAATAACAATAACAACAACAGCTAATATTACAACCACAAATGATCGGCCAAACGGGGTAGGGCAGGCCAACAATTGAATAATTGACAATTGCAATTGAAATAGCAGAAAAATGCAAATAAAACGCAAATCAACGATTAAATTATGACAAATTTATGCAAATATTTAGATGCAAGAACCGCGCCACCCTTGACGTGTCCGACCCTTCCTCAACGCCACACAGATAGCAGATATTGTAAGAGAACACTCTCGACACAATTAATGGCAATCCGTACGCTGACACGAGCACTCGAAGGACACACAGACCCACACACACACACACACACACACGGGACACAGGATGTTATACGCATTTGAGATGTTGTTGTTCTCACTGCTATGATGATGGCTTATTGCCGGGCAATAATTTATACGCCACTAAACACTGTGAACTGCAACTGGGAGAAAAAAAATAATATTTACATCCGGCCGCACACGCTAGCGCATATATTCGCATATTCCTTCGATATCCTGCTGTGCGCGCAAACAGGAAACAAATTATCCTCACCAAAGTAAGGAATTCCGCTGAAAGCGGCTTTTGTGAAAAATTATGAAATTTCATAAAAGCACTTACACAGTATCATAACGAGCCGCGCGGGGAGATAGTGGATGTAGAAAGTGTTGCACATGCGACTAGGCAACAACAAAAGCGTATCCGTATACAACAAAACAAGGAGATGCACAGAGCATCATGATCACCGCCTTGTTGGCATTTTATCTGTGCGCTGTTGTTGGAAACGGAAATAATAAGCAGCAACAACAGAAAAAAGCGGCAATAAATAAAATTCGCACAAACAATAACCTGGCAGGACACTTTGCTGACACGACGCATGTCCTTGCGCTTTGTCCGCTGACAATTAATGCTTTAATTTTGTGAAAAATTCTCAAGCGATTATTTATTATTATTATTAATGCTAGCATAATGCCACACCCCTTCTCAGCACTAAGCATAAACGAAGGAGAATGGCTTGTCTCTTATGGCATTGCCATGTTAACCAAGGATTATTGCGTCTATTTAACATTTTTAAGCGATTTCTATGCTTTGTTGGCTTTTTTCCATTCTACTCCATTCTTTTCTATTTCGATTTTTTTCACATTTTTCTTTTTTTTTAATTTTTTTTGAAATACAAAAGTTGTTAACCAAAAATTATTTGATTGGCAATTTTGCTTGTGTTTGGTACGTTCACATCACGTTCGTTCAAAAGGATTAAATTGTACGCTTGATAGCATCACTTTTGTTCGGAGTTTTAAGCGTTCGCTCTCATGCGGAAGCGTTTTCTTGTTTGCCAAGGAAGCGGAAGAGAATTTTGTTTCAGTTACTTTGAAGTATTTTTTGGCAAAGGAGAAAAAATGTTTTTGAGTTTAGCTTTTCAGGTATTAAGTAAAAAAAAATAATACAAAAGGGTGAACGGAGATAGTTTAAAAATGTTAATGTGATTTAATTGTTAAAAGAAATGAATTTTTCGAGGAATTCTTAGAAACCATTTTCCTCCAAACCCGCGATACCCCGATACACTAGAAACTCTTATTTCTAAAATGAAGCGACTCTTTTGACCTTTGCCCAAGTATTTTGCAATATTGAATTGTATGGACGCTGTCACATCCCTCTGTCGTCCAATACCGTCCACTTGGAGACTAGGTTACTTCTGTGACCTTAGTGCATACATAAGTTTCAGAAGAATCATTTCAGTGGAACAGACTTAAAGACAGACATTGAATTTTAATAATATTGACTGATTTTTAATTGCTGGACTTTACCATTCCAATTTGTACTGGTTTATCGGTATCTGATCCTAATAAAGTTTAACCAAGAGATTTGATTAAAGTTATAGCAACTAGTTGAATCCCAGGGGAGTGGCAGCAGTGGTAGTTCCCGCTCCGTTTCCATCTCTCGCCAAGTTCTGGCAATCTTGCGAGAGTAAATCTTGCCATGAAAAGATTCTTCTTTGGGAGTACCGCAGTTCGGAACCGTCAATAAACTGTAGGTCCACAATTGTCATATACAATTGCCCATGATAATTGCATTAAGAAGCTCGGCCAAAATCCCTCTAGGGTTGTAGCGCCAATATATATATGTATGTATGCCCACAATTTTTGTGGTATTCTCTCTAAAATTTTATTTCAAATTTGAAGCCCGAGCAACACCGTACTTAATAGGTAAATGCAATGTATAACTACACCTAGAGAAAAGAAAGGTTAAAAACCTTCCGACAGTTGAAAGTCTGTTAAATTGAAGAGACTTTTTTCGCTGTGAATTTAAAGGCGATTACTGCTATTTTTCTCTCGGTGTAGACTTATAAGTCTAAAGCAAAGTTCGGCATGGTTGATTTAGCCATATCCGGCTGGCTGTCATCACGATAGCGGTCGCAATTTTGGAGATATCGACTTGAAATTATGGGTACATGTTTTTCTCCCCCGACAATCAGACCAATCGGACAAAAACGAGTCGGGGCTTCCATACAAAACCACAAATGGTCAAAATGTGGACTTGAGAATACAATTTTTTGTTGGAGGATTTCATGGGTAATTTTTAGAAACGGATTTTGGAGAAGGTCCGGGATTCTAAAACCAAATATAAATGAGTCAAAGTGGCGTCCTGAGACCAACATTTCTTATGTTCGAGGTACTTCCAAATGGGGCATATTGTGTGCGGGCATTCCAGTATTTTGACATTGCAGAAGATAGTCCACTTTCTAGTTTTCTTTCTCTTAGGTTGACTATTTAGGACGTTTCTCAGATACAGTTCAGAGGACATGTCGTCCTGCCTACCTATGTATGTAAATCAAATAAGACACCCACCAAGAAATTGTATATTCCCATTGGGACATTGGGTGTTGTTTCCACTTGTTACTAACCACATTCAAGCGGAAAAATACATATGTGAATCGAATTTTGAAAGCTAAGCCGACCATCACCACTATCGGTCAAAAAAAGATCGAGCCACACGATTGCACCACATTTCGTAAGAGAAACCTCTCAAACAAAAGTTAAGGTCTTTAAGCTAGATTCTTTGAAATTAATAAGTTTCGCAAGACTTCCAATGAAGATGACCACAGAAGAATTTCAATGCTTAAAAGTCCATTCACTCCAAATTGCTTCCGGTCATAAACAAAAATCTTACGAAATGGAAATTGCTACAATCTCATCGAACAATCGACTCTTTAAAGACGTTACAATTCCAATGTGAAAAATATTAATAAATTCTTTATAAAAATTTAAATAATAATGCAAGCGACTAGTAGCCACCACCACCACTTGCATTATGTTAATATGCACCGAACAAGAAGATCTTCTTAAAGCAATTTGTTTTTCATAAAAGAAACGAAAATCGGAATGGAAAAAAAAATAGTTACAATCCCACACTTGCCCTCAAATTAAGAACACAAACAATTTACGGAAAATGAACAGTGAACAGTGGAAAAGAAGAGTTTGTTTGACATTACAAAAGCAAACAAACAATGATCTTGTTGTTCCTCTTAATTTACATATGAAATGGATTGTGAGATGGGCAGCAGCAGCAGCAACGACAATCGGTTGTTCATTTCAATGATGTCCCTAAGGTATGATGCCTTCCGAGACTAGTTTTGTTTTTTCGGACCCATTTGACGCTAAGCACTGCTCCCATTGTAATAAGCGAACACGAAACACGTTACAATATTTGCCATCGTTTAGTAGGGAGATACGAAAAGAACAAATGCATCATGTCTCGCCGTTCGTCGAGTGCTGAAACAGTAGTTGAAATGCAATCGATGCGAGGGCTGCGATCGATTGCTGTTGTCCACCACGATGAGGAGCGCTTGCGTTAATTGCTTGTTTAAATTTTCCAATTTAAAATTCCTCAACTTTGTACATTGGAGCTTCTTGTGGAATTTACTTAGCTGCACAGTGGTTGTTGCTATGTTTCTCTGCTTGTTTTTGTCATTTGCTGAATTGTCTTGACAAATATTTTTTTTTTTTGTTTGTTAGTTTTTGTGTTAAGTTTACGTTTTGTTTGATTGCCACCACCGCTGAACGGAAAGGCGACAATGACTGGCGTCACTGTGAGTCCTGCTAATTGCTGAACAATGTCGAGCAGACGAAATTTTATAGTAGCTGTAGTGAAGAGTTTTAGACAAACTCGGGAATTTTAATTAATTATCCTCTGATTTATCGAAAAAAGACAACAAAAATGCCTACTCACTTAAAACGCACCTGGCCACTTCACGCTGATCATGCGAACATACCTTAACGAATTGCCACTGAACTGAGCCCAACGACAGTGGGCGTTTGTACACAAATTATGCGTGCAATGTTTTTGCCCAAACATTGTGCCTTGGTTGCAACCAAATTCGAACCATTCATGTTGCATGCCCGGCTGTCACCGTTGTTTTGACAATCGATCGATTTTTATTGACATCAGCGTATGCTGTGGCTAGCCCCGCGCCCATTTTTAATGGTGTTGCTTTCGCTTGTTTGGGTGAATGTGCTGTTTTATTTTCCTCTTCGATTGTTCGGAATTAATTGTTCGTTTGGAATTTTTCGTTTGTATGGCCACAGTGCACAATGGGTGTTGCATGGTAATTATTGGAACGTAACATTTGTAACAAATTTTAAAGTACATGGTGGTGGCCAGTAGTGATGTCGATCTGTATTGTTTGCATTGACACTTCCGGTAGATGAAAAGTCAGACTAACCCAAAGAAGTAATTGAATGGCGAAATGTAAAATCACCACGAAGTATTGACAATAAAACTCTCCCAATTGACTAATGTTTTTGGACCTACCTCACCTCTAAAGCTTCATTAATTTTACCAATTCCAATGACACAAAAAACAACCGAGCTCACCTAATTATTATCAATTCACAACTGAACTACAACAAAGTTTCTCTCACTCTAATAATATTTCCACAATCACAAAAAAACTGGATAAATGTTATTTTCTAACAGTTTCGCACAATGCTGCCAACAAATTAGCAATTAAATTTATGTTGTTGTCGGTGCGTTTCGCAATTGCATTTGCATGTTTCCATGTCATTATTTAGAATATAATTAAAATTGTTGTCAAAAGAATTTTCGCACAAAAACAATACATTTGTATGGCAACACTGTGGCCCCCACACCCCCACACCAGCAACTATAACTTACGATGAAATATACAACAATGGCGTCGAAATTGGCATTTCAATTGCTGGCAAAAGTGTCGTGACATTTTGTTGCGCCCTAATTACAATTTTGAACAATTTTCATTTTTTTAATTGTTTCAATCACGAGAATTTAATTGAAAATGTTTGCACTATCGGGTCTTGGAAATCGTAATGGCTTAGATATCGCAATATGGCCATTATTTTTATAGAATGCGAACATAATAAATATGATTCAAAGGAACTTTGTATTACAATGTAACAATTGTGTAATTCTATTTCATTGCATTCGTGCCAACAATTTGGAAAAATATTATGGTTTAGATTTCCAGCACTTTATATATATCTATACAAAAATAAACAAGGAAGTATTTATTTCCAAAAGTGCCGCCGATCACTTCGATGGTCAATGTTTTTTTCAAATTAAAATAGTCATTTTTTATTTGCTAAATATGCTCATGATTTACGATTAAGGTTTCGTTATTATAAACTTTAATCATTAATTATGAATAGTAGTCACAAATTATGCAATTTCGTACAAAAATTGTCCATATGGATTGTGAACGATTGTGAATGATTCAGGTTTATGAATTATGTGATCTATTTGATTAATCTTGAAGAATAATAGTCACATGAATTATGAGTAACCTATTTTTATGATTATGATTGTGAACGATTCATTTATGATCATAAAATTATGAAATATTAATCACCATTTATGATTTCAGGTTGCCAACACGAATCACAAACTATGATTTACCTTTTAACAGTACTTATGATCAAGAATTCTTGATTATTGACTTTTTTTAATGAATCAATATTGTGGTTAATTTTTGCATAATTTATTCCCATAAAGCATGATTTGAGCAATCATTTCCCGCTGTGTACTCTACTTAAATCCAAGGGTATATGGTTTTTGTCACACCATTTGTAACGTTCAGTCGGTATTGAAAAGTTTATATATTCTTGATCAGCATCATCTTCTGAGTCGATTTAGCGATGTTCGACTCTTCGCACTGTTATTAATTTATTTTCTTTTGAAAAATACTGAACCGATATAGACGCCTTTTTTTTTATTTGTATGGAAATTAGGCTGGGAATGGAGTTAATAAGAAATGGAAATGTGCCGGGAACGGTAACAATTCTTTGCAATTATCTACAGTATTTTGGTAAAAATTTGGATGAGGGTTAAGATAGAATACATTTGCGCAGGAAAAATAACTTTTAACAATGTAATTGTATTTTGACATGAACAAAATAATTGAAGGATTTAAATTAATACTTACATTACAACAATTAAATTGTATTCTGCGCGCAAAACAAACTTCCTTCACTGGCAAACATTGCTTTTCAATTGGAAAAAGAATGCAATCCTTACAAATTGCAATTGTGGGCAACAACCTCATTACAACATAATTAACTGTTCAATCTAACAATTATGGCATTACGCAACAATCACTGTATGCCAAAAAAGGATTAGAATTGTACAATGCAACACATTGCAGTTAATCCTTTAAGATTCCCCCACAAAATGGAACGATACCAGCAAATATTAACCAACCAAACCCACATAAAGGCCAAGTACGAAGAATTGCAGTTATAAGCCAGTAGCCAGCCCCGAGCATTGTAACGTGTGCCGGATTCCCGGAGAATATGCAACAATACGCAACCGGGGGCCATTGTGTAAAGAGTTGCCATATGCTGGCGACAGACAAATGGAAAAAAAATTATTATATATTTTGTTTGTTTATTATTACTAAATGAATGAGTTAAGTAACGGAATGGCACACAATCGACCATCCAGAATCCGTATACGAATTGCGAATTTGAGCTGTTGTTGATAAGCGGATCAACAAGCACACATACCTACCTACTACATACCTTTGCCGAAGTGAGACAATAGTCAATTGTAATTGTGACTAAATATTGGAACAGCTGCGAGGCTGTATTTGCCCCGAATGGTCTATAATAATAACATTGTGTCTAACGTATTCCGTGCTATAAAGTCTATTAAGAGTTAATCAACAATCGCTTCAAATTGTCAAGAATCTCGTCAAAACAGTAAGTAGTCAAAGGCCGAAAAATGTCTTCAAAAATAAATATAAAAAATTCAAATTATAGCACTTTTGTTAGTCTCTAAAGGCAATTGTTTTTTGGCATGTTAAACCCCCTGTGTTTCGGATTTATGTTAACTTATTAAAACTCAATAAGGCTTTTGTTTCAGTCATATCGGATAATAATGGTTATTTATATTCCGCACACAGTGTAGCCATTGTTCTGCGTGGTTTATAGCAAGTTTTATAAGGTTAAATACTAAACACATTTTAGCATTTTAACATTTTAACACCGCCAGCACCAAAGCCAACAAACAACGCCAAAAATCAGTTTTCATTCAAAATTCAACTGAGAAATAAGAAAAAAAAAAAAACGTACAAAAAAATACACAACGAATAATGTTGTATGGCTAAGTAAGTATTACGCATCATTTCAGAGACTTGAACAAAAGTTGAGATGTTTTTTTTTGGTTAACCAAAAATCGAACAATAAAGCTCATAAGTGAAACAAAGACCACGCACAATGGTTGCCATTATTTTCTAATTTATCGGCATTGAGAAGATTGCTTTTGTCCGTTGAAGACTTTTTTTTTTTGTAGTTGTTACTGTTGTTGGTTGTTTTGTTCGCAGTTGTTGCTTATATTGATTTAAACAAATCGCACAATGCACAAAAACTTATTAATGGTGTTTTAATGAAGTAATAATACAAAATATATCCGAAATATCATCGTTCATTAAGGAAATTTGTGTGAAGTGTGTTGAAAAGCTTAAGAAATCGGATAAATTTGAAATCGGTTATAAATAAATAAATGCATTGTCTTGTGGCCATAGTGGTAGTGGTGGATGCAAATAGCCTTTGAAAGCGTATGGAAAAAGAATTGTTCATTTAAAGATTGCACATTAAATTACCGCTATTGAGCTGTTGGGTATTTGAACTGTGCCCGATTTGGGTGTACAAACAAATGCGGTGCCCCAAAAATTAAATAGAGGCTGTAATGTTGGAATGCGGTTAATAATGTCGTCACAATTCAAGGTTGACACTATTATATTGCAACAATTGAAATATGAATTAACATTGTGGTCCACAAAAGAATATCTTGTCGTTATCCTTGTCCTTATTCATGTCCTTCGCCTTTTCTCTCAATGCTTTTATAATACTTCGAAGTTCTTCTGAGTAATGTTTGGATGGACCCATTCTGATAAAAGTGGCAATATTATTCCTTTTATATTCACAGCAAGTTTTTTAGACAAGTTTTTTGTAACACTGCTTTTATTGTGAACAGCAATTTTCGCTGGTCCGAAAACAAATTATCCTGTAACTTGAAAATCTTAATGCTTGCGCAATTGAACGATTACTGTTGTGTATATGAATACCATTAGATGAACAAAACAAGTGAGTAAGTTTATGTCGGGCAAGCTACCCTACACTGAAAAAAAAGACAGCTTTAAAACCAAGTAAATTTGGTATTTGATTAAAAGACAAATTTTTTCCTCAATTTAAGGAATTTTTCCTGAATTTAAGTAAAAGTGCCTTAAAACGGAAATTACCGCCTCTTTAAAACAAATTTACATTTATCTTTATTTCAAAGACAGCTGATTTTACTAATTATGAGTAAATTTTAACTTTATTTAAAGGAATTCGTTTTTAATATAGGGAAAATAAAATTTTTTTAGTATACGTGTCCTCAATTTTGGTATTTATTCCTTAATATTAAGAAATATATTTTTTTTTTTAATTCAAAGAACATTTTACTTACTTTTAGTAAAAATCTTTGTTTTTAAGAAAGATATTTTTATAAATTGAAAGTAAGATTCAGGTTTTTTTTAAAAAGTGAGTATTTCAAAATAGAAATTGCTAAAAATAGAATTGATTTAAATAATAAAAAACAAATATTTCGCATAAATATAAATTTTTGAATACCCGTGCGGGAGTTGAACCTGATACCTTTTGATAGTGAAGCGGAGGTCTTAACCACTGCACCACAGCAGCTGCTGATTTTACTAATTTTTAGTAAATTTTTACTTTATTTAAAGAAGTTTGTTTTTAATACAAGGAAAAAAATTGTTTTGTATACGTCTAATGTAGTTTTCCAAAATTTTTAGAAATTTCTAGAAATAGAATTGATATAAATAAAAAAAAATATTTGGCATGAATATATATTTCTGCTTGCCCCAGGCGAGAGTCGAACCTGATACCTTTTGATCGGGAAGCAAAGGTCCTAGCCACTGCACCACGGCCGCCGCTGGTGTGAAACGTAGTGAAAATTAGACGGCAGCGCAATTATGCTGTCTATAGCACAGTCTGTTGATTGGTCTTGTCATAACGCCAAAGGTCGCAGGTTCGAATCCCACCGAAGTGAAATCGTAAGTACATGTTTCTTATCACTATAAATTGTAAATTTAATTTAAGTTTTAAGTTAATAAAATGAAATGTGATTTTAAAAAATATAAAATAAAAAGAAAAAAAAATATAAAAAAATGAACAAATACAATAAAAAAAAATTTTTGGAGAAATTTCGTCTTAAAAACGAAGAAAAACTTACAAGAATTAAAGAACTTTTTACTAAATTGAAAGAAATATTCCTGTTATGAAAGAAATAAGTATTAAATTTAAAGTCAAAATATATACTCATCTTAAGTAAATGTGTTCCCTAATTTCAAAGCTATCATGACTTTAGTGCTGTTTCATTCCCCTTTTTTCTTTGGATTAAGGCATTTTTCCTTAACTGGAGTACACTTTTTTTTCAGTGTACACTTACTGGGCCATTTTGCATCCACCATCTTAAATTTTGAAAATGTGACATCAAATTCATATGATAATTGCATTAAGAAGCTCGGCCCAAACCCCTCGAGGGTTGTAGCGCCAATATATGTATGTATGTACATCAAATTTGAAATCACACTGAAAAAAAAGTGTACTCCAGTTAAGGAAAAATGCCTTAATCCAAAGAAAAAAAGGGGAATGAAACAGCACTAAAGTCATGATAGCTTTGAAATTAGGGAACACTTTTACTTAAGATGAGTATATATTTTGACTTTAAATTTAATACTTATTTCTTTCATAACAGGAATATTCCTTTGAATTTAGTAAAAAGTTCTTTAATTCTAAGAAGTTTTTCTTCGTTTTTAAGACAAAAATTTCTCAAAAAAATTTTTTTTTTATTTGTTTATTTTTTTATATTTTTTTTTCTTTTTATTTTAACTTAAATTAAATTTACAATGTATAGTGATAACAAATATGTACTTACGATTTCACTTCGGTGGGATTCGAACCTGCGACCTTTGGCGTTATGATAAGACCAATCAACAGACTGTGCTATAGACAGCATAATTGCGTTGGCGTCTAATTTTCACTACGTTTCACCCCAGCGGCGGCCGTGGTGCAGTGGCTAGAACCTTTGCTTCCCGATCAAAAGGTATCAGGTTCGACTCTCGCCTGGGACAAGCAGAAATTTATATTCATGCCAAATATTTTTTTTTATTTTTATCAATTCTATTTCTATAAATTTCTAAAAATTTTGGAAAACTACATTAGACGTATACAAAACAATTTTTTTTCCTTGTATTAAAAACAAACTTCTTTAAATAAAGTAAAAAGCAGCTGCTGTGGTGCAGTGGTTAAGACCTCCGCTTCACTATCAAAAGGTATCGGGTTCAACTCCCTCACGGGTATTCAAAAATTTATATTTATGCGAAATATTTGTTTTTTATTATTTAAATCAATTCTATTTTTAGAAATTTCTATTTTGAAATACTCACTTTTTAAAAAAAACCTGAATCTTACTTTCAATTCATAAAAATATCTTTCTTAAAAACAAAGATTTTTACTAAAAGTAAGTACAATTTTCTTTGAATTTAAAATAGGAAAATATTTATAAAAATTTAGGAATAAATACTGGAATTGAGGACACGTATACTAAAAAAAATATTTTTTCCATATATTAAAAACGAATTTCTTTAAATAAAGTTCAAATTTACTCACAATTGATAAAATCAGCTGTCTTTAAAATAAAGAAAAATGTGAATTTGTTTTAAAGAGTCGGTGATTTCCGTTTTAAGGTACTTTTACTTAAATTCAAGAATAATTCCTTAAAATTAGGAAAAATTCCTTAAATTAAGGAAAAAATTTGTCCTTTAATCAAGCACCAAATTTACTTGGTTTTAAAGCTGTCTTTTTTTTCAGTGCAGCGACCCCGAAAACCCCACGATTATCTCTTATATGGGAGGTAGGCGTGGCATCTGACCAATTCCGCCCATTTTGCAATACCAACTCATTCTAGGGCCTTAAAAGGATAAATCCAAAATTTGGGATCCCTAGCTTTCTTCTAGCTCCTGCAATCGTGTACACAAGAAAAGACGGACAGACGGACGGACAGACGGATAGGGCTAAATCAACTCACGAGGTGACGCTGATCATGAATATATATACTTTTCCATAGTGGACACGTCCCCTTCAGACCAAAGTGAATATACCCATACCTCATGGGGGGTAGGGTATAAAAATGTGTTTATGGAGCAATAATGACTAAGGATAACGAGCCGAGCGTAAAAACTAATAGTGCGCTGCTATTTTTGTGAACGCAGCTGTACGTGACGGAAATATATTTTAAATTAATACACTTCTCACTTATAAATACACGCCAAAATGAGTGTAAAATGTATCTACAATGTTTTACACTTTTTAGGTGTGTACGAACAATGCATTTCACTGTGCAGTGTATTTAGCTCACTGAGGACAAATTATGGCAAAAGCAGTTGAGTATTTCTTAGGATATATCTACGATAATTTGAATACAATTGGGTGGCAGTTTTATATGTGAAAAAATGGGGCTATGGACACTGTCCATTGGACAGTGAAATTCCCACAAAAATTACAACAACAAAAAAAGTGCTATGAAAGGTTTGAACTTTAGCCGAACTCATTGAATATTTGACACAGTTTTTCGCGTTTCAATTTGATTAACTTCCATTATTTGTGTACAACAATAACAACAACAGCAACAACAGCAACAACAACATACAAACAATTCGAAAAAAAAGGTACGTTTTGTTTGTAATTTAATGTTGCATGCTTTTTTCGCATTCAGTTTTCCTTTGTTTATTTGTAGTAAATTTTCATCATTTATGTGCTTTTGTTTGAACGCCGTGCGCGATGATCGGTTTACCCCCCGCCCCTCTCAACAAACACCGCCACTCTACCGTTGATGGTTGTGATTAGTTTGGCACATTCGCTGGCGTGCCTGCCTGCTGGTCCCACTGTGCGGGGCGCCCTCTTTGCACTTCATTGACTTTGATCGTTTGATCGTTTGTACGTATCATCGATCGCGTCGTCGTCGTCGCTGAGTCATTAGCGTTCATTATGTGCGATTGCGAACATTTATTTGGTTCTCTCGTGGCAATAGGATGGCCGAACGAATGGCTGGCTGGCTGGTTGGACGCACTCGTCAAAGGTGTTTCGTTGCAATTCACATTTCAGTCCAAATGGCTTTGGGTATTCGATTTCGGCATTTGTTTTTATTTTTTTTTTCGTTTCATTTGTTTAACTTTTTGTGTGATGCTTCCCTTGTGTCATTGTCATTGTTTGTTGCTGTTGTTGTATTGTTGATACACCATTGCAAATTTTATTGCACACCGGCACATAAACACACATAGCCATTCCCTTGGCTCACTCGCATTTAACACACTTAAATGGACATAATTACGTTTATTATTTCGAGTGTAGCCATCGTTTACGCTTTTCACAGCGATTTCGCGACGATGAGGGTCCCTCTTGTGATTTATGACGTGACAATGCTTTGGAATTTATTGACATTTGCACAATTTCTATTTTGGCATACGATTTGTTACCGTTTCGGAGAGAGGAATTCCGGTGATTTAAGAGTAAACGGAATTTTTGGGATAACAAAAAAATGATTACGTCAATTCGGAAATATGAAAAAAAAAACTTAGTAGGTACCTAATTGTGTCATTTTCTATACATTTTTTCTGTCAACTTCACACATTTCTAAATAATATTTACTTTAGCTTGGCAACCCTGTCTTTACAAACTTTGTCACTTGTCACTTTCAGTGACTCATACTTTTCAATATTTCAACAATTTTGTTTATTTATGGAGTTATTACACATTTGAGGGTATCACTTCCAATCAAAAGCAATATTTACCGTATTTCTTAGAGCTCATTCTTCGGTGGATCCATGTTCGTAAATTTGTAAATACACACCACAAAAGCTTAGAACTTTTATATTCATATTTGCCTTTGACATTATTTGGTATGATTTAAGTAATATAGAACCGATAATTCCGATGGCATTTGGACTAAATCGGAAGCAAATTAAATTTATTTAATTCATTAAACGTTATTTTTTTATATTGGTCTGGGAGTGTCGAGTGATTCATTCGGCTACTAAAAATGGAATGCTAGTGAATTTAGTGTTTATTTTCTTAATTTAAAAAAAAAAAAATGTCAAATCGGTTTACTTTATCAATGAAGAAAAGTATTACAATAAGTTACAAAACTAGAAAAATACAATAAGATAATCCAAATGCTGTTTCCGGATATTGACCCCCGCGCACTGCGGCAAAAAACACACAATTTTTCCTAACAAAAATAAAATTAGTCAAAGAGGCGGAATCCACGCTATTATTTTCAAGTGTCAGATCTTTCGCATCGTTAGCACTGGCCCATGAAGCCCCATAAAAAAAACGTTCTATCGAGAAGTATGAAAGAAATCACTGAAACACAGGGATTATACCATATAGATTATATTGAATTGAGCAATGGTCAGTTCTGAGAACAAACGTGATCTTCACGAATCTTTGAGGTGCTGGACTTTGAGATTGTAGAGCAGGGTTCTCACTTTTTGCTACGACGAGAGTAGTACATATCCGATTTTAGGGGAGTAGATTTGAAGAAAGGTGAGTAGAGTAGTAGTTTTGCATAGTATGAAACTCATATAAAATATTGAGGAGTAGATTTCTTACAATATGTAGTAGGAAATACCCTTGAGGGGAGCAGAAAAATCTACAACCGTAGGAGTAGAATGAGAACGCTGTTGTTGAGGCGAGGCTTCATAGACTAAATGGACCGATAGGTTGACCTAAGAGACGAGCTATTGACGTCTACAGGTAGGTAGAACGTCACGACGAACGCGATTCTATTGACGGCTTATGTGGCTTTCAACATTGCAAATAACAAAAAAGTTGCCGCTTCATTGCCGCATTGGGGCAACTGCTGGACTTAAGCTTAACGCTTATAAAAGTGCGATTCATTTAAAGTGGGAAACCCCTCGGAAACGATTAAGTTGTGCAAATGAGCAGTCAAAATATATGAAATTTGACAGTTGTTTTAAGCAACTTCGCGTTTTCGAGGGGTTTCCCACTTTAAATGAATACCCTTAAAGACTTTTTCACATTTTTTATTTTTGTTTCATGTTTTTGTATTAAAATTGTTTGCAATATGTTGCGAATTATAGCAATCGTATTCGAATCGAATTTTCTGATTGAATATCTACAATTAAATCATAAATTTGTATAATTTTGGTTCGCAGTAATTCGGTCCCTGAATTTTTATTTGTTTAAAATGTTTATTTTTATTTTTTACAGTAAAAATAATGGGAATTGCCTAATTACTAAAGTAAACTTTGAATTAAGGGCCAGAGCACGTGCTATTGGTATATTTTGATTTCCACTGTTAAGTCAGAAAATCAGCATTTGGTAAATATAGAAGCACCGAAATACCATTTAGCTACTTCGAAACTGAACTAAATGAATGCCCGAAAAAAAAGGAGACAAATCACACAGCTCTGCTAAAACAAGGACAAACAAGGTAATGTGTGCCATATGAACACGAGCATCCTTAATACCAGGAAATAAAATCGAATGCGTTGCGCTTTTTTTGGGTAACGAAAAAAAAGTAATGTGAGCTACCCCTAAACAACGGACCCTGGACATCATGCAGCGCACCAGCCCTAAACAGAAGCGTAAACAAAACAACCATTCGAACGAATAAACAAAGATGGTAATTGGAGCCTACAAACGGGGTTGCTGACTGTAATAAATTTGCCCGTCTTTTTGGGCAAATATTATAAATTTTGCAAAGATTACAAATTTAATGTAGCAAACACAAAATAAATGGTGTCATCATCATCACTGCATGCAATTCAACAATTGCTCATTTGACAGTTGTGAAAGAAGTGTATTCGAGCTGTCAAACTGACATTACACCAAATGCATTTTCATTGTCATTGTTCTTGTTGATGTTGGTGTTGCTGTTATGAGATGACACCAGGCACCTTTTGTCAATGCACATTTGTACTTTTTGTTGTTGTTATCTCTTGTTTTTTTTTTTAAATAAAAGGTGCCTCAACTCATCCGCGCATCCTACATAACAGCAATCGCCAACAACAAAGATTTGAAAAAAGGTGCAAAATATGAAACTTTTATTTTGAGTGTTATCTGTCAAAAAAACGAAACGAAACGAAATGGAATGAAAAATTGTATAAAGGGCAGGAGGAGCAAGAAGTGTCGCACACACACAAAAGATTGTCAACTCGCGTGTAGTAGGTTTTCCTCGTCTTTTGTTTTCCGCGCGAAAGTGTGAACGTTTCTTTTTTTGTTCGTTCCGTTGTTTCGAAATTCAATCGGGATTTAGATTTTGATCATTTCACGGATTTTGTGTAAAATCCTGTTGAAATTTATACATTTTTTTTCGGTGGCCTTTGTGAAAAGCATTTTGGAGTATTTTGAAATGAATTTGGTGTGAGTGTGTGAAGCAGGATTTGCTTAAGCTGGTTAAGTGGAAATGAAATCTGACAGATAAGTGTCAAAAAAAAGAAGGGAACTGAAGAAATCGTATAGTGAGGAAACATGCAACACTAATAGGGAAAAATAAGAAAATCGATTTTCTTCATATTTCCTGGTCTGTCACTAACATTCGCCCTAACCTTACAGTTAATACTCAAAATCATTTATTGTTCTATGTACTACCACATTTCATATTTCACATGTCATACACTTACTTTGAATAATTTCATTCCGTTTGCCCCCCCTTCAAATTTAGGTTAACTACTTTTCGGGCAGTTACTGAAAGTAGCATTGAAATAATTTTGTTTCGTTCCAATTCAATTCGAAATTGTATTACGCAATATGTTCTGTATTCTCTTGCCCGGCCGACAATAGCCCCGAGACCCTGTCCGGTGTCCCCACCCACCTTCTGTTGAATTGTTCCAATCGATTTCAATGGAATTCGCAACGAACAATAGCCATACAACCGGACATTGTGTCAATGCAGTTAGCAGCAGCGATAAATCCCACTGCGGCTGCGACAGATACGTAAGTAGTGGAAGGTATGAGTACTTGCACATGTGCACAGGTGCGTCAAAGCCGGAATTAAGTGATGAATATGTACTCATTGTCATACAAAGAGTAAAATCGATAATAAACAATAGAATGTAATCGATTTTTTTCTATAATAAATGACATTGGAAATGAAATTTAAAAGAAACAAAAAATAAGATAAATAAAGAAATTGACAGTTCCATATTGACTACGAATTTCCAAATACAAAAAATGCGTGAAGCCTTCCAAAAAGTGCATGATGCTTGATTTGTTATTTCGATACCCATCGCACTCGTTAATAAAGTTACTTCCACCTTATTGCATTGGCACAATAAACAAACAGCCCCTTTTTTTGTGAAGGCACAACAACCCAAGGCGGCTTAAGCTCTGCTGATCATCGTCATAAAAGTGTTCGGTAAGTCCTTGTCTAATCAACCCCTAATTGCTCAATACTCAAGGCGTAAGGCTTTATCTGTCAACTATTCACTGCATTTTGTTGCGCAGTTAGTCAACCTAATTTAATTTTTTATATTTTTTTGCGCTTATCAGTGGTATCACTACAACCGCTTATGATGGTAGAATTAAGTAGGAGATAAAATCTGGGCAAATTTTGGCTACAAAATTGAAAGGGCTCGCGGAAGAAACCCTGATGGTGGAAATCTTTTGCAAATAATTTTTAGTTGCCTTTAGAAAAGTGCAAACAGTTACGATCCTTGTAGATAGGGTTGCCTTATATATTTTTTACATGATGCGATATCAGACTAGGAAACGTCTGCGAGTGTAACGATGGCTCTGGAATGGATAGACTAGAAAATGTAAATGTTTTCAAGCAGAAGAGAATAACAATCCGCAAATATGCAGTATTGATTATTTTTGTAATCAATTGTATACAAAAATACGATTACTTTGTAATCGATTACAGTAACATATAAAAGAAAATTTATCGGAAAGGTGAGCAAAAAGTTATTGAACAGTTTTCACAAAAGTCATCGAAAAAGTTTTCTAAAATTTATAGGCCCTTCCTTGTATATTGTATGGAGTATTGAGAATTTGGTGTTCGAAAAGTTATCGAAAAATTATATTGGAAACTCCCCAACCATAAGTACACATCAAATTCTAAATCAGCGACTCCAACAACCCCCCTGTAAATGTTTTGTAAATGTAAAATGAGGTTTAGGAATTTCGACCTCCATATTATGACGACCCTTGTATGTATGGAATTTTGTTTGACAGTTTTCGCTTAAAGACAAATTATGACGACCCCAGAAAGTATGCAAAGAATTTGATTGTCACACTTTTTCGGCTGAATTTTCCGGGTTTTCTTGACGTGCAAAGCAAAACCTCGTGCTCCGTTCTCGAAACTATTGAAAATGTTTTCGAGAAGTTATCGAAAAATTGCTCAAAAAGTTATCGAAAGAAATGTCAAAGCGGTATTGACAAGTTATCGATAAGTAATCAAAAGGTTATCAAAAAGTTATCGAAAAGAAAATTTATCGAAAAGATTACCAACTATTGAGAATTTAGTGTTAATAATTAATTTATCAAATTAGGTATCTAATGGTTATAAATCTACCCAAGTACACGTGTTTTTTGCAAAATGAATGCTTACCTCGCTTAACGAGACCCGTTGGCAAGCAGACCTAAAGAAGTTTCACCCACCTTCCTCATTTCTACGTAGTATTTAACAATGTGATGAAAATATTGGCTTCTTTGTAACTATTGAAAATACTATTTACCGAAAAAAACCCACTTACTTTTCAGTTTATTTCCAACAACTGCAATTGTAAAGTCACAATTATAAATGCGACAATTCTGTTCAGTGGAATAAAAACATGCTAATTGAATGCAGTATAAACGGGGCCAGCGGTCGGCCACCACAAATCCAATGAAATTGCTAATTGTGTATTGAAATTTGTGCGATTGAATGGAGCCATCGACGACAATTGAATTGCATTTCAATAATTCCCCCCACAATAACTTGCGAGCTTTCTCCCATCGCGCGCCACATTGTTTGCTCAATTATTTTTGCCAACTTTTATTTAATTATTTCTGCAACTGTTGCCAATTAGATTGAAAAGTGTTTTTGGCTGGCATTTGTGTACGGGCCTGTTAGTGTGTGTGGTTAGGTGTTTTATCGCTCCACTTGTTTGAGAATTTTTCGCACTCTTCAAGCCCCCCCTACTTCACTTTTCATGATTTACTTAACTAATAATGAAGCAAACGTTTTTTTCTTCTTCTTTGATGCGCGGTGTTAATTTCATTTCATTTCAAATGTGAAGTGAAGTGAATTTTTTTCAGTGACGTCAATGGCAAAATCAACACCATTCGCTGTGTCCCGTTTCGGCTCATCTCTCGCCTGCATATGGCCGTCTCTATTTGCGTGCTTTGAGTTCTGTTTGTTTTTCAATTTGGTTGCATTTAAATTTTGGCCATTATTTTTTCGGGCTAACAAGTGGAAGAGTGGAATTGTTCGTGGCCTTTATCATTTGTGTTTGTTTAATTTGTTTTTGCAATTATTGGCTGTTTTTGTACTGTATTCTTCTTTTTTCCACATTTTATTTTGGTGTTGGTTTTTCAAATTTTAACAATTTCGAACAATCGGCCAACAATCGGAATTCGTTCGTGGTTTTTGTTGTTTTTTTTTGTTATTGAGCGTTATTTTTTGAAAGAAGTTTAGCAATTGTAATACGTACATTGTTGTCGATTTTTTTCGTACAATCGTAGTGTAATAATTGCGCTTTGTAAGATTTGGTAAATTTTAACACATTTTTTTTATTTTAGTATAGGAAATTTTGTAAATATTTACTGGTCGAAATTGATTGGAACTTGTTGTGGAATATGATATGAAATATAATATTTATTTAATATTAAGGTGTTGATGTTTGGTTAATTATCTGAATTCACTCCGCAAGTCCAACCTAATCTGACACACCAGTTGCTCAAACATTTGCTCTGCTGCTTTATGTTCCTCCTAGGATTCATTACTAAGATAAAGGCTGAAGCCATAACAACTTTCAATTGCTAGATTCGTCTGCAACATGTCCCCTAACAGGACCTATTAGGGTTCTCACTCGGCGGCCTATTGATGAACGCTCGCCGTGAGATGACCCAGTCGCCAAATTTGTTCTGCACCGCTTCGAGCGTTGCAAAGCAGTGTCGTCAGTTGAGGGAGGGTTTGCTTGGTGCTCTTTGTCAAATTCAAAGCCAAAGTGACCCCAAATTAATGCCAGCAATTTTTAAGTAGTTTTTAAAAGAATCGTGCACTACACTGGTCCATATAAACATATATATGCATTATAATATTCTATTTCAAGACATATAATTTGACAGAGGAAAAGAGCGATGAAATGTACTGACTCTCCATACATTTAATCGCTTTTTTATTCTGAGCGTGTCATTTCAGTACACACCTCTGACTGGGCAATAACAAATTGAAAGTGTTAACGAAGTACACAAAAATATTCAGTTGTCGTAATGAAATCGACATTTTTTGCTTTTGTAAGCTTGTTGATAAGTTTTTTTTTTAATATTTTATAATTTTTATACAAAATTTATTAAAAATCTCATGCTGAGAGCATTTATACCTTTCTTGTTCTATGGAACTTTTAAAAGCCATTTTTTTTTATATTTACAAAATTATTACAGCTCTTAATAGGGATTTGAAAAGAAATGTGTTAATCTCCCTTTTACAACACTCTAACGATTCGTTAAACTTTTTATTCCACTCAAGTTGACTTTATGCTGAGATTTTTCTATCGCAATCTAATGAGTCTGAATTTTATTTCTATTTTTTTAGTTAGAACAAGAATTTCATCATGTCTGCTTACTTTTGTTCTGATAACTTTGATATTGTTAATGTGTTGTTATTGAATTGAAACTGAAAAAAGTTTTGGTTGGCTTTTTTTTTTTTTATTTGTGGCGCTTTTTTTGGGCTTAGAAACTTAAGTGAGACTTCACAGTACACGTGTGTGGCTGTGTATTAGAGTGGTTCTTATTTTTCGATTTTTCGAAATTGAACAAGTGCACCCCCGCAATTTGTTCCAAACTGTAAAATTTTCAGAAAAAATATTGAGTTTTAGGGAGCCTCAAAATTTAGAAAATCAAGACAGGATCCAGTACAAAAAAAAAATTAATTAAAAATGCGTTTTAGAATCAGAAAAATACGTGGAAAAAATTATAAATATCCATTTTGGGCAGTCGGATCCCCCAGGACCAATAAATCAAAAAATTGTTTTTAAGGACTTTAGAAAAAAATATTTACACAAAAAAAAAAAACATGTAGAATGAAAAAAATACAGGAAAAAAAAAGAAATTGTTGATTGCTCCCGCTCGCACCCTAAATGGGCAATATGCCAATTTTAAAGAAACATGGGGTCATATTGCCCTTATGGGGAAGTTATCAGGGAAAACAATAATATTGTTTTTTTTTCTTGTATTTTTCTTATTTCAAAACGTGTTTTTATTTTTTATTGTGAACATTTTTTTTATACGCAATTTCAATTTCAAAAAATCGAAAAGTACGAACCACTCTAATGTATATATAAGAGGCTTTTGTTGTACGCCTCTTGTTTGGGTTATGGCATGACAAAAGCGTGTATTAATTAAGTTTTTAATGATTTTGTTAAATTTTTTTTGTTATTTGATTTTGGTAAAACTCAATTTTTGCTAACAGTGTTGCCATGTGAGTATTTTCAAATAAAATAATAAATTCTTTTTTGATTATTCATTAGGCTTTTGAACTGATTTAAATTAATTAGGTTACATTTTGCTTTCATTTGTGTAGTTACCCCATCACTTCAGCTTGTTTAAACTTTCACTTTCACCTTGCATTTTGCGCATTTTCTGAAAAGTTTGTGACATGCCTTAAGTGTCAACTCATATGCCTTTGAACGATTTTTTTTCTTTTTTAACTGACTTCTAACCGGAGAATATGTAGGTGTGCTTGTGTTGTTTTCGAGTGTCACAGTCTAGCACAAAGCTAATGTGGCTTTTATAAATTACGCGCTTGCCTGATTTTGGCTTTATGCCAGGCTTTTTAACACACAAAGAGGCGAACTAGTAGCTCACTTTGTAATTTAATTAGCCACACCTGACAGTTTGTCAAAGAAAAGCGTTCGAGTGCCTTTCACTTTGACGTGTATGTGGCACAAAGAGAAACAAAAATGAGAAGAAGAAGAAGAAGAGAAAAAGTGACAAAATGATAAAATTACTATTGCTCTCTGTTTTTGTAACTCTCTGTTCTTTAAAGTTGTTCCTTCTTTTTTCAATTTTTTATAATTTTTATAATAAAATAATCTTTTTTTTTGCCCTTTGCCACTTCGAAGTACCTACCTTTTTTCCAACGATTTGCTTGGTTTCCACAATTAATTGAAGTGTTTTTCGCCCAAAATGGTACATTATTGCGATAAAACCTAATGAATTGTAAAAAGAATCCACTTGAAAACTTTCCTGTATATTGAAAATTCATTAATTTGCAAAAAAAAAAAAAAAAACTTGCCAATTGAAAAGGACATTCGCCGGGAAAAAATATGTCACAATTGAAGCCAAGCAGCCAAGAATAATTCACCTCAATACACCCCATTTAATGGAAATATTATTATTTTTTTCTCTTGTATTATTTTGTGTGGAAATTAACCACAAAAATGCAATGGCTTCCAAGTGGTTCCGTGGTAAATGCCATAATTGCACTCAGCCTTGTACTCAGCCGCGCGGCCACTTGACTTGTGAAATGTGGAATGCAAATTTGACATTTTTATTTGTGTGTGTTTGTGTGTGTGTGTGTGCGTGTGTGTGGGGGCATTTTGTAATTATTTTTTTGCAGCGGTTGGAAAGGTAAAGAAATAAAATTTACAAAAAAAAACGGTAAATAAACTGCCTGACATTTGCCAATTGCAAGCAACGCCACTTTTGTGTGTTGGAAATGTGCTCTCGAGTGTTTAGTGAATTGTGAAAAGGAGTTTAGAAACTCAAAAGGGTATTTATCGTATTTATTAAAAATTATGTTATAAAAAAAAACACAAAAATCTGAAAATTCTCTTCTAAGTTGTTGTAAAATTTTCATAATAAATCATCTTTCCGAACACTTCCACTCAACCATAAAAAATTAATTATGAATTTCTGTTCTTTCTCTACCTTTAGCCTGCTACTGACATACATAACTCGCTCAAAAATTAAAAATATAATTTGATTTATAACAACAAAAAGTCGTAGTCGTAAATATGAATTATTGCCAGCGTAGAAAGAAAAGGCCAAGATTTTCCAGTGGTAAGAACAACACAACACACCCTAAAAATTACAAAAGGCTACATACAACAAGAAGAAGAAGAAAATGGAAGTGAAAACGCTAATGTTTGCTAAACAAAGCGTAAATTATGAAAATTATGATTGGTCGGAACAAAGGCAACATAAGGCAAAGATGTGCTTTGAGGGACACAAAACAACACAAAAACACCGGAGACAAAAAAATGCTGTCAATTGTCCAAATGACATCTTTATTAGTTTCCATTACAGTGATTCAATTCAAGAGCGCTAGAGCTGTTGGAGCCCAGCACCAAATAATCAAAATTTATACTACCCAAAAAAGAGGAAAACAGAAGAGTGAGGTTAGGATATGCCTGAATGAAGCTATGATAAATTCCAAGATGTCTGAATTGTCAAAATTTATTTTTAAAAATGATTAATTACCACTTTTTCTGCAGAGGGAAGAAATGTAAATTCTAAGCATTACACGCTCAGTATCTTTTCAATAATTCGAGTATCCTTTAATTTTTTTCCCGCTCAAGAGCCCACTTGTACCCATCAATTTGTTAGTGTTTCACCCAAACTGCTTGAAAAAATACTAAAGTGTACTAGGCAAGGGTAAGGGTGGCTTCTGCCTAAAATCTCTGTACTATGTAGTCTAGTCAAATGCTTAAATGGAAAGCGTAATCGCACTCTACTGCAAAATAAATAAATACAAAACACAAAAATGTATTCGCGCTCAATTAGTTTATCATTTATGCAGTATTTATTTTTTCTATTATTTTTTATTCACTGCTTTTTTTCATAAATTTTTTATGCTAAGCACAAATTTTCAAACGCCCTTTGTTTGTTGTTGTTGCTTTTGGTGTTTTTTTTTGTGCCGCTCTATTGGAAATTTGTTACTAGCTTATGTTTTTTTTCATTTTTTTTTTATAACTGTTATAGTATTTAGAGCTCTTCATAATAATGAATAAATAACATTAAACACGCTTTAATGGTTTGCAAAATTGTTGGTGAAGTGGCTGATAAAAAAAACGTTGTTCTGAAGTGGCACTTGAAAAATGCTGTTGGTTGGGTTGCATGAGTACTTCGGTTGCGGTGGAATATTTCAGTACTATTGTGTGTGTGTGCGTTCCTTCGGAAATAGAAGAGGCTAGAAAGAATGTTGGGTTTTTTTATAATGGAATGAAATTGTAATATTTTTTTAAAATATATTATTTATAAAAATTTAAAAAAAAGAGTAAAAAACAGTTTTTTTAAATATAACCCTTAAAACGACTAAAAAGCAGAAAAAAAATTTCATTTAAATTTATTTCCGCCATTTCGATTTAAAATTATGGGTTTTTGGCGACTTCAGCTCTCTAGCTTATGTGGAAGTGTATGAAAAAGCTCGCCGCATATTCGAGGATATATATAGCGACAAGGCAAAGCAAGTTAATGTAAGTGTTATAAAAAGAGGCGGTAATATAATTAAATTTGATCATAACGGATTCCGATAAACTTTTTTACCCTGCCCAAGGATGTGATTAGAAATTGTGCGGCAATGGAGTAGAAATGGGAAAACTATCGATAAAATATAAAAAAATGTTCGATAAAATTACCGGAAAATGATCTATGAACACATCGTACTCACATGTGCACGGTCAGACGAAATCTTACTAGTTCATTATGTTGTTGATAAACCGTCTTCCATAACACTATGGGACAAAACCGGACTATTTTCTATAACTTTTCGATAATTTTCTCTAAAATTTAGACTTGATTTTTGATTAATTTTACTACAAAATTAAAACATTGTTTTGATTTGATAATTCTTTTTTATTCCGACAAATGATTTCGATAATTTATCGATAACTTTTTAATAATTATTTACAATTTTTATTTTATGAATTTTATGGTGCTTTAAATTTGTATTTGCATATAAATCCGCTCCCAAGTCATAAGGAGAAATTTTTATTTTTAATGAACAAATTTTAAGAAATCTACCATAGCAACCAAATTATTGTCAATTCATTTCATACCAACCATGTAAAATTTGACCTCACCTTCTCCATCCCCTGATTTGATCATCACCTCATCTAAATAAACTCCACAAATAAGCCTCAGCTCAGACCATATATTCTCCAACACCGGAACTAAAGCTATCATGCCTGATTAAACCTCAAAAACCCTTGATAATGCCACTTAAATTTTCAGCGATTGTTACAATATGAAGCAAAAAAAAATACGCTCTCTTCAAACAAAACCAAAAAAAAAACATTTTGAGAATTACATCTGCTTTTGATCGGATGCGTACAATAAAATCCGAACAAAAGGATGCAACGAACGTTAAGCAGGAACAATAAACAATAACGAAAGAAATCGAAAGCAGATCAAACGTTTTCTCAATGAAAAAAGAAAAAAAGTACACTGGAAAATTGTGTTAAAACGATATCGTCTAAGAGTTGGCGGGATTAGAAAGGATCTTCAACGAATCATGTGGATTTAGTGTGCAGAGCGGAGCTGATACAAGAGCAAGAGCGGCGAGCGGTGCATTTAAGTGGACTCAAATGAAAATCAAACCGTATTAGGATTAAAAGTAAGTGATATGGGTTGGAGGAATGCCACGAAACTTGGGTATTAAAAGGTGAATCTGTTACAAATATAACGGAAGGAAGGAACTATCAATATAGCAATAAGTGAAAAGGTAAGTATCAATTTTGAAATGATGGGAAAAATTAGTGATCAGTTAAGACTCTGTTGTCAATACTTGCAATAAAAAAACAAACAATCACAATACTAATGCCCTCTCACATAAATTTAATTTCATAAATTTATGATGCCAACAACAACAACTGCGTCGAACAATCAGCAACTTTTGTATTTTGACTTTAAGTTAACCTTAAACCCGCTTACGAAACAATAAACGGCAATTAGCCAAGTTCCACCAGATATGCACCCAGCCAACAAGTGAATGGACTCGCAACGCCCAAGTGAACTGCCAGTTGATTGTGTGAGCCTGAGTTATGTGCGCTCATTTGTTCGATCGTTTATTTGCTGAGCTTCACTCGTCCCATCGTGTAATCCATCAGCACTGACCGCGCGACCGCATCAAACTTATTGAAGAATTTTATAAATTATTTATATTATCAGATGAACACAAAAGACAAAAAATAAAAGTGAAAAAAATAAACAAATGCTTCTTAATAATCGGTGGATTGTGTTTGTGCAGCATCAGACAAAAGGCAAAGTAATTAGGTGCTAAGCACTTTTTTCCAGGTTCAAGTTCAAGCTCAGAGTTGCACTACACAGTGTTGCATTTGTTGGTGTGGGTATTTTTTTTTATTTTTTTGATTCAAATTCGAGAAGTTTTGTTTTTTAATAAAATTTCTCATTTCAGTCCAATCCAATTAATTAATTAATACAAGTGAAGAAAACCTGTCCGACTTTATATGATGCAATTTTAAACATTTCATTTATACCAGTTTAGGCTCTCATCAACGTCACAAATTATAAAAAATGTAATAAAAATTTGAATTTCATTAGCATTTAGACAATGGAGGCGCACCCATATTTTAAATGACACAAAAGCCATAATGATTCCACAGTAGCACGGAGACAACAACAAAGCAACAAAAAACAAATACATTTTCAAAAATAAATTATAAAAATTTAACTTTAAACTTTTTCTAGAAAATTATTTTAAAAATATATTTAAAATTTATGAAATATTTTTATACCCTAGTAACCAAGGGGTTTATTGTTTTTGTCACATCTTTGGTTACACCTATAACTAGGCGCGGTAGGTATAAAAAAGTATATATTTTCTTGATCAGCATTACCTCCTGAGTTGATAAAGCGATGTCCGTCTGTCAGAAATGAGGGACATCGCACGATAACTGCCGCAGCTTTTGAACTATCGACTCTAAATTTTGGCATTCCTCCTATTTAGGTGAATGATTGGACAGTATTAAAAATGAACCACGCCTACCTCCCATACAAAATGGCCTCCAAATCTGTATTATTTTCGTTGATCGTGAGAAATACTGAACCGATTTGGAAATGAGGCCGGGAACGAAATGAGAATGAAACTAGAATGAAATGGAATTGGACTGGAACGAAATGGAATTGGAACAAAGATTTAAAATGGATCGGGAATGAAAAATTATCAATAATTTTCGAGAAATTTTTAATTAAAAAACAAAAAATTTATAGCAAAAAATTTTAATAAATTTTCGATAATTATTGAAAAATTATCAATAATTATGCAATTTTATAGAAAAATTATCGATGAAATATCTAAAAATTATCAATAAAATATCGAAAAACTGATAAAATTACCGAAAAATGGTCTAATAACGTATGGTACTCGCATGTGCAGGGTATATTAGCTTCAATCAGACCGAAGATAATTTTCATACTATTTTTTTTTAATTTGAAATATTGAACTAAAGACCAAAGAAATATTTCAAATATTTCAAATTAATAAAACTGAAATTTTTCGTATTTTTAATCCTACATGACAGCAGTGTGGCGGCGTAATTAAAAAAATAAAGTGCGATTATACAAAGCAACAATATAAAGGACAGAATCCCGTCCGAACAAAGGCGTTGCGCGTCGTCGTTTCGCGCAAAAGCACAAAAGCGGTCGCTTACGAAAAACAGTAGGATTAATAAATTGCGAAAACAAAACGCCCAAGAAATTGACAGAAGAAATACGACAAAGCTCACGCTGAGCTGTCAAACATAAAATATATTTTTAATTAACGGCAATTGGAGGACTTAATTTTTGATTCGGTTTTAGGGTAAAGCGTTTTTTTTTCATGAAATTTTAATTAAATTTGACTGGAAATAAAATTATAATTTTTAGTTAATTTAAAACTAATTTAATAAAAAATGTTTACAATACAAAACTTTTTAAAAAGTTAGTAAAAAAAATTTCAAAAAAATACAAACGATGGACTGTCCTTCGTTTGAATGAATGATACTCACTTTGTTACAATTAAATTAGATTTCTGAAAATATACACACAAACACACACACACACATTATCAACGCAACACAGTAGCTAAAAATGTTAACTGCTTTGTAAGCTGTCAAAAAGGCCCAAAAATATCTTTGACAGTTGACAGCGGCTATAAGCTTTGAATACCAGCAGCCGCTCGCAATGCTTTTGACATGCCAAAACCGGACTTCATTTTGTTGCTGTGGTTTTTTTTCAGATCATATCAACCTAATAACAAAAAGAAGTCCATGGCGTATAACACTTTAATTTTTGACATTTCAGAAAAATGACAAACAAAATATATATATTTCCAACCTAATACGTTGTTACATATACGCCACAGTCATATCTCCTAACTATAACGCATACGAACGCTTTGACATTTGTTGACTGACATTTTACGCTTTAAAGTTGTCATTCCTTGGCGTTATTGTTTTTGTTATTTAAAAACTAAATTTTTTGGATTTGACAATGTCAGAAATGAGCTTAAAATGCAATGAAACTTACAATTACAACGAATTAAAAGAATAGGCCTAAATTGTGGCACTCACACATAATCGCATGAGTCGATTGTGGGGCACGTGCTTTTCCTCTATGTGTCAAAATGACACAAGTAAGGCTGTCAATTTGAATTTTTGTATAAATGATATACCTACCATTGTGGCGGCGTTTTACGCTTTTATCGGCCGCAGGTTGGCACTGAATGTTGCTCTCATGTGTAATTAATGATATTTGGTATCATTAAGTGGTGGGGATTTGTCATTTGTTGTTCTGCTATAGATATTTAGGAGAAAGGCCTTTTATGTGATATCAGGCTTTGTTTGGTCTTGAAGTAAATTTGTATTTCTAAGAATTGAAGAAAACATTTTCTCGGTCCAGATTTATAAAAAAACTTTCTAAATAAATTGTTTATGTTGCTTGTATTAATATTTCATTGGCACGTACACAGTGCTTTAATTTGTGGTCCTGTTAGGATATTTTATAAAAATCCTTCCATTCTTTTCGATTCTTTGCAATTTGCTAGTACAGTGGGTTATTCAAGTTATTTGTAGGCATCCAAGCCTTGGTTGAGTTAAAAGCTTGGTAAGCTAACAGGAAGGGGTATCAAATGGAAATTGGTTGACAAGCAAATCGGATATTTCCTATAATTGTTATTCAAACCAGTATTAAAATACTTCATTATCTTGGTGTAATCCGAAATATGGCATGAAAAAAACTCATATTTTCATTAGTCATGCTCCTCATGGCGATTTAGCTTGGAATTGCCAACAAATAGTTTAAAATTGTTTCGATTGAAATACAGTCGTTTGACTTCAAACCAGCTTTTCCCGGAGGATCTAAGCTCAGCATCGAGCTGTCTTCTCCAAGTATGCGCTGGTTTGCGCCTTATTCGCTGTCCTTGAGGGTTCCAGTTAACGGCCGCCCTGCGATATTGTCAACCGCTTTTCTCAGTGTATGATCATCCACATCCGTTTTCCTCTAAGTATTTCAGTTCGTAACACTCTTACGAACTGCTGTGTACACCCAGAGAAATACTTACCTCGATTGACGAAAAACGGCTATCAAATTGAGGAAAAATGGGATCGATTTTTCGCCATAGAAAATTTTCATCATTTGAGTGAAGAAATTTCTTTAATTTAAGGAAACTTTTTTCTTTGAAAGGAAGAAATTTTTCTTTTTTTGCTATAGCAATGCAGAGGTCTCGTTGCTTATACTTGCTGGCCTGTAAACGTGCAGAATCCTACACAAAGGTAAAGGCAAGGTTTGCAAATGTTTGCAGTGGAGCTGCGTTCTGAATTTCACTTCCGTCTAAAAGTATAGATTTTACACTGGAGTTGAACAATTGAATTTTCGTCCTACGAGATAGATGCGGCGACTTCCAAATAGTTTTTGCTTTCTCTAGACGACTTCTGACGTCGTCACTTGACCCGCAGGTTGTTGTGATGATGCAGCCCAAATAAACAAAGGAGTTAACTTCTTCTAAACTTTAGTTCTGTAGTACAAATTTCTGCAAGCTGCTGGTGTGGATTTTCATCGCATACCGCTTGTAGCTTCAACTGTACAGATGTCTTCTTAAGAAGACTTGGCCCAATGAAGTATGTAGTTCTTTGTTGAGTTCACCACTTTACATCACATTTCCATTCAAAAATCTATTCATCAATTTTAATCCGATATCTTTGAATGGTCTATCGAATGGTGTAAATATCTATAACGGATATTGAAATTTTACTTTAAAAAAAACCAACAATTTCCAACTAATCCCACTTGGAACAGTAAACTTAAATATAGATTCACTCCTCACTGACAATAGTCAACACTCTGGGCCGACACACAAAAGCTCAATTAAATATTAAAATAAATAACTTGAAAAAAAGATAACTTTAGACAATTTTGTAAATTCAAATTAGAAAGTCAACACATTTCAACAAAATGCTTACATATTTCAAGCGCGATTCATAGTAAATCAAAGCGGTTTGTGTGCGTGTTTGTTTTAATAAAAATTCAATTTAAATGAAAGAACAAAATGCGGACAAAGCTAATCCGATTAAGCTTGACGAAATTAAGATAAAAGCGCTACAAGCTTCAATGAAACACAACAACAACAACGAAAATGATTTGTAAAATGACAACGAAACAAGACAAAATTAAATAAAGTAAAAATGACAAAGACTCGTTCAAGTTCATAGCGAATGTTGACAAATTTGAAAGGTGTAAAGATTTGCATAATTTTTACCTTTTTTTCTTTGGTAGCGGTGGTGGTTGTTGTAAAAGTTCAACTTGACTTCTTTTTTTTTTGTTGTGTATTTTTTCTATTCTCCGTTTAGGTATGGGGGCCCTGCGCAAAACTATAAAATTAGTTATGAATGGTCATTTAGCCTCTGTTCAATTTTACACGAACAATCTGAGACCAAGCCCCACTTCTTCGCACTGAACCGAATTGCTTTGAGTTTGGTTTCTGTGATGAGGCTAAATGTTATGCCCCTAATGTGGGCGTTATTGATTTTCCATACATTCGTTTGTTGCCAGCATAATGAAGCCGCACACAAAAGCCAATTCACCAACATTTTGTCAAGCCTCTTTTATTTTCTTCTGTATATTCTGTGACTTTTGTTCGAAATGAACCAAATGTTAAGAGAGAAGCAACAACAACAACAACAACAGAAAAAACTTAATTTAATCCCAACATTAAAACAAAAGTAAATCATGGATTAGCGTCAAAGATGGGAATTTTATTAGTATCTGTGTTTTTTTTTGTCTTCATCGTTTGTGTTTTGGTGTGTGTTCGAGCAAATCGTAGTGATTTCAATAATTTTGAAATTTATGTTGAAGAGTGTGACAGAGGCGGTTAAAAATGTGTTCCTATTTCGAGCTGGAAACGAGTTTTTTTTTAATTAAGATAATTCCAAAAACTATTTTAAATTTTAGTTATGTTAGTTGTGTAGCATTTTTTTGAGTGTTTGTGAAATTTAAACTATTTAACCGCCATTTTGATTTAGTTTTGCATACAAATTACGCTTTTAGGGCCTTAACCGCAGATTGAAAATTAATTGTGGCGACAATCACTGAAGTACACCATCGGCTGGAAGAACCAAATACACTTCAGGATTGATAAGTTTGATATGCGAATGCAGTACGATAAGGCTGTTAAAAAAGTTCAATCGGAACGACAGGAAAAGTCACGCGTCAGATCGATCGAAGAAGTAGTAGGACACCGAAAGAAAATCAACATACTGACTCTGCGTGCCTTTTCCTGTCGTTCCTGGAAGGAGAACTACTGTCCAAAATCGAAAGAGTGGAGAAGCCTTCTTGGTACAGCCTGACGATCTCTAGTCCCTTTAAATGTTACTCTTAAGAAAGGATAAAATTCGTTTAAGAAATACTGAAATTCTGAAATTGAAGGGGTGGATGGATGAAGGCGGTATGTAAAATAAATAACAAAATGTGTTTTATTACAAAATTGAAGATTTTAGGTTCATTTCTTGCCCTGAATTCTTCCCAAATTTAAGTATTCACAGTGTAGCCGGAGATTCGGAAGTTTTTATGTGCTATGAAAATATTTTTGTGTCTTCTATATATTAAATGAAAAAATTTGGAGCAGATTTACTCAAAATCATCCATCCACAACCTCAATTACTTTGGATCAGTCTCCGGGTCTACTTAATAAATTGTGTAAAGGCTGAAAATGGGACCTTGCATTATTCTGTTACGAAAATAAGGTCAATACTGGTTATTTTCTTTAAAATAATTTGAAATTTATTTTTATTGAAAGAAAAAAGAGGAGAGTATTAAATAATTCAAATATTTAGTTTGGTTGCATGGTTGCAGTTTTTCCATACTTTTTCGTTAAGGAATAATGAGTTTTCTTTCGTAGTCGTTGTCTTAAGAGGTGAACATAGGCCATAAATATGCAAGTTTACTGGCTAAACTAAGCAAATCACTATCTACTTGTACATACTTTAATTTAATTTTCATTTCCATTTAACAGCAAATCCTCTTCACTGTTTCCTAACCCAAATAAATGCCCATTGAACCAATAATTTCATTAGGCTCCAATAAACTCAAAATAACACTAAAAATATTTATACAATTCCTGCATTCGTTTCGATTCGTTATGAATTCATAAATGCAATGGTAGGAAAAAAAACCAGAATATTTTAATGAAATTCTTAAGCGCGGCTGCTAATTTATGACGTTTTGTAGCATTTATCGAACACCCGCCAGAATTCCAAACACAGCGGGGATGCCCTCCGTATTCCTTTATGCTTGCGAGTGTATGTGTGTGTGATACTTGAATGGAAGGCGATCTTATTTTTGAAATGATCGTTTTCAATTTGAATTTAATGAAAAGAAAAGAACGAAAAAAAATGAATATAATAAAAGCGTCAAAGCATGAAAATATTCAGCATGAATGCGAGTGCGTATCAATAATACATGGTAGGTGTCATTCGAGTTTGATTGGATTTAGTTTGACAGCCGCAAGATGTAGCAGCAGCAAAGGCTCATGTGGCTGGTGGTGAATGAGGCGAGACTGCTTGGAGACAGTTTAGCTTTTATGTTGTAAGAAGGCCGACTTTATTTTGTGTTTGGTCTGTGACAGACTGTGAGGCACTTGCGAGGCTATAAGTGGTATTAGGGATTGAGCGAAAAAAAATAAAAGAAGTAGGGCTTTTCAATGGCCAGTTGGTGAGAGAAACTACTAAGTCTTAGGAGGGCTATAATTGAAACCATTTTATTCCTTTTAATAAACAAATTTGATGAGCTCACTTTGAAGATGAAACATTTTATCAGTCTTAATTGAATAAATTTTGGAATTAAATGTTAGAAAATCTCAATGTATTTTTATTATGAATAATTTCAACTAAAAGTATTTATAAACTTAAAAAAAAACCCGAACACCCACTGTGCTTTGCCCATTTAATATTGCTATTGTCTCGATATATTTTTTGCCACATTATTGAATGTAATTTGACACTTGATTGAAGTTTTATTTGGCAAAAACCAAACAAAAGATCAGAGATAAATTTTGCTTAAACTTTATTTGAATAAAACAAAGTTGAAATTAATTTTTTAATTAATTTAAAATGCAAAAATTAAAAAATCAAAAAAAACAAAAGACAACTCATAACTGATTGAAATGTCTGGAAGTCAATGACAACCATAATAAAGGCGAAAAAATCCATACATCATGGAAAAATCTATAAGAAGAAACTGCAAAATTAAAAAACCGAATTAAGCGATCTTATCGTAGTTAAAAATAAAACTGAGTTTTAAAAAATTTCCACAACCACAACAAAATCCATACAAATGATGTAAGAAATTAATGATCATGATTTTTTTTGCTCTTCCACCGAATTGTGATTTTCTATTATTCAAATCCCGCATGTGTCAGTGTGACATTTTGTGTCAAATGAAAGATTTTATTTTTGGTAGTCTGTCTTTGTGCACACAACAATAACAACAACACCAACAACAACAAAAATCGAAATCATATTTAATTAATTAAAATAAACATTAGTTTTCGCTGATGTGGGTTTGTCGGTCTGTCTTTGACCACTGTGCATGCAACCAACACCGCTCCGTCAAGGGTGCGTTTTGCCATTGAATGTGGTTGATGTTACCAAAAAAAAGAAGACGAAAAATCAAACAACTACAAATGCTAATTGCAATCATGAGGATTTCCTTGGCATAATTGTTATTAATGATTGTGGAGTATGAAAAAAAAAAAGCAAATCAAAGGCACCAATGGTAAATGCAAATACTGGCAAAGTGTGTGAATTTTTGAAGGATATATGCACAAAAAGTGGTGAATTAAAAAAGTAGTCATTAAGAGTAGATAGGATAATATGGGCATATTATGCTCTAATGATGAGTAGATTCTTCTTGAACTGGGAATACACAAAAAACGCTCGATTTGAATGCGTTTGAAGTGAAAGTAAATAAGCTCGCATTCCTGTAACAGAGTAACAAATCGTGGACCATGTAAATGGATGATTAATCCCTTCTATGAATAAACGCAAAATTCTTTTTCCAAAAGAAAATTTTTTTTTTTAAATTAATTGATTCACATAGGAAAACTATACCAAAAAGCATGAATTGCTAAGTACAATTATCCAATCTAACTACACCCAGAGAAATACTTACCTCGATTGAGGAAAAACGGCTATCAAATTGAGGAAAAATGGGATTGATTTTTCCCAATGAAAATTTTCATCATTTGAGTGAAGAAATTTCTTTAATTTAAGGAAACTTTTTTCTTTCTATGAAAGGAAGAAAATTTTCTACAATTTTAGGAAATTTTTCTATTATTTTCGGAAAATTCGGATAATGTTTGCCTTTGTTTTAAAGAAAATATTCTCTGAAAGAAAGAAATTTTTCCATAAATTTAGGAAATATTTTTTCAATTTGGAAATGTTTTTTTTTATTAAAACCATTGATTTTTCATACAAGAATAACTAGTACTACTACTAATTCTACTACGATAGTAATATACTACTAAAATGTACTAGGTCCATAATATTATATATTATATATGTCATACATTTTTATTTGTATTACATACTTTTATTTGGTAGTTTTTATACACATTAATATGTATATCAAAGTATAAACCACTTCAGAATTCGTTTCCTCACTAATTTTGAAATTGTGAAATGTTATCTTCAAATTGATCACCATGGTTGCAAGTAATGAGAAAATTTTTACTCATTTCAAGGAAAATTTATTCAAACCAGAGAAATTTTTATTCAAACGAGAGAAATTTTTTTGAGGAAACTTTTTCTTTGTTTTTGGGATGTGTAGTTTTCTGAGTGTATATAAAATTCATTGTCCATTGTCTGTGCCGAATTCACGCTTAAACCACTGAACCGATTTTTGTTTTAATCCAAGAAATCCAAGAAGTATTCCAGGCCACAAATGGATGAGTACAGACATAGAAGTGTCACAAATGGATATGCCAACATTTTATACTTGGGTTCTCATTCAGATGTCCAATCGATTAAGTCCACTTTAAGTACTCTAATCGATCTTATGATTTCGTGTTTTCAACTTAAAGTTCCATTTTGTATATGTACGTGATTGAACAAGGGCCGTGGCATCTGTCAATCAACCAACCAAAGATTCAGAATTCACCTATTCGGCTACAAACAAACCTATTACACAGAAATTTGGCCCAAGGCTTTTCGTTATCTAATTCTAGACCTATTGGCGAGTGTGGACTGGTGCATGAGTATCTGGTGATAATATCTACTATGCTGCCCAAAATGGCAAAATGCTTCCTGTCGATTAACATAGCATTTTATTAACTGAAGTTTACAGACCACAATCTACTCAGAATCTACGAGTACTTATGTACTTTTGCTCAGTAATTTGTATCAGTAATGAGGCTAGCTAATTTATGGGAATTGATTATTGAATTTTTTCCAGTTCCATTTACTTATCAAAAATGTCCCAATCTGGCACAGTAGTTGCACATCGTTTTAATTTCATTTCAGAATTAGTAGCTATGTACCACTTATGGAATATTTTTTCTTGAACCATTATTTTTCCCTTTTTTTTTGTATATTCCCAAGAAACTTATAGAATCTTTTCCATGATTACATTTGCAATTTGTACGTATTTTTTTTATAGCAAAACGACAGTTCAACTGCCTGCATAATAACTCATTAACGCAGTCTATTCTCTACAACCTAAATGAGAAAAGGGTGAAGGAATAACCAAATCAAACCTTTATCACTCCAGGCGATTTATCATCCATTATGACAGAGCAGTTGCTACAATTTTCGACATACGGCAACTTTTTATACATTTTTGGCAATATTTCTCATTAATTTCTTTTCAATTTTCGCAAGCAGTCTCAGCTTGAAAGAAATAAATACAAAAAAAAAGACATGACTAAACTTTCTGTTATGCTCTCGACAAAAAAACAAAACAAAGGGTGTCTGTTACGCAAAAATAACACAAAAATCATACAAAAAATCAAACAAAAAACAGCCACAGAAGAGTCTCAAAGGAGCCTACTTCGCAGGCACCCTCACGTGGTCTACAAACGATGCTACTTCATCATCATGAATTTGCTATTATTTGACCGCATATTTTGTTCTAATTGTTCAGTTTTTTTGCTGTGCTGGTCTCCCAAACGGATTTTATCCCAAATTGCTTTTAAATAATACAAAAATTGCCAGTAATTTGCATCCTTGAGTGGCGGTATCAAAATAATCAACGTTTCTGATTATGAATAGCAACACAACAACAATAACAAATTAAAAAAAAAAAGGACATTGGCAAACTTGTTACTGCAAACGCGCAATATTGTGTGAAGATTAATGCGGCATTATTAGCAACACTTTCCACACGGTCTCATCAGTTAGTCCCTCGGAGGTGAATTTGCGCTCATGTCAAATTTGTGCCCAACTTCAGTGTGACGGAAGAGATATGAAATCAGGACTAACTTGTTTGCATGCTCACATTCCTCAGTCCTTCCCCGGGGCCTTTTTTCCTTATTCTCGTTGTTGTCATTTTTATAGTTTTGCATTCAAGTTCTTGCCATTTTCAAGTATTTATTTTAACATTTATCAACTTTTTCTTTTTTTCCTGTTGTGTGTTTGTATGCCCGCGGCTCTTTTGTGACAGAGGAGCGAAAATTTGGACATTTCCGTTGATGTTTGTTGCAAACAAGACCTTATGTTAGGCCAAAGGTCAGACAGGGATTTGCACACTTTAGCTAAATGACTGGAAAAACCAAAGCCTGTGAGAGCTTGAGGACTCCTTAAGGCGTAGCCATGAAACCTCAAAGGACTTGGTTAATGATTTGCTGGGTTGATAAGATATGTATTAATGGAAGCTAATGGTTGGAAAAAATGGGTATTTAACTCTTCTTTTGACTCAGAAAATATAATTAAGATCTCGACGAGATATGAGAAAAATGAATTTATAATCTGATATTTTTAGCCCAGAGATACATTTTTGGACTGAATTTTGATAAGAATTCAGAAGAAAAGTAATTGGTGCCTTCACAGGATATTAAAAATTCCAATCTAAAAATAACCCTGAAATGCATTGGCCATTTTTATACCCTCTACACTAGTGTCCATGGTATCTCTTTTGGTGGATTCGATTGGAATTTTTTAGAAACGGATTTTGGAAGTGGTCGTAGGTTCCATAACCACCTGTAAATGGTTGGAAATGGCGTCCATAAACCTAATTTATGTTCGAGTTAAAAGTACCTCATGGGTCATATTGTGTAGGGGTATTTCAGCTTCGGCATAGCTGAATGTACTTAGTTCACTCTCTTGAGCTCATTTATCTGGATAAATATTGAGCCGATTAATGCCGATTTTTTGTATTTGGTTGGAAAAGATGTCGGGAATGGAATGGGAAGTGGAACAAAATGGAATTGGAACAGAATAGGATATAAGTGCAACAGGAACGAAATGGAAGAAGAGTTTAAAATGGAAAGGTAATGAAGATTATCGATAGATTATACAAAAATTATAGATAAAATATGGATACCTTAAAGCACAATCATAATCTCATGAACATTTCCCCGTGAGTTGCGTCAGTTCGTAGTATTGCGGACGATTTAGTTTGTCATACAAGCGACTGTATGTGCAGAGTATCTTACCTTTGATCGAACTTGAGATGATTATCTAACAAGCTTTTTTTTTAAGTTTGACCTTTTGCTAGTAATCAGCTCATTCAACAGTGCAATCCCCCATCAATGTCAAGTACACATTTAACAGAAAAAAAGCGAACAAATGAATAAGTGGCGACCATTAAAAGCATCACAAAGCACATTAAATACCGCTTCATTTTGGCATTTCCGTAACACCAATCCAAAGAAGCCTTCTGCTCGTCAGCCTGGCCATATTGCACTCACTTCGTTAGCACCAAGACTGTTTCAGCCGCCAGTTATGACATTTATTTTCTGAAGCAAAAGCCATCAACACCTTCACGGCGTCAATAAAAAGCAACGCAAAATAAGCTTTTAACCATAGTTAGCCACCCTAAAGCGTATTTCGAACAACAAACAGAACAGCAAAACACACGATCCATTGTAACCACTCAAGGCATCCTAACAATGCTGAAATTTATATGACATGTCTGTCATAATTTTCACAAAAAGTCATAACTCACGGATTGGTTTGGTGTGGCGAACGAACGAACGAACGAACGAAACGTAATTTAAGCGCATGTGCAACATTCGCTCGTTAAAATGCGACGAGCGAGTCAAAAAGCGCAAATAGCTGCAGGGCATACATACGTATACGAAGGTGCAGTAGAATGTCAGCAGTACGCGCAAAGGTGAAGGAGCCGATTTATGGACAAAGCACACTTTTAAGAATCGAACTGTGTGCGGTGGGTCAACTGGTGGGCAATTGTTCTAGGAATTTTCGTCAGGCCATACTGAAGCTCTGGTACATTTTGAAGTATTTTTTTGTAAATGCAAATTTTGTATTTTAAAACGCAATAATAACAATCCCATTGTTGCATGGCCTTTGTCTGTGGGACAATCCTCACGTATGTCACCACCACTGAAGTTTGTAAGAAAATTGTCCCATCTTCGGTGTGACACAAAGACCAAACGCGACTTGCCCTTTTTTCACTCGAACGTTGCTCGCATACTCAAGACAATTGCGTATTAAAAAATTTCCATTTTTTTCCCAGTTGTTGTCTGAAATAAAAAGAAAAAGTTTCTTTTGTGTTTGCACCAAATTTTATTGTCATTTTTGTGTAACGACAATTGCTGCTTTGTCACCGCATTGAATGAAGTCATTTTGGGAGGTCCTTTTTGTGTGCTTGTGTCGCTCTTTTTTTATTGTTTTATTCTATTTCATTAGTTTGAAAGTATTCCGAGTACAAATTGAAACAAAAGCGTAAATGTCCGCACACAAACCAAAGAGATAGGTACTGCGGACGAATTCTCAAAATTCAAAATCACTAGCGATTAGTGGTAAATGCTTATCAAAACAAAAAGGACAATAAAAGGACATGGGAGTTCATCCTGTGTGTGTGCAAAAGGTACAGGACAATGCCAGTGACTTAAGATTAAGGTGAATATGCATTTCCCGCACAATGTAAGACACAACAGATGGGCCCGTTTGAGAGGAAGATGGTCCTGCAGGAAGTGACCGAAGGACATCTGGCCGGGGAACACTTAATGATAAACAAATATACCTTATAAGGCAAATGAAAATAAAAGGTTTTACTGTTAAATTGAATGTTTCACAGCTTCGCACTCATACATAAATTTATTCAACTGGATTATCGAAGCGAGCTTTGCCGTTCACCAACGAAACAAACATAAATCCGTTGAAATCCAAGTGAAGCATGGCAAAAAACCACTCAAAAAACTGAAGTTATTTCAATGCTTGCAACGCAGTACTTTCGTGTCCTTTCCAGCACTAAACAGTACCCACTGATGCTTGAATGGCTCAAGTGCGCGTTTCGTTTTGTTTCGACTTTATGTTGTTTTTGTTTTAGACTCACTAATAGCTTTTAATTAATATCAGGTTAGTCTTAAATTTACGGCGTTCACCCCTCGAAGTTAAAACGGTTTTTCCCCTGCATGATCCTTTCAGTTTTGGCATTCACTTGTAAGGGCGCGCATATATGCGTATGCATATCAAAAAAAAATCCTGCAATTGTAACCAAGTTTTTAACGCTTGGAAAATTATGTTGCATATTCTACGGGGGCTTTTCAGCGTACGTACTACAGCGCTCTCTCGCTCAAAGTCAAGTGGCGGAAAATATTTGCCGCTTCGTGTCTATTTCAATTTTTCCCAGTACTTTGCTGCTGTGTTTCGAGTTAATTGCTTTGGCATTCTGCTTTATTTTAACTTAATTTTTTTGTATGTTTTGCAAAATCGCAAATACTATTTTCTAGTTGCCGTTGCGATTGTTTGAGAAATTTTAATTGGTTTTTGATTACCGCTGGCATGATGAATGCAATTTGTTATTTGAAGAAGAGTTAGTCGTTTCAATTTGTATGCGGAAAATTAGATTTAATACGGATTAAAGATTTACATTTACAGTTTGTTGTAGAGCATTTTTTACAAATTTGTGTGGAAAATTTAATCAGAGACGAATCGTTGCACCTTGTGGGACTTCTAAATTAAGTCAACTTGGTCAGACCAATATTCCCACACACACAAATTTTCTATGGAGTTCTAACAGTTGATTACAAAATTTTAAACAGATTTGCTCCTAATTTTTCCCAGCGTAACCATTTATTATTATTAAATAAAAAAGAGCAAAAAACAAGTTTTTTAAAATATAACCCTTTAACCGACTAAAAAGCAGAAAATAAATTTCCTTTAAATTAATTTCCGCAATTTCGATTTAAAATTAAGGGTTTTTGGCTACTTTCTTCCTAATATCATTGCAGATTTTGAAGTCGCCAAAAACCCTTAATTTTAAATCGAAATTGCGGTAATTAATTTAAAGGAAATTTATTTTCTGCTTTTTAGTCGGTTAAAGGGTTATATTTTAAAAAACTTGTTTTTACTCTTTTTTATTTTCCCTTTCTTTTTTTTTTTTTTTTTAAAATCCCCCTCCCCCTTTTTTCCCTTTTTTTTCCCCTTTTTTTTTTATTCTTTTTCCCGAATGCGAACCTAAGCAAAAATTTCAGCCTTGTAGCTTTCAAAATACGAAAGTTAGAACTTTAAATTGGCTCCATCCCACTCCCCTTTACCCCCACACCCCCCTAAGAACCCACCTACCAAATTTCATCATTGCAGCTTGAAGGAATTGGATGTTATGCCATGTTTAAAAAAAGGGGTTTGAGTCCCCCCACGGCCCCCTACGGCTCTGATGAACCCCAAAATTTAATAGAATGCATTGGTACCGGAGTTCTATCAGTGTTCCAAATTTCAGCTCTCTAGCTCATGTGGAAGTGTATGAAAAAGCTCGCCGCAGATTTGAGCATATATATATATATATATATAGTCCGCCCAAAGCAAGTTAATATAAGGGTTATAAAAATGCATTCAGTTGTCAAATCGATTAACTCCACTTTTCTGAATTGTCATATTGATCTCTGTAATCTCCTCAGCTAAAAGCCTGTCAGCTCGCTAGTATAGCCCTTTTAGTGGTATTTATTCTTATTATTATGGAAAGTGGTTCGTGGTTGGGAATATAAACTGTTAATAATATTAAAGATTCAGAGAAGTGAGGTTAATCAATTTGACAAACTGTCCAATTTCAAAACTTTAAACCACTGTAAAAAAATATTGCAAATATCCAAATTGTATAAAAATTAAAAAAAAATTAGATAGTGATTTTTGACAATTTTTAGCTTGAACTTAGCCCAGGACTTTGGCTATTATCACTAATATTAGGCCTATGTGATAAAGTGGTTTCTAGATTAGGGATGCACAAAATAGATTTGTAGTTGCTTAGTGAGCAAGAGATGGAATAGCACAATTGTGCTATGAAATTGGCATCTCTGTTCGAGATCAACAATCATCTTCTGAGTGGGCTTAGGTATGTCCGTCAGTCCGCCAGTCTATCTGTCTGTCTTGTATGTGTGTAAGTACGATTGAAGGAGCTGAATCATCGTTGGGTTATTTTTAATCCTTTGAAGATCCCACAAGACGTTGTTAGTGCAAATGGGTGGGATCGGTCCACTGCCTACTTCAGATACAAGGAAAATACTTGAATACTTTTTAGCATATGGGAAACCAATATTGTTGAAGTAGTACGAACATTTGTTGTTATCGTTCCACTTGTTCCATTTGTTAGTTGGTGTCATTTCCATTTCTTTGCAGTTCCGGTTCCGTTTCCGTTTTTTCGTATCAGTAGTGATGTGAACAATTCCTAAAGCGAGTTGGTGGGTTCATTTTCTACGAAATATGGTTCTACAGATCCAAAAAACCCAATTTTGTGAACATGATATGGTTTCATGCAAAAATCCATTCCCGAATTGTATGAATAATTTAGGTTCAATATACTTCCATTAGCCTGGGGCTTTTCAAGGACTATGCAGAATTCTCAGTGATTCTTTCCTATCCCAATGTAAGAGGTTAAATGTGTGAGAGTTCAACTACAAGTAATGACTGTTGATGAAGGAAGCGTGGTGTCCTTCGAAATGGTTCATCCAGTCGGGCAACTGTATTATATTTTTATTGTTGTTGTAAAACATAGCTTGTATTAAAATGGCACGTAAAAATACATAAAAATAGGCTTAAATAAGTGCAAAAATGATTTATTCCAAATTAGATGCTCCCTAATACGAAATGTAAGTAGTCAAATGTTGTTATTCTAAACTGATACGAGTGCATTTGCATTCTTTGGAAATTGTTTTCATCTTGTCCAAACTCTCAACTACCACATGTGCTCAAGGAGAAGACTTTACTACTTAAGGCAAGCACAAATGAATTAATTCCATTTTGTATTGATGGTGAAGATGTCCTTGGACAAATGCATAAAACACAAACAAGTACAACAACCTTCGGCCAACCAAAGCCAAAAACACAAAGAATGCCAATTTTCTGGCTATTTTCACAATAATTGTCAAAGCAATGCGGCAACAATAAAACTATAACAGAAACTACGAATAGCACAACGGCCATAGTAAAGGCAACAGAACACATTTTCAACTATTCTGTTAATTATCTGAGAAAAATTTTAATTACACATTGTCCTTGCGAAACAAGGATTATGTAGATGCACACAAATCCAGTGCTAAGAGTGCTTGCCTACAACGACCAGACAAGCCAACCGACTACTTTACACGAAACAAGATAAGGAAAGGACACAACGGCCGATGTCCTTTGACTGACTGAGTAGGAGTGAGTGAAAGGCGTATTGTGACCTGAAATTATTATTAGGAAGTGACCTTTTGGCCAGTGTAGAACACATATGCGAGGATAAAGTAATAAACTACTTTAGGCTAAGCCCGGCTAAAGTAGAAGAGAAGCGTGCGAACATCCGGGTTTTCCCCCCCCGTAGCACACAAGAAGAAGGACACGACACCACTTGGCAGACAGAATGTCGCCAGAGACGCATGCACACACAGAGAGAGTTTGCATCTTAAACATTTTTGGTAAGCAGAAAAGGTCAAAAGATTCTGCCCTGGGATTTGGTTAAACAAAACTGAAGCCTTTTTTCTTGTGTGTGTGTGTATGTTTTAATGGCAAAACTATTGTTGCGCTAATGCTAATACTTTAAAGGATAAGCCAGGACCTAATAAATTTGCCATTGTGGGCTTTATTAGCATATTGAGTTTTGTTTCTGATTCGGTTGAGGTTTGTTGGCGAAAAGGGATACTCGATTTCGTTGGGGGAATACCCAAATTAGCGTACAAAACTCATCAACTACTTCGAGTAGTCTAGGCCCACAATTTCCCTTTCCAAGAAAGTGCGGTTCGCTTTCAAAGGACGCGTATCCTATTTCCTCTATAGCGTCCATTACTTTTGTTTTTGTTGCTTTCGAAGGCACAAAAGGTGTGATCACAGTTGCGCTGATCACTTTTGTGCGTGTGCACGCGTCCATCTTGGCCGCTGTCGCACAGTTCTGCATAAATCCCTTAAGGAATTTCGTTGATTCCTTGTCAGATTTCACTTGAAATTTCACACTTTAATGCGAGATTAAGGATGTGCTGAATGTTGTTATTCGATTTTGCTGCTCCTTTGTTGAGACAATGCCGATGCTGATGATGATGATGAAGGTGATCGTGCCTTGGGCAAAACCAAAGATCAGCAAATGCGTGTGATCATATTTCAAAACTTTCACACTCCTCTGAAGGCATTTCTTGATCCTCATAGAACAGAGGAGGGCAGTCGGGATTTGAGTACATGTGAGTATAAGATTGAGAAAGATCATGCAAAAGCGGTGGGATGAATTGGAAGAAGAAGATTGCTCACATGGGAGAAGAGCGAATCTCTTTCATTTATTAAAATTATGATATCTTTTGAATCACTTGCAATCAACAATCACTAAAACAATAAATATTATCACATTATCATTGAACACTTTGCTCTGATCCCAATTAAAATAATGTTCTTTACCATTTGTATAGAAATCAACACTTGTGTATCAAAATACAGATTCCCGCTATAGAGTATCTATGTGCGTTGCATAAATGCCGCTTCGTATGAATTTTTAACAATTCTAACCCCCTATTTAGTGGAATTTCCTAACAATATGTTGCAAAAGCTGCCTTACAAAACAATCGAAATACAACAAATCCCCTACACTCGAGTATTATCCTGTCTCTTTTATTGTATCCTGTATTTATATAATTTTTTTTCTATTTTATTTTATTTTGTATTCATTGTATTTGGTGTTTGGGTGTATTGTTGCTGACGCGTTTATACATTTTTTTCCTTTTCGTCATTGCATAAGTTTTATTATGTTCCGAATCGAAACGAAAAACGGATACAATTACGAGTAGACAAGCATATTGCCGTGTTTTATGTGCGCACAAAGAACGATTTGAGTGCATGGAATTATTGTGAATTTGGAATAAAAAAGAACAAACGCTCTAGCTGGCTGGCTTTAATTGGGTAGTTTACACTGTAAAAAAAATGGAATGTAATGCATGAATAGGTAAATTGAGGGCAAGGACAAATCAGTTTGTAAGCAGATCTTTTGGTAAATATTTTGAATGTTTTGTACTAGTATCACCGTGTACCTGATACTTGATACTTTATTGATAATGTTTTGATATTTATCGATAATTCTTTTTAATAATTATCGATTATTTCCATTCCCACTTGATTTGAAATTTTCTATCAATTCCATTTTGTACTGGTCCAATTCCAGTTCCATTCCCATTCCGTTCCTTACATCATTTATCGGTTCAGTGTTTCTCAAGATATTCTTATATAATGAAATTGGCGTTTATTTTGTATGGGAGGAAGACGTGGTTTTTACCCGATAAAGAAGAAAAATCGATCTAACATTTTTTCAGGTATCTAAAAGCACCAAACACCTTTCTCTACTTTTCAGGGTAGCCCACGTCTATACTGAGGGATCCATTCATGCCCGTTCTTGGCGATATGTTCTATGTGGAGCATACGAACCCAAAAAACAACATAATTTATTTTGTGACACGAAAGCGAGTCTAAAAACGTCTGAAACTACTACACTTCATGTAAAACTGACATTCAAACGGTTACATAAGTTAACGATTGTTTCAGGCCTAAATGTCTATAAACTGCAGCAGCCGAAGATAATCATATGGCGGCTCATACGAATATGTACCGTAATTTTTAGATAGCTCCAGTATACCTAGTGTTAGGCCGCTTCTAGATTCGACTGACAATATTTGGTATTGATTATCCATCTGGTACTACATGTTACGCTCCCGAGGTAAGAAAGGGGTTTTATAGTAGCAAAGGGGTTTAGGTTTAAAGTATCTTTAGGACAACAGGTATTTGAAAGGAATCACCTTAAAAAAGAGTTCACTTATAAACAGCTGAGACTGGATATAAAATTAAAAAGTCAGATCAGGAAAAGTTTTTCCCAGTGTACAAATCTGACGTCATATCATAAGCGACATATCATAAGCGACCACTATGAAGAGCGGTCGATGGCTTGGTTGATCGGTGGGTTGTACGATGCTATGCGTTTTCAATACTAGAGCTACCCACTGTCGATGCTAATACCCGGCCAGTCATGTCCTCGCAATGTTTTATTTTTATTTAAAAATTTGCCTTCGATAGATGCCGACTGATGACGATTTGATGCATGAAGGCACATCACCATCATCCGCATATTGCCGAATGTGTTCTCAGTTTGACATTCGTGCGGAGGACCAACCTTCGCTCTTATCTAATCTGACATGCGTGTGTGAGTTTGTGTGAGCCGACATAGATTTTCCAATAAACAAATTTTTTCGAATAAAAAAAAATTAAATTTATTTCGCACAGAAGAGCAGATTAGCGTTTTACGCTCGTTTGAATTTTCATTATCCTAAGCTAGGATTTAAATATATACAATATGAAATTGTAGTTCTTTTGTTTTGTGTGAAACAAATCGTTGAGAGAGAGAGGGGTTGGCTTTTGAGGCTTTCGTATGTGTCGTCTCAGGCCGGGTGAAGTGCGTATTGTGTGAGCCGCAGAGTTTGGGAAGTGGTTACTCTCACATGTTATCTGTAGTTTTTTGATGAAAGCGTTTGCTTTTGCGTATTTGTTGCGCGCACACGCAAACTTTCTGCGATCAATTTAGCAGTTTAGCGATATAAGTTTCCAGTGGCGCATTAATTTTCATTGTACCCATTGAGTGGACGGCTTTGTTGAACTTTTCGCTGGTATTTGGATTGTGTTAGTTCGGGTGGCGGTTACTATGTTGTAACGTTTTATTCAGTTTGCACCTTTGTTAAATTATTTCAATAAAATGCTGCTAACTGATCGTAAAACTGTCACATTCTATACTAATTTCCCTACTACACCCTTAATCCTATTTTATTCTTCTTTTCTTAAACCATTTTTTTCCATACTCATTCTTATGTCAAAAAATATTACAAGGAATACGGTTCCTACTCTCTGCACATGATGACGATGACTTTGATGATCGGCAACGTATGCGACCCACGCTTTTTATACCAATTCTCCCCCCATTATTTTAATTCTACTCGTCTATGCTTTCAAAATTATCATCTTTGCGATCATTAAATTCGTCTCAAGCGTTCGTTCGTTCGTTCGGTCTTACGTTGCTAGCTTGGCTCATTTAATAAATTCATATTTTTTCAATTTATGAATTTGAATTCTCATTCCTGCTGTTCACTTGGAGTGTTTGCTCCTTTTTTTGTTGTCTTTTTGTTGTACTAGTTACTTTGTTTTCTTGTCTTGTTTTATTTTTCTTATTCATTCTTCCATCTCTGACTGACTGATAGACAGGTAAAGCCTATGTGGAGAAAAGGTGTGTTCGCTGCTCGTTCGTTCGTTTATCGTCTAGGGATTAAGGCAAGTGCTCCTCCTAGTTGCACCTTTTGTCTGTCTGCCATGCCGTGCTTACTTTTTGCGCCTAGTTGTCTGATCAGGCCAGACACTCTGGCACCAACGAGTCTGCCATGCATTAGGGTGTCTTCTTGGTGCGTTGGTGTTTCTTCTTTTCTTCAGTTTTTTTTCTTATTCCTTTTCTATTTTTGGTGTTTTTGTTAATGAAGCAATTCCATTTGATGACTGGACACAATTTTCTATGGTTGCATGCAGTCTTTGTCGAAATTGACAATAAAAAGGTTTTTCTTCTTATATTTATGTATGAATGTGTGCATTATTCATATGATAATAGTGTTTATTGTAAAAAATTGGTTAATTTGAAAGTGAACTCCTGAATTTACTTCCTTGGGAAACATAAAAATTATGGATTTGGGGTATAAGTAAATTTATTAAAAAGAAGCTAAGTGTTTAGTAAAATCAAGTATGGTGCATTCGAATATGTTAGAAATACAATTTGAAAGGTCAACAGGACTTCGTAAGAGCCATCCATGTTCATGAAATTAGATCTGTGGTTAGCAATAGTGATAGTATTTCAAGGAATAACACTACACAATTTATAAAAAAAAAAGTAATTACTTTGTTGGAAAGTCGGTAAATCTAACCGAAAAAGACGGTTGAAAACGCTCCAACCCTCCATTGTCGGTACGTTTAACCGATGAGAGATGGTAAATTTATTGCACCATTTTTTTCACGGTGAATTTTCACGGAAAAATTAACATTTAACCAAAAATTGTTGTAAAAGAACTTATAACAACAACAACTTTTTTGATTATTTGAACTATTTTATGTCGAATTTTGAAGATTTATTTTAACCATTTTTTTTCGGTTAATCCAACCTACCAGTTAGGTTGAAAAATATACAATTTTCATACATTTTTCTGTTAATTTTACCGGCCTTTTTTTGTCTGTGTAGAAGTACTTCGGACAGAAAAAGAAATGGTCAGGACCCCATTTTAATCGATTTATGCTTCTGCAATCATGAACTTTGGTCAAAATCCCTTTCTAAATATTTTGAATCCAGATATAAAAAATGTGGTCTCAGGACCGCATTTTGGTTTTTGATTTTTATTTCATTTTTATTGCGACCGCTATCGTGCGGACAGACATCGGATGGACTGATCAAGAATATATATACTTTTCTCTGCATGTCAGGCTAAAACTTTCCCCTCAAGCGCATTACTGGCTAAGTTACCACAAACCTCTTAAGTTTCGAAATATTTCTCCCAAGCGTTTAGAAAAATGTAAATGTCTATTCAATGCCTTTCAAATGAATGCCTTAGTGCCTTAGAGTGACTGCGAATAGCCTTACATACTCCAATTAGATCGATAGTTCCGTTAATTTAAGATAAGAAAAAAATTACCATTTTTCGAAATTCTTTCCTGGGCTCATAATAATATTTTGATAAGTTTCCTTATGCAAAGCAAAAACTACTTTTTTTAGGCATGGCATCATGGTACCTCCCATATTCCATTAGTGATGGAAGTTCGAAAACATCCGATTAGAACTATTCCTGTTCAACTGATTATACCCCAAATTTAAAAGTGGATTATGAAGATGTCAGGATGTTGACGGACTGATGGGTATTAACCACGACTTCCTTTCATCATTTCATCAAAGCTTAGAAGAAAAAAGACTTTACAAGAACTAGTTCAGTAGTGGAAATAATAGTTACCGACGGAGGCGTTAGCAAGGAGAAGACAAAAATTTTAAGTTGAGAACGGTAGCGATCGTCACGGATCCGGTTCAGTTTTCAGTACTAGGAAAATTTAATAATGCAATCTCGAATTCTAACAGCCAAAAATGAACGAAATGTCGAAAAGTCACGTTTCCAACCTGCTTTTTTTACGAAAAGGTTGGGAAAGTTTCTGTCTATTCAATATATTGTCAATTCGGTTAAAAGTTGAAGTGAACTGGAGTCAACGATGGATTGTAGTTGATGCCGTTGATGCCCCTCAAGTGATCGCAGGAACTGGTGAAGCTAAAAAATACCTCCGCCGTAATATTTCGTCAATGTATCAATAAATTGGAACCAGACATCCATTCTTCCTAATGACGGCTTTAGTTGAAAAGAAACGTAAAGAAAGGAAAAAAATACATTTAAAATGTTCTATGCATTTCACAATAATTTAATATGGTCACGTTTACGATCAATATGTCAGAGGCATCAAAGCCATCAAAGAACCTCATAAAAAGTCACAAAAAGAGAATACATATTTTCCAATTCTACCATTCTAATGTCATTTAGTGACATAAAGCATCCCACTTTGGAGTAGACATGCTGTTCTTTTCCGCCTTTCATTAGCCATAAATGGAAAAACATTGAACAACAACAACAACGAAAAAAAAATCCGAAAATCTCTTTTACGAAAATCCGATTGATTTCGAACAAAAGTGCGTTTTTTTTCCCAATAAAAATTTTCCAAATATAATAATGATTTTTCACATTAAATTGATGTCATGCTCTCTGAAAGAATAGAAACGTTAAGAATGAATCAAAGTTAAAACGTGACCAACAATAAATTCGGTAAAAGGTTGGGGGAGGAGAGTAGGAAAACTATAGCAATTCTTGAGTATCATAGCTTGTAGACAGCAGAAACAGCAGCAGTAGAGTCTTTTGTCTCGATCAGGCACACACACAGCCACACAAACGTTGCAAAGGTGATCCTGCCAGACACTGTGTCGCCTGCATTTTCTTCAACTGCCGCCCGCACGTTTTTTTTTTGGGAAAATTGGAAAAATGCTAGAAGTTCCTTGCATGAATGAAAATTCTGTATTTCTCTTATTTCCCTTACATTTTGTCGTCAATCTGTTGTTCGATTTCATTCTTTCTTTGTGTTTTGTAGTCATTCTGCTTTTCTGTATCTAACGTTTAGACAGATGTTTGCCCATAAACAGAAGATATAGAATTGTAATGAGGAATATGTGTGGTTTGGCAAGAGCAACTAACAGCGTCTTTGGAACCTTTTGTGGGTGGGAATTCTCTCCATTGGAATTTGGTCGTTATTGGAGTATTTGAGACTGAATCGGAAAGCGTCTTTGGAAGGGCTGGACGCGTTCTTGAATCTGAGAATTCATACTACCAATTGTCCACACTTTTCTTATTATCCCATTTTCCCTCGTTTATTTTCCAAGTGTTTCTATTCCAGCCTTTATGCCGATCTTGCCAGACACACTGGCGACTCAGGAGCATTGCTGTAGACTACAGGTAGTAAAATTTCCGAAAAATAAATTGTTTAATACCTAAATGGTTTGTATGGATTTGTCCAAACAATAATAATGCATTTCATTGAACTAAAACGAAAATCCTTTTGTTGTCCATGGAATTTTAGTTTTGTCCATTTCTTTGGTGTTGTTGTAAAAGCATTAGAGTGGAATTAAATGCAAGCAATATTTTTGATTGTAACGACACTGAAGAGATAATAATGGAGAATTGTTATTATTTATTGTCCTTTAAATGAAATCTTGAAATTCAATGAAATATAGATCAATGACTAGTTCAATGCCAATCAAAATGATATCCATTACTTGACACCTTTTAAACGGACAGTCGTAACGCGAGTTGAATTCTTTGAATTTTTTTTTTATTATATAAATTTGAATGTCTCGGAAAATTATGAAGATATTCCTCATCCGTTTATAGTGTGTTGCATTTTGTATGAAAAGATTACCAAATAGGTCTACATGTAAATATGTTCACAATAAACGTATTTTGATAGGTCTTTCAATTAGATTGGAGTCATTTGGTACATTTTTCTGTTTTTAAGGATTTAAAGAAAAAACAGTAAGGAAACCTGTTCAGTCGTTTTCACGTTAGGCTATAAAATAATTTTTAAAGAAGCTAAATAGCTCGATTGAAAGTTAAGGACGACAACATGCAAGGTTTTCCAATTTCTGAAAACAAAATTTTCTCAGTAAAATTGGTGAAAGCTTTCAAAAATGATCCTAAAAAATGCCTACCCACTTGTTGGACACTTGAAACACACCACATTAAAAGTTCTCAAATGAAGTAAACACATCAGTTTTAGAAAGTTTAATTAACATTTATTCGTTCAATAGAACTAAAACAAGGAAAAAAAAATTTCCCTCTTTTTAAAAAATTTTTTTTCTCGTTTCCGCTAGGCTTTGATCAACCAATGGGTCACCTCAAGGCTTCACTAAAAGAGATCATACAATGAGATGAAACTTTTACGCGGTTCTGACCACGGAACACCTCAGAACTGTCACTGTCCAACAGGTGGGCATGTCCCACAGCTGGGATATCTTTCTTTTCCTTATCATGTTCTTGGTGGATTTTGTAGATAGAAGCTCCAGATTTCGCTAAAAAATAAATAACTCCGGGGAGATACGTATTACATATTAAACTCGATATTGACAAAAAATTTAAAGTTAGTAATGCCCAAGAATTTGTTCATTTTAATTTTATTTTTCCTGGTAAATTTAACTGGCTAGGCGAGAATAACAATCTTACTCTTTGGTAGATATCAGGAAACTTCGGTATGGATGGAATGATGCAGCAGACGATCTTGCGAGGAAAGGAGTGGATGAAGCTCTTACAGGACCAGAGATATTCTACGATATAAGTGCTATCCGAGAAAAAAATGATTTGACATCACAAGGCTACGGCAGCCTCAATCTCCACATGTCAATTACAACAAGAAAAAGTTTGAAGTTTTTATGGGGCTAAGCAAATACCGACTTAAGCACCAACTTTAGTTTAGACACCAACTGTGGCAGTGGCAATTTTCTTTATTTGTTATTATTGTTATTTTTTTATTAATCAAATTTTTTTAGTATACCGTTTTTTTTTTTATTTTCAATTTTAAAAAATATATGTAGGGTTTATTAAATTTTAAAGTGTTTCATTTGCTCATTCGAAATACCAAACAAAAATTTTAATTTAATAAAATGTATTCAATTTCATTCAAAAACCAATTGACCAGAAGTACTAATGCAATTGCCAACGCATCCAATTGATCAAAGAAAATATTCTACTTCACTGGATAACAACAGCATTTTATATACATTTCCATTTACTTGTTATTGTTAAGTACATAAATACCTAACACAGCAGACGCTCCCATAGACCTGCCAGACAGCCTGTCGCCTGGCAATGTGAAAGGAGACAAAAAAACGAAGAAGAAAACAACATTCTATGGCCGATCACTACACGATCACTTACAGCAAAAACTACAAGATCACTCTCCACATACAATGGCCAGATACCGGGCAACGTGTGTCTTGGCTTAAGCAGCTTGGCTCGATAGCAACGATCCAACAACTCATCATCACTGCGAACGGGCTTAGCCGTTTTTGACTTTTGTTGTTTTCTATTTTCATTTGTTTGGGAATTTCCCCAACAAACACACATACACGAAAGCAACAAAAAGAAAATTGAAGAAAAACAAAACCAAATAAAACGGCCAACCAGGTACAGTCTCGTTAGCAGAGCTCACGCACCTGAACAGGAATTTCCCAGGCCTTAGTCACCCTAAGTCACCTCAGCGGCCCAGCTGGACAATTTCAATTTCTGCCCAAAACAAACAGATCAACTCAATGGAATTCAATGCGACAATTGAGCAAATGAAAAATCGAAATATTCTATTTTGTTTTTTTTTCCTTTTATGTTCACCCACACACACAATACCTACTCACTTACCTGTTTCCATTGATTCCACTGTTGTGTATTTGTTATTCTAATCTTTCGTTTTTCATTTATTTTTGGTTTTGGCTTTGTGGAAATGGTAAGTGCTTAAGTTTTGGGCTTTTGTTTTTCTAATTTCAGTTTTTGGCTGAATTGCTTGGAGTTAAAAGAATGACCGGGGATTTAAATGACCGCAAATAAAGCAACCAATTGTGGCCCTTAAGCCAGACGATTATGGTAATTGTAATACGGGTTAAGGCGAAGCAAAGGGAAACCATTGCGAACCAGTTGGGAACTTATAGTATTTAATTGTATTTTATTTAATGCGAAATGTTTGCATATGGTCGCATTAAAAAATAGGAATTAATCCTTTTATAATTATAAAATCAAATTACTTTTTTTTTATAAAAATAGTGGAACTATGAGTTTTCTTTACTGAGAACAAAGACTGTCCATTAGGCAAAGTTTGTGTGAAAATCAAATGAAAAATTTGTCCAACACTTCTGACTGGTCAAAATAGGTACATTACAACGCTCAATCAAAGTCCTTTCATCGATCCCATTAAAAATTTGTTGTTGAAGACTGCAAGCGAGGAGTTGCCAAGATGTATGGATGTGCTCCTCTGTGGAATACGATCAGATGGGCATGTATTCCCTGGTACTATCTACCGAAAGATCAGCCATTTAAGTATCACATAGTCCAAGGTACTATCGATCGTCAACAATCTGATTGGACCTTTTCATGACTTCAGATCTGCCAAGGAATTATCAGAATGTTCAAAATCAGCCCCACTTTTTTCTACAAAAGTGTTATATTGATACCTCAACACGCGAGCACAGCTTTTTCCAGCATGGAAAGGTAGTCACTTGCGCTGAACTAGAACAAGACGAGGTATACTTTGTATTAACCACTAGAGAGTTCTGACACCGAACAGCTACAACTTCCAAGTAATAGAGGACGGTGCATATCATGATGCCAGTGCCAATAAATAGAACGACGTCGGCCAAGATATCAAGAGGAGGATAACTTTTGCCAACAGGTGCTACTTTGGGCTCAGCAGGAAATCGAGAAGCAGATCCCTCCCTTGACAAACTAAACTTACGCTTTACAAGTCCCTGAGCCCAATTATTCTCAAAGGCGCCGAAGTATCGTTAATGACGAAGAACTGTGAGAGACATGGGCGTAAATAGAACGAAGTGAGGGACATGTGCCTAATCCGAGTTAGGCACATAAAAATGTATCGTCAGCAGTGGCTAGATCATGTCGAACACGTCAATGAAGAAGCTCTGGTCAAGTAGAGATTCCATTCAGATGGGAAACCTGAGAGCACTTGGTATTACCAACTGACTCCAGCTCATGCTCAAAGGACATTTTAAAGTTTTTTCCATCAAGACCGATAACTGACTATAGTGGCCAAATAAGATATTAAGCCATTAACCATGATATCCGATAAACGGCAGCACAATGGACTCAATTGTGCGAGAATTCATTCTTAAAATGGTTCTATCCTATCGCTTGACTTATTTCCGAATTATTTGTATACTTCAGTTCGCAGTTCCCGAATGCAATCCATTACCGGCAATTTGAATATCCAAAAACATATTTAATAATTGCCTTTTCACACGCTCTCTCCATCATCGTTGTCAACTAGTAAACGCCACATATAATTGAAATTATTCCCACTGCAAAAAAGAAACGGGAACCAAGTGTCAATTTCAACGTTTGCGGCAAACAATTGAATTTAATCAAGAAATTGGCAAACTTCGTCTAGCGCATATGCGAAACCTCAACGCGCATTGATTTATGCTATTTATTCAAAATCGTTATGATAAAATTTGAAAATTCACACAAAAACGACAAACAAAAATTTATTGTTTCTCCTCAAACGGCACACAAAAGAGCCAACGGCATAACCCTTTGTGTGTCATAAGGAAAAAAAACGATGAAGAAAAAAAATTATTCAAAGAAAATTGGGATCAAGCTAAAGAAATGAACTAAGAATGGCAAAAACGCAATCAGCAAACCGAAAGGAAATCACCGAGCGACCTCAGGGCCACTCCACCCTTTCGCCGGGCGACAATCGACGACAATCAATTGACAGTTGTGTGAGCGCGCAAAATAAGGGTGCCACTCGCCTCACCTGACTTGAACATGACAATGGCTAGGATTTTTGGCATTGATCTCATTTCCAGCAATTGCGCAATGTTTTGCATTGATCCCAAAGGACCGATCGCTGATCTTCGAACTGCACGAAGTGATCGAGTTTTTTTTTTGCGTTTGCCAAAAATTTAATTAGACAATGCGACAATTCGGTGCCCAAGGGGTGCTTCTGTTCTGGTTGTTGCCGTATTCCTTTTAAGGGTTAAGCGTTTTCTGCATTGATTGAGTTTGGCGGATCTTTGGGAGTTGAAAAGTTTTTGCCCATCAAAAGGGTTCAAAATAATTTAATTTAAGAAATTTGCAAGCATGTAATTGTGAAGGATTTCCATGTCGTTTGACATTTGTTAACCCCTTTGCTCTGCTCTATACTCTATTCTAGTCTGCTGCATCAATCGAAAGGGTTCAATTGCGACTTTTTTTCATTGTTCAGCATGTCTATTGATTGAAATTTCTTGTATGAATATTTGGTACAAGCAATAGCATCAATAGATCTTTGATTGTAATTGATTAAGAAAATATTATTTTTTATAGATTTTGTCATGCTTTTTGGTGAGAAAGAGGCGCACAAATATTTGTTTTTTTAAAATAATTTTTAAGTGAAATTTAATTAAAATTTGATTATTTAACCCTGTACCAATATTTCGAAATTATTGGTACAATCGTATTCATTAGTATTTCTTGTTTGTCGATTCATTTTAATTTTTTCGATAACCGTTTTATAACTTTTTCGATATTTTCGCCTAAAATTTTTCGATAACTTTTTAGGTAATTTTTTTTTAAACTTTTCGATAAATTTTTGAAATGTTTTGTTAAGTTTTTTTGTTGAATTTATCGATCACCATTCGATATTTTATTGAATAGATTTTCGATATTTTTTTTGGGGAATTTTTCGATAAATTTTTGATGATTTTCCTATAACTTTTTGATTATCAATGACTTTTTAAAACTGTTTTGGGTTTTTTTGCCTTCGATATTTTCTTCAATAGATTTCGATAACTTTTTTGATAATTTATCGTAAACTTTTCAAGAACCTTGCATTAGAGGTATCACACCAGCCTCGTTAATTAGATAGGTCGTAAGTTTCTCAACTCGCTACTTTGGTATTAGTTACTTCAGTAATTTGCTGGTCATTCCTATGTAGAACATGCAACTTTTACAATTAAATTCGAATTTTGCCTATCTACTGCTAAGTTTTTAACTTTATGAACGCTCCATGAACGACTTGTAGAGCCTTTGTGTCGACGAACCATCTCTAGGTATTCGCCAACTAAGGGGATAAGGTCCTGTTGTTTCATTAATGTTTGCAGATTCACATCCACTTTCGGCGGTGGATTCCGGTGATTTCAGATTTTGTCTTTGTTGGTTGCATTTCTATACTGGTATGGTCCTTAAGTTCACGTCTTTCCAACAGAACTGGGTCCACTTTGATACGAGTGGGTTAAATCCTTCAAAAATTTAACTGAATTGAAGTTAATTTTTACAATCAGCTTTGAACCCATAAATGAATTTTGACCACATCCCAGCCTACATCAGTTTGTCGCTTAAGTCTTTTGTTTATTCATCTGATCGCCCCTCCAAGCACACATCAACTTTAAGTGAATTATAACCCAATCTACAAAACGTTCTGACAAATTTCTTCCTAGTGTTCAATTCGAGCATAAATTTCCCAAACAATAGCCGATATACTATATAAAACGCATTTGAATAACTAAATACCGCGATTGTCCGAATGTCAGAGTCAAATAACTCATATAAAAAATACAAAACTACATACAATAAAAAAAACAGGAGAATTAAAATTTCAAACATTTTTACGACTCAGAGCATAAATATTTGTTTATAACCAAAAAAAAAAAAAAAACGACAGTCTGTGAGTGTGACTGACTGCGGCTGAAAGGCTACGCAATTAATTGCCTTTCAAAGCTCTCAAAAGCTGCCAGTCAAAACACGAGTAGTCGCCGTTTGTGGCTGTCGTTTATGGTAATAAATCCATAAATGCGTGTCAAAGAAAAAACAAACTGAATTTACAATTCGAAGGTAGACCAGTTTCTTGTTTTGTTCTGTTGGACCCACAACAGCGTTTTTAAAATTTGTATTTTTTCTTCTAATACAAGTTAACCGTTTCCCTATAAAAGCTATAAAATTACGCAAATGCCGCCTTTGAAACTCCTCCTACTTTGTAGATCAGTTTTTATAGTTTTTATTTGATGTTTCCTTTTTTTTTACACTTTTGACAACTGACAGCCGCTGTTTTTTTTTCTTTCTTATGCAGTACGGACGTTGCTGGTGGCATTTGAAGTTATTTGAATGGCCAGTTGACTGTAAAAGCTTTTGTGTTGATTCGACTTGATGGACAGTTGTGGTGTAGAAATGCATTTATTCCTACTTAATTGGCACTTTTGTGTAAAATTTGTTTTGAGAAATGTTGGAGGAAATTGCATAGTGTAAATTTAAATGAATTCTGAAGCAATGGTTACACGACAGTCGCAGTGGTCCGCTCAAATGACAATATATATTGAAATGGTGTATCGGGTGCTGGCAGAATACAAACTGTACAATTGAGTTCATGCGATTAGACCTACGATTATTCAAATTGTTGGTGATATCAAGTGCCGTGAGATCATGTTTCACATGGTCCACCCAACTTACGGTAGCCCCCCTTCTTCTTGGTTGCAACTTGATGCATTTCTAATCAACTTGGAACAGTTGAAATATGTTCGTCCAATCCATGAACCAGTGCATTCGCTTTATTTTAATGCATCTGACTAGATCGATATCGGCTTGTTGCTCATACAGTTCGTTGTTCCATCTTCTCCAGTATCAGGCGGTCAAGGCAACTTACTAAGTACCTCCCAATTCAACTCCCAGGTCTTTGCAATAATTCACTCGTTTTGATTCACGCGTCTGGGGCATACAGATATATGGGCATGCTGAGTGATTGGTATAGTGCTTGCCTAATACATATAGAGAAGAGTAAGCTCCGTCCCAGGGTACCTCGAGAAGTCACTTACCAAAAAAGTAGACAGCAACCGAAACTTTAGGTCCCTAGGGCGTGAGTGGGAGTCTTGCCAACTATTCCAATTGTCCTCATTCCACCTAAGCTTTTGAGTTTGATATCATTATCTTATACTAGAAGCATGACTCTCCTCACGGGTGTGATGCTGCTAGCATTACACTGTACAGAATCAAGTTGAGGGAATCACTCAGCAATGAGAAACCCTATATGAAATCTAGTTTATTATCAAATGCTTCAGAGAGCTCCCCCCCAATGTTCACAAGATATCTGGTGGTGTTCACAGACATTCTGCGGCCTGGCATGAGCTTCGAAGGGATATTCTCGTAATAAAAAATCAAAAGACTTAAGAAACGAACTTGATTACATTAAATCAATAAACTTTACAAATTATTCAATGCGTGTTGTACAAATCGTTTCTGTGAAATGAAATTCAACGTAGGTAACTTACAATTTACCAGCCACTGTGAGAACATTCCCAGAACAATATTGCACTACATTTAATTTTGCAATTTAAATGCAAATATCCATGTAAGTGAATGTGGCTTATGCTAATCAATGAAAATGGCAAACGCAACTGTCATATTTCACTTTCTCACCAAATGTCTGAAATGTCAAAGAAATATCGATCAAACGCAAATCAAAAATTAACTTTGCACTCAATTGATTTCGCAAAGCGATCGCATTTCATTCAAGAAAAAAAGCAAAAATAACAAACAGTCAACAGTCAAGAAATATGCAAATCCAATCAAAGCAATCTTCTTCAGACAGTTTATTTATTTGCGAACTTTTGGCTTAGGTTCTTTAAAAAAAAATATTGACAAGAGTGTCAATAAGCAGTATGTATTTTCGTTGTTGTTCTTGTTGCCATAGGCAAAGTTACGCATGCGCAAAATAATGAAATTCGCATGCAAATAGATGCAATATCCCAACGAAGTGGTAGTACCCTAATCAAGCAGCAACCTACCCTCTTGCTCATCACTGCCAGCAGGAGGAATTAGACTCAGAATCATACCCCGGGGTGGATTTGACACTCTTGCGTGTGATCTTGAGATCGATCGATCGGTGTGTGATCGTTGCGAAATTGTTTTTTTGCTTTCCTTTCTTTATATTTTCTTGCGGGATTATTGATCTGCTATTGTAGGAATTTGCATGCTTCGTGAAGTTTCCTTTGCAAATAAATCTCGTCCTTAACAAATGAAATGCAAAATCAATTTAAATCCTTTCGCCTGGAAATAAAAAGTTGACACACTCGTGTTGTTGTTGTTTCTCTTACTGTTTGCTGATTTTTAATTTATTTTTGATTTGCGCAACGCAAAATATCCAAATTGGCATAGCCTATTTCTGCCTTCGAGATTCTTGGAAAGTTGTGCAATTTCCAACTGTTGTCTGTCATTTTCTCAGGGCCGCTTTCGGTTGACAGTTTGTCTTCAATTGTTGCATTTGCATCTGTCAGTTTTGCGGTTGAATGTCTTGCAATTTTTTTTTGCTGTTGGCCATCCATCATTTTGATTGAAGTTCGGAACGCTTACCTATTTGAGTTGTTTACTATTTTTTTTAGATGATGTTTTATGCAGAAGCCCACTTGAGCAATTGTGTTTATGCTGGCTGTTGTGCATGGAAAATTGCATATTGATTGACTTAGTTTTTGAAGAGCATTACAATGGAGGAATATTAGAATGCAATCAATCAATTTTTGGGAAAGATGTAATATGTCTCAAATTGAATTGGCAGTTGTAGCAAAAAAAAACTGTTGCGGCTTATTTGGATTTTCTACACATTTATGTGCAAAAAAAAACAAAATATTTAAAACTTGAAAATTTTGCTTTTTTTGAAAATATTTTACTGGACTGTGTATTTTTCACACTCTCACCAAGTAACTTGCTAAAGTAACTTGGTGAGAGTTCGGATTCGACATTGCAACAGGAGGTACGCAATTGGCATATACATTATCACTTGCTCGTAATAATTGCGCCCTATCATAATGTGGGCCTACCTCTTGAAGAATTATATGGAAAATTTCCAAAAACAATTGGATAAGATTAGATTTGCTATATGGGCTGGGGAGAGTAGAGTTGGGCAACTAAGTAAAAAAAAACATTTTTGGACCCAAATTAAGAGAAAAACACCGGGATGTAATAGGACCCCCCCTTTAAACCATTTGCCCAAATTTAACTAAAGATGGCACTAGATTATAATCAGGGACTGGAACTAAGCGAATATCGGTTCCGGTTCCAATTTCAGTCCCGATTCTCAGATTTAAAATATATCGGTTTAGGTGCCTCACACTGGCAGCGATTTCACCGCTGAAATTGTGTGTTTTTACTTATAAAATTAGGAACTGGAACCAAACAAATGAAACTGTTTCGGATCCGGTTCTTAGATTTAAAAAAAATTCGATTTCGGCTTCATGGCGGTCCCTGGTTGAAATAATTTTTTTTCTGGCTAGTTACAGACAAAAGGAGTCTGCACGCAGAGAAAAAACATGGTTGGAGCATGATCGCAGAGATCATACATTTTTTGCTACAATAATATTATGATTGTAGCGAGCATTTATGGTTGGGGTGACAAAGTGAATGATTTCAGAAATCATAATATGATGCAGGCAATAATTAACATGATTGGATATTCAATAATGATAATGACAATCATATAATGGTTGGCCTGAATGAATACTCACGAAAATGTCATATGATTAGTATATGTATGCATTTAGAACATAATAAATGTAAGGCAGTAGTAGCTAAACGTGCTAACGCGCTTCGTCAGCAACCCAAGTGTCCCGGGTTCAAATCTCGGCACGGCCAAACGTAAGTAAGTAAAGAAAAATTTATATGAACTTTTTTTCTTTAATATAATATAACAATCAACTAATATTACATTGAAATATTAATAATATAATTTAAAATAATTAAAAAGTAGATATTGAAATATTATTAAAAGTTAACTAAAAATTGGTTTACATGATTGTAACCATCATCTACATTTTGGCTCCAATCATGTACATTTTTATTTTCCAATCATGTACATTTTGGCTGCAACCATGTACATTTTCAGTTTCCAATCATGTGGATGGTTGGTGCAATCATTTCGCCAATCATAATATGTTCCCCTTAAAATATGATTGGGTCAACCATGTTTTTTCTCTGCGTGTGCGTATTTCACTTTTCCAATAAATTTTCACTATCACTCCGGAAGGCAGGGACACTCTTCACATTTTCTTTAATCAAAATTCATACTTTGCGATGGTGAAATGTTTAATTTTCCTTACCTGATTCCCCTGAGTGGGATCGAAACTGTAAGCTCTTATGGTGATTTACTGATTACTTCTGGTTGCTGATGCTTACTGGTACACAAATGCACCGTCAAATGTTACGCCACAAATGATAAAATGTGTTGCATCACTTCCTGCTTCTTTTATGTGTAATGTTCTATACAAATTTCCAACAAAAAAAGGAAAACTGTATTAAATTATCAAATGCGGAAGCATCTTGTAACTCATATGCATTAATATAGCAGCTCTTACAGAGGAGTAAATATATTGCACAACGAACTCTCAGCGGTAATTGAATTAGATATCTTCAAAAGTGATCTTGTAATGGATCCAAGGGACTTTTCTTGTAGACTTGTAAGCCTATCCAGTTGGTTTAGATTTGCATTTTGAATGGCTTTACAACGCCTGCGCATTTGATTTGATTTGATTTGCTTTGGATTGGTTTTTGGTTTCTTTTTCTTAGTTTGCAATTGCGATTATTTCATATAAAGGCATGTGAGGAAATTGATTGAAAATATTGTGCAATATTTGCAATCATTTCATTGGAATTAAAATCAAATTGAAGTAAATAACGCTCAAGCTGCTTGTGATATTATATTAATTTGAGTTAATTCTTTAAAAGATTTGGTAAATGTTTTTATTTCTACAAAAAAATGGTATTTATTTAAGCCATTCAATTGTGTGTATTGCAGTTACAATGTAACAATGCAATTTAAATCCTATTTATCATATTTTCTTTACAAGTATGTGTACGTATTGTTCCATTTCAGTGTAGGCAGGGGCATTCTCTGGCACACACGTTTGGGTTTTTTGTGTGGGATCACCGCCTTGGCTATATGGCATACGCTCGTGTAAACTTTATTTATTTATTTGTTTAAATTTATTTAATTTTTACGAGACGACAATTTTCCACTTGAGTGAGTGGAAATTTATGCGTTAATCGTTGCATTAATTTTGCGTAAAACGAGTGTGAAATTGCCACTTCAAGTCACCTGCGTAGGTGTTGAAAGTTAACCATTTCATACACCGAAATCTTTATTTATTTTATAAATTCCCGCAGACTTTCGATATGACAAATTGAAATTCTATTAAAGCAACCAAAATATTTTCTAATCATTTCTAATCAATCTTGTTGCGCGCGCACACTCTCACCCAGACACAGAGAATAACTCAATTAACTCGATCCATAACCAAACAAACTACAAACAACAATCAAAAGTTACAAAAGCGAAAATGATAAAAAAAAAACTTTGGAAAAAAACTTGAAACCACTTTAAATAATTTCCAAGAATTCCTACAGGCAACTGTCAAAATTATAAATATTTTTTTTGTTTTTTTTTATTTTGTTGGTATTTCCTTTCAAATTAAAGAAACAGAAACGAATTCGACGAATTCCAAATCAAAACAATATGAAAATGCATTTTTCCCCCCTCCCTACTTATTCAAAGGCCGTGCTGCTGCTGCTGTATGGACCAATTTTGAAGAAAAGAAAGCCAAACACATGGGCACATGGAGACCAAGTGGCCTTTTATTGTACTTGGTGATTGGTGAGGTGGTTATGCTCGGTGGGGCGAATTGCCATTGATCAATGCTTTCAAAGTGGCATTTCGATAGGGGGAAAAACAAAACTGAAAATAAAAAAGAATCCAAATAAAAGATACATACCAAAGTGTGGAACGTGCTGTGACAAGCTCCGGTAAACGAAGACGTACGGCCAGCAGCTCAGTCGATTGGCCGGTATGAAAAATGCCAAGGCACAGCTGGAGGTTCCAGCGCGTCTAGATTGTGGCAGACTTAATGGCGGCTCGTTGAGGTTGGAGCATTCAGAATTGCATGCCAGCCCAACTGCAGTTGGTATGAAAACTATGCCTTGGTACACGGGGAAATCTTACAAGATGTATGGTTTTACTGTGAAGGGAAATCCTTGAGTTAGTGCCTTTGAAGATGAATATTCCCTTGACAAGTCAAGACAGATTTTGGTCAAATCCCAGGAGATGCCATTAAAATTCAAGGAACCAACATATTCGTTACTGTGCTTTTGTTTTTTTTCTTTCCTATGGGGGATTTCCTATTTAATTTACAAAAATCTTCAACCAAAAAATGTTCTCAGTGTACGATCAATAATAAAATGTCACTTCACTGGAAGTCAGTGCAAGTGTTGCCAATCAATACAGCTTCTATCATTCGCGGGCCTTTACAGCACCAGACACTTCAGTAACAGAAAAAAGCAGCAGAAGAACAAGCACAAACAACATCAGAACACCAGATGAAGAAAAAAGCGCTCAGTAATCCCCAAACAGACAAAAGATCTCCAAAGTGTCCAAAACACTCGAAGTGGAATTCTGTCTTTCACACGAGCACACAAAAGCCAAACAATAACCGCCGAACGAACAAAACAGAAAATGAAAAAAAAACACAACAGCGACAACGACAACATCAGAGAGAGCCAAAGAATCGAACACTAATGAGCGAGGAGGGCTCCAAGTGGTCCGTCCGTCCTGACTACATCGAAGTCCAATCAATGGGCCAGACAAAACGACGCGCACCGCATAGAGCACTACTGATTGAACCCACGATTTATGCGCACGAGGTTAATCAAGGTGGTGTGGTTGGCAGTGTCTCGGTGCAAGGCGATCGATCGGCTTGTGGATCGTCGTTGCGGCACACAATGGCCCACAATGCCCAAATGAGCCTTTGTGCATGCATTTGTGAAGAAGAACCGCAACAGAAACAATAAAAAATATTAATAAAAAAAGGTGTAAGTATGCCATAAAAGAAAAATATGAAATGTTTCAAATAATAACCAGAAGAGGCGGCAGGCAGTTGATTCATAAAAAAAATAAATATGAATTCCCACTTGAATGTAAAGTCGAAAGTGTCGAAAATTCAAGCACGGGATGAGCAGGACATTTCCGATCCAAATTGCTGCTATAAATTACGAAATTTACGATCGACATTCTTTTATGAGCGGATTATCAAACGCATGGTAGCGTGGGATGGCTTGGCATAAAATTCTTGATTCAAATTAGGTTCATCAGTTGTCAATGGGGGGGCCTCAACGGATCACAGTCCAACAGCACAGCAGCAGCTACGAATTGTTTGCTTTACTTTCAGTTTGAATTTTCATATTAAATTTATGCTTCTAGTTCCGTTAGAGTACCCTTATCTGTCTTATTTATTTTAATAATAATCCTTTTTATGCTTTCCATTCGCCTTGAAAGAAATTTTTAAAAATCGAATTTAACCTCAATTGCTATTAATAAAAATCTCATATTTCCCCCGGCCAACAACAACAACAACGATGCCACTATTTATCATGAACAATCAAATCAGCACACCCACAAATTCAATTAGACACACTTTTGGCACCTAATCACAAATGAAGCCCACCAACGTGTCCAATTCGCGCTTCAATTAAGCAGTAAGCGGTAAAAAAAACCCCTTTCAAAAAAATTAAGAAAAAAAAAAACCCACCATCTGTAAAAGTACAAAAATTCATTTGGTGTTTGGTGGCTCCAACACCATGTAACAAGGTGCTAAATCATTGCCATGACATTAACCCAAAGGAATGGCGCACTTAATCAATGCTGATAATGCCGAAATGTCGCACAAATTGTCGCGCATATCAAGTGCGTTTGCATATAGCGCACGATGGACGATGTTCAATTATGAACAACTTCAAAATAATGAAAAAAAAAAAATCCCAAAAAAAGAATGAAATGAAATCAAAAGAAAAATGGACGGGAAAAAATGGCTCTCACAATGGGGCGAAAAATCAATTGTTGGAGGCTATAAAAGTGTCGCATATGGCGAAATAAAAATGGCAGCTATGCTTGAGTGTGGAGAGGACAGGACCCAACGAACGGCCGAACGACCTCATGGGGAGGGAGGCTACCACCATTGCAAAAACTGTAGAGCAAGGTGAACAAAAAAAATTTTTTCAAAAATACTTTAAAAGTTGTTTAAAAAAAAATTCATATATATTAAATTAAAAAAAAAATTATTTGTTTTTACAATTTTAAAATAAAAAAATAAATTTTAAATTTTAAAAAAAATTAGAAACATTTAAAAAAAAAAAGACGCATTACATTTACAATGCATGTGTTTCTTAAACATTCACATTTCCAAAATTTGATACAAAAAAAAACTGCATCCCACTGTGCCATAAAAATGTGCTGCACTCTTCCAATTGCATGCGACCACGCCACCACTTTGGCAGTGGATTTTTTGCGTGCCGAGCGCTGAAAACTTTCCGGCTTCTTGTTATTTTTTTACTCTGTACAAATATTTCCATGCTGCACAAAAAGAAGTAATAAAAGAAGTCGCGCAATTGTTGGTGTTTTTGTTGGGCTCGTGTTGTGGCACATGTTGCCACACTTCATAAAAATAAAAGTGCCCGTATAAGTAAAGTATTCGCATGTTGTTTTGGTCACTCTTACGCCCGCTGGGCCAACTATTCAATTTCAATTGAGTTCGAGCGCAAATTTTTACGCGACTTTGTCGCCGCTCGCAATTTATGACCGCAAACAAAACAACAAGAGGATGGAAAGCAAAGCTTTTTTTATGCCCTCAACTTGTGACGCTTTTCCTCCTTTTTTGGCCCGCAGTGTAGTTGCAGTTTTTATGGCTCTCTTCGGACCGTGTTTTCTGTTGCTGCTGCTGCTGTTGCATGTTTCTGTTTTGTGTTTTTATTAATTTTTATGCATAGTTTGGAGCGTTTTTATGCTTTATTTAGATTTGTTGTACATATAAAATGCACATGAATCATATTCATGCCACAACTCCTTTATTTTTTCGTTTGAGTACTTTTTTCACGCTTTTGTCAATGAATTGTGCGGCAAAAGAGCCATTTTTATGGATTTCAGTTTTTTATTTTTCGGTGCGTGTTGATTTTTCTTAGCAGTTCATAAATTATTTTTTTGCTGAATGAAATTTCTGAATTTCTATAAGTTAAGTTGAACTTTTTTTGCATGAAAGCTTAAGTGGATTTATGAGGTTGCCTTGGTGATTTGTGGTGTAAGTGGTGGTTGGAAGGGATGAGAAAATTGTGAAACGGATGGTTAGAAAAATAATTGTTTTTCATTTTGGAGAATATTTGCTGTACAACCAAGCGATGAATGTTGGAGCGAAAAAATTAGTTCAGTGTCAGAGCAAAACAAAAAACGAATTCGAGATCAGGGATTGCAAAGTAAACTCTTAACAAGTCTAAATATAAAATGTTCACCTTCTGGTAGGAATCTTTTTATGCCCGGAAAACTATATTTATTCTTGATCAGCATCACCTCCTGAGTCTTGTCCGTCTGTGCGTCTGCCTGTCATTTCGCACGATAATTGTCGTAGCTTTTGAGCTATCGCCTCCCAATTTTGGCATTCCTCTTCTTTTGGCGAATGATTGGACAGTATTAAAAATGGAAAACATCGGATAAGAACCAGTCCTCAAAATGGCCGCCAAATTTGTATTATTTTCGTTTATCGTGAGAAATACTGAACCGATTTGGAAATAATGCCGAGAACGAAATGGGAATGAAACTGAAACGAAATGGAATTGGACCGGAACAAAATAGTATTGGAACAAAATTTTGAAATGGATAGAGGAATGGAAATTATCAATAAATATTGAAAAATTATCAATAAAATATTGATAAATTGTCGAAAAAAAATCGATAAATTTACGAAAAATTATCCATTAAATATCGAAACATTGTCGATAAAATGTCGAAAAATCATCATACTTCCCATACAAAATAGCTGTAAAATTTCTTTATTTTCCTTTATCTTAAGAACTACTTTACCGATTTGGACGCCGTTGTATTTGATTGTATTTAAAAGGAATTTTCTATTATTTAATTTATATTACATATTTTTTATTATTATTATTTTTATTATTTAAATGTTTTGTAATCATCGTTTTAAATCATTTGTAATCATACTCCTCAGGTCGGGCTCAATGTAATTTATCGCTCTGTGTACCTAGTGCTATTAATAAGATTTATATCTTTTTGTACTAGGCCTAAAAATAAAAAATAAATAAATAAATAAATAAATTGGAAATGATATCGGGAACGAATTTGACCGGAACAAAATTGAATAGAAAATGGAAATTACCGATAAACAATCGAAAAAATTTTGATAAAATATCGAAAAATTATTGATAAAATATAGAAAAATTCCCGATAAAATATCGATGAAATATCGAAACATTTGCGATAAAATTACCAACAAATAACTTTACCGACTACAATTCGAAGGAACTATCATTTTTTCGACCACTTTTTTGTAATTATCTAATATTTAACTTACATTTTATGTAACATTGCAAAACTCCGCAGGCAATCGATTATAAAATTCGCCTTTTCATCTTGTTAAGAATCAATAGCTCTATTAAATAAGAACATTTTACCGCTTAAAATGGTTTTTTTTCTCTAACAATAATAAAGAAAAGAACAAATTCCTAAAAATCTTTCTTGTTCCCTAAATACACCAACAGTTAAGTAACAGTGGAAAATTCTTAACAGTCTTACAAAAAGAATCCCATACCTACATTTGCTTCAAAAATGAAAAAACGTTTTTTTTCAAATAAAAAGAGAAAGAGTCAACCAGAAATGGCCACGAATAAAAAGAAACGTTAAAAAATTGTCAATCGAACTTATGGCAAAGAAAGAAATAAAAAATCCAACTGACAATTTGGCCACTTAAATTGCAAAAGCCAACCGAAATTGGGTCACAACGAACAATAACGGTTACAAACACAAATACACGCGCGTAAAGAAATAAAAATGAATAGAAAACAATAATAATAAAAATATAATAATAGTAAGTAATAATAATGATAATAGAAACTATGATGTCCGCCATAAAAGAATTCGCAATCAATCAAGTTATTGCTCAATAATTTAGCAATTCACCAAAGTCAACAATTGGCCATTTTTTCCTTTGCGGGCACACAATGTCGAAAAGATTTCGTATAATCACAAACAAAAAGAAAAAATCCATAAAAGTAGTCAACATAATTGCAATAATTACGTAAATAACAACAACAAAAACCACATTGACGACAACAACGAAATCAAAAGGCCCAAACTCTGGGCCAGTTAACTATGAAAACATACAAAGCTGTAGTGTGGCTGCTTGGAGACAGACAGACAGACAGACGGACAGACACACAGTTTGGTAAAGCTTGTTGGTAATACTCTTTGATTGTCGAGCGGTGAGGTTGTTTTTTTTTTTTACTTTTTTTTTATCTAAATCGCACAAAGGGCTCTTAACTGGACACAATTCGAATCACAAAACAATTCGAAATACACTCGGCTGTACAATTCGTAAGCGCATTTCATGTTGCGGCGGTGAAATTGCCAATAATGACACTGAAGAAGCTGGAAAAAATGAAATCTTATTAATTTAATGCGATCGCTTTTGTGTTTATTTATCTCTTTTCTGTTGTTGTTGTTGTTGTATGTCGTGTATGAGTTGTGAGACGCTTTATTGAATTTTTTTTTATATTATTATTTTTTCTAATTGCGGATTTTTTTTATTTTTTCATGGTGTTGCTTTAGAGTGTGTATGTATTTTAGGCAGGAGCGGACTTGGAGTTAAAAAAATGCATTCATAAATTTTAATTTTAATAAAAAAAAATTATATTTTCCCACCGAAACTTAAATTCTCTGCGCACTTCACTCACTTCTATTTTGTTCCTTTTTTACTACCATTCCATTCCGTTCCTGTTATATTTCTAACTTATTTCCATTTGTTTTTTGTTCCGGTCCAATTCAATTTCGTTTCAGTTCATTTTTCATTCCGTTCCCGACTCATTTCTAACCAAGTAAATAAAACGTCATCAATATAGGTTCTGTATTTCTCAAGATAAACGAAAATAAAGGCAGAGGTATAGGCGTGGTTCTTATCCGATATTACCTATTTTTAATTCCATCCAAGTAGAAGCAAAAAAGTATGAGGAATGCCAAAATTTGGAGTTGACAAACAGACGGACGGACGGACAGTTGACAAACAGACGGACGAACAGACGAATCGTCACAATATATAAAATCCCATGGTTTGTCTATCTGTCTGTCCGGATGTCTGTCCTCACCTTCCAGAAGCCCCCAGTGTAATTACACATACATATTCTGTACGGGATGGCCACTGATTCTCGAGACTGAGTTTTTAGTTTTTTCTCATGTGAGCGTTGCAACTCAAAATATCAGAGTTTCAATTCAAGTATGCTCTCCTGCAGTCACCAGTGGTCTTAGGGAGCTGTAATTCTACATATCGATACCTTAAAGCACAACCATACTATGTCCATTTTTTTCAAAACTCAAGAAAATGAAAAAAAGTTTTCAAATTGGTGAGTTTTGTATGGAAATTGATTTTTATTTCCTCATTTTTCAATTACTTTCATCACGAATCCCACAAACCAATATAGCCTATCTGATGCAGCTTCTTCTCAGGAATCCAAAAATGTCAAAAACTAGATTTTCATGAAAATGGTATCGATATAGTCTGTGAAAGCATGGCAAGAGATTCTCGATCAGGGTTTTTGATTTTGAAAGAGGACGTGGCAAAGGGATCCAAGTCACTAGTAATTTACTAGCATAAATATATTTTTCTATATCTTCCAATGTTTTCGACTTTTTAAAAAAAAAAGTCTAAAATGCCCTTTGATTTGTTTAAAAATTTTTTCTGAAAATCGTTATTTTTTTCAATTAAAAAATCCGGAACTTTTTTTCATACTAAAACTACTTGCACTTTAGATGAAAACGCTCCTGCATTTGCTCTGAAAAGCCTCACATTTAACCGCTAGCATTGTATCTGAATAACGAACACAGGCGCACTCTCATAAAGTGACACTTCAAGTCAACATTGTCCCTGTATTTTCTTGTAGGTATTTGTGCTACGCTGCATTACATTACAACAATCCGATTTGAGGCATTTCTGATTAGTTTCTTTTATTTTTTGTCCATTCTTTTTTTTTATGCATATGTGATGCTTTTTTTTTATTGTCAGGTAATTTAATGAATTTTCGTTGGAAAGCCACCTCAACAAAAACAACAAATACAACAGCAAGTATAATAACAACAATAACTACAACTACACGAGAAATAACAACGCCAATTGTCAAATAACTGTCACATAAGCTCATTTATCACTATGCCACGACGGTAAATGACAGTTGTTGGCCGTAGTATTTGTATTTGGATTGGTTGTTGCTGTCATAAGCCCGTTCATATTGCATATGAAAACGTGTGACAATTGATACAATTAAAATGCAAAGAAAAGCCGCGCGCACACCGAGCACACGAGAAATAATGAAAATGAAAAAGTTTTTTTTCCTTTCAATTTTTGTAAAGAATCGAGAAGAAAATAATTTGAAAAGCAAAATGTCAAGTGTTCGCCTGCACAATAATAGTGATAATATTTTATTCACGATTATTTTGTATGCAACAGTTAACAGTGTACACTGCACACAATAAAGGCAAGAGTGTCAAAGTGTCGTGAGTGACAACTGAAAGCGAATAATGCGGCACTGGCAAGAGAGACACTCGACTAATTTCTACTAAATGTAAAACAACTCCTCATTTATTTTATTTTTGAGTAAATAAATTCTTTTAGGAGTAGTTAGGCACCAAGGACTAAAAGGCTGATACCACAAACGTCAAACGACAGCCTAGAGATTGTTTGGCCCAAGCACACTCACATCTGCCTTTCAGCTATTTTGTCTCACCACTTAAGGCCCGGTTAGGAAGAGTTAATGTAACGAGGAAAAAAATGTTCAACACGTTTCCGCACATTAATCACGACTACTTAAAACACACACGAAAAACCAAACCGTAACAAACCCGAAGAGGAAGACGAAGACGAAAACAATTTAAAACTAATAAATATTTATTATTTAACGTCATTGAGGAATTCTTTGACTTCGTGATTGTGGTTGTTGTTGTTGTTGTTGCTAGTGGCTAGTGGTTGGTGTAATGCTGTTATTATGCGGCTCGGAGCTGTTTTATTATTAACAACGCCATTGTTTGCCAAACAATTTTTCTTTTCTTTTCACTCTAGCACAAAGGCATTTCGGAACGCACATTATTTCTCGAGAGAGTGCGCGGCTCCTCTTCGAGGGTCCCTTTGTGAAGTTGGCTCCACGAAATACCTGAACAACAACAAGAGCACAATGCCCACCATCACCGTTGAGTGATGAATGCAAAGGCGAAGATGCCCAGGGAGGCCTACACGGCAGAGACGTTTTGGTTGGCATTCTCTGCCTGCAGATGATGGCTTCTTTAGGCTTTCGAGGTTTGTCAGTTGACGGGACACGTAAAACGAAGATCAAGATGGAATATGAGTACGGGTATGCGTACTAAGTTGAAGCAAAGGAGAAAACACTTGAGCTGCATGTCTCGCTGTGATAAATCAATGTTTAAGTATGCACGTTTACAGAAAATCAATTCAATATTTTTATTGTTAGGCAGGAATTTTTCAGTTTTTTTCTTTCGTTTTCCTCATTGTGCGTTAAGTACTAATGTTTGTTTGGGGTTGCTTGAAAGTTGTTTTTTTTTAAATGAAACTATTCCTTGAATATGGTCTGTGGTAGAAATTGTTTCATTAGATTGGCAATCTTCAGGGCAATTTTACAGCTCCAAAATTTTAAAATCAAATAAATAATGAAAAAAATGTTTGCGATTATCAAAAAAAAATAATAGTTACCCCTGTTATTACACAAATTTTTTATTTGTTATTATTAAATTGCCTATTCATACCGCTTAAGGCAATACTTCTAGCTGCAGTAGTTGCACAGTTATGACCAGGGAAGACAATTATGTATATGCAAATGCCTCATATGCAACATGTGAGGCATTTAGAAGCAAAGTGGTCCAATCCACATCGTGCTACAACGGAAATGCAAATCTTTTTTCAAGTTCAACCTTTTTGGCATATTTTGGCATATTTTAAATTTTTTAATAATTTTTCGGACATAATGAGTTTTTTTTTATGTAGTCAGCCAACTTTTGTATTTTTTGTGGTTTTTGAGGCATATTTTGTCATTTTTTTCGGACATATCCTCTGTAAATTCAAACTAAGGTCCCATACACTTAAAAAATTGAACTGGGAAATTTAAAAAATCTAGTCACAGGTATCACAGAGTGTATCGTTCCCCACACAAGTAGAAACTTCATTCTACTTGTTTTAAGATGGTTATTTTTGATCTAAGGTTGTTTTTTCCAGGGTGTAATCGGAAATTTATCGTAAATGGTACTTTTTTCGAAAATTTTTTTTTTTTATCTCCAATTGATCTTTAGCAACTGATGGATCTTTCCACATACTTGAGAATATGCAAAATTGTAGGTGAAATAGTAAAAAATAATAGCTTTCAATGTTTTCCTAGAAATTTTGATGGGAAAAAATAAAAAAATAGCCCGTTCCTATAAGACTTAAAAAATCACACATTGGCTATTTGGAGACGTTATATTTACAATTACAGCTACCTTCTTCGGCCCTTTTTAAAGACTGTACATGAAATTCTGAAACAGTGCAATGCGTAGCATATCTTTTAGCCAACGAAAAAAATCTAAAATGGTTAACCACGCTCTTAATTAAAACGAGAACAGCCTCACCAATCGCACACTAAACTCCATAACGAATTTCTATCGGAAAAACTGCTAAACATTTCGATACGCGGGGTCACTCACTGCCACTGCTACAAGTTACCTTCCATTCATACCTGAAAGTAGCTTGTAAAAATCGAAAGCAATCTTCTGCACTTCAAACCCGTGTCAACCCTTTTTTTGAGGCGCCAAAAAATTAGACTCCTCTACGCGCGGCGACTTGTCTGACGGGGTGTGGTGTGCGTATTCCAAACGAATTGACTACAAATCTGATGTTATCCTTTTTTCGTTTTTAATTTTATTTTTTGTCTTGCACAACCGTGAAGTGAAACAACAAACTTGCTAAATACCCCGAAGGGTCAAAAACCGGGATGCCTTTTCTTCGTTCGACTGTCTTCCCCTTTCGTTACTTGGTTTTTTTTGCTTCTCTAATGTTTATTTTCAAGCCGCACATGTGATCCTGACAATTTGCAGCTTGTAAGTTGCATTTTTATTGCCAACGTATGGATAACGAATGTCCTTTTTTTTGTTTTTGCTTGAAGACAATTTTGTGCGGCATCTTTTGGATACGATTCCTACTTACTAATTTAATGTGTTACGCCGAGAATTCCAAGAAAATTTATTGAGGTGTTGCGCTAATTTCTAATAGGTTTCCGCTTTTGACAAGGACACACTAATTTCACAATCACATGTCTTTGCAATAATTTATGAGTTGGACTCGTTAGGCGTGGCCAATGCATTGAAATTAAATCAAACTAGGCCTGAGAAAGAATAAAATATGACACGAAAGTACGTACTTATTTCGAATACAATACAGAGCATCCTTGCAAATCTTCCTAAGCCATAATTTTTGCAAAGAAAATCTTCTTATTAAGCCACATCACAAAAAAATTTCATCAAAGTAAAAATTAACGCTCATTTGAATATATTCAAATAAAAATGATATCCTCTTTGTTCACCTTCTTTTACTTTTTTTTTTATAAAGTATTTTGCTGTTGAAAGAGCCTAATTGAATTGACCACGAGTGCCAAAATCGCTCAACATAATCCGATTACGCACAAATTGACTGGTGACCATTTCACGCATCAGCAAAACTAAACTCCTTGCAGCAACGGCAGGAGGAGAGGAAAAAAGGACACTTCACTGGCTTAAGAGTTTGCCAACCAACCGCCCCACATTTGGCTTCAGCTTGGCTTATTTTTCTATTAGAATCTTTGTCAAAAGGAAATCTTTGTCCAAGAAAATGGCAAAGAAAAATATGAAAAGCATAATGTCCTTTTATTTTGTTGTTGTCATCGTCTTTTGCAGTCATCCAGGCGTAAATTATAAACGAATTAGCTGAGAGAGAGCCAAGTGGCCGAGGCGGCTGGTCAAATGGGGATTTGCTTTTCTTCCTATAAGGAATTGGGTTTGTAATATTTGTTAGTTTTTTTTTTTTTGTGGGATAAAAGGAAAAATATTATACAAAAAACCACACAAAAGACATTTATTGACAGCATACATACATATGTGAGAGTGTGAGGTGAAATGAGGAGGTATTTTGCGATAGAAAATTTTCAGAAAAAGGACCAGATTTGGATTTAAAAGATTTTAAAGAAAGGAAGTACATTTGTTGGAAAAGAGCAATTTTAAAGATTATTTTTTTTGCATTAAAAGATTAACGGTATAATTTTTGAAATCATAAAAGAATTGGAAGAAAAAATTATTTTTATTTTTTTTTAAAGAGAAAGGGTTAAAGGGTTAAGTGTCAATTATGAAGGATTTAAAATATTCATAGGGCAATTTTAACTATTTGTGTACTTACCACATTTATGTACTTAACTGCCTTTCATTCATGGTTGTCTTTTATAAGGCTTTCTTATTTAAAAGTTTAACTTCTTTACACAGCTTCTTCCATCAATCCTTAACCGCATCTGGATAAACTGTTATAATCAAAACATGAAGTGTTTCAAATGTGGTCACACCAAGTCTCATCCAGTCCTGTCTTCTCCTATTTTTACTTAATTTTTTGATTGATTACTCCATTACAAAGATCGCGGTCTAAGTATTTCCTCACTTATCATACCAAAAAGACCACAAGAATAGGATATTGTCTGCCTTTATTCCATCTCTCCTTTTCTCTTCTCCATTCTTGGCTTAACATTCAAAAAGTGTTTCAAATGCAAATATTTACCTTCTTTAAAGTGTCATTACAATATTATTGATCACTCAACTGGGCTTACGGGAAATGGCATTCTCCGAGAACTCTTCTTCTTTTCATATGCAAATTTCCACCGTACATCAATATGCAATTGGTTGGTATTTTACCACCCCTTTTAGGGTAGTTTTGGTAAATTTAAATACAATTTTTCGTACTTCTTTCAATGCTAAGCACGTACAATTTTTGTTTATTATATTCTGAAAACGTAGTTTATTTCCTTTGACAGATTCAGCACACTTTCAGCATGCTCGTATAGGATATGGATAGGACGTTTATTTGCGTATTTGTGGCAACAATGTAATTAACATATAAGGAAGTTTTCTTTTATGCAAGGTAAGATCATCGGTGGTCTTTGCGATTGATTAGAAGCGGAGTTATGTTTTTAAAAAAGTATGCTGAAACAAGATTTGATTTTGTGTGGACGAACATCCTTTCCACCAAATGACTCTCTGTCTACGATTTCAGTTCAGACAAATGCCAGTTTGTTTGTGGTAAAAGTACTCAACATTTGCAGCAAATAATATCATCCGTTTTAATTAAAATTTTCCATCTAAGTAATACAAAAAACCTCGTAAGAATCGGTTGAATATTCTAGATGTGGTTGTCATTATCAATACTGCCTAAAACCACTATTAAGTGTAATAAAAAACACCACTAAACTGACCATAAAGTAAACATTCTCCCAGACTGTATACTCCGAACCATCGACATTACCGCACCATTATGTGAATTTTGCTGGGGAATTATTATTATCTTCACGCAAGCAAGTTCAAAGGATTAACAAGCAAAATATTATTTTGATTCCTCAGCTGTTTGGCAAATAACAGCTATTATTATATTCATATTGCAATTCACAGGCTTACATAATATTTGTATACATTTGGTAAATACAAACCCAAAGTGTCCCATAAACAAGAAACAGGTAACAACACGAATATGGTAAATGGGTAAGTATTTGTGGGGACATCTTAGCATAGCCCTGGGCAATTGGAATTAAAAAGAGAATACTTATGACAGAAATTGGTATCAGAAAATGTTCTTATGATGGGATTAAAATTTTGCAAATGTCATAATTGTATTTCTTTTGAGTGTTGGTAGCGTTTTCCATGTTGTTCCTATGCTATGGCATAAAGGGTTGCTCGCCGTTTGCCTAGCTTGGATTATGGAAAATTTTATAAATAAAAAAAATATAAATAAAAAAATGCCTTTGCATGGCTGTCAGCTTAGGCAGTTAACTTGATCTTAATCTGTTGGGCATGCATGTGAAAATGAATTGAAAATTTTATTATTGTGAATGTGGGCTAATGTAGACCAATGTACGAAATTGCCTGCAAGTTTTGGCATGCCAACAAAAATATGATCCTTTGCATTTTTCGCACAAGATCTTTATCAGTGATATTTTTTTTATTCTGTTGCGTATTGCAATACTGCTTTTGAAAGGATATGCGCAATTTGTATTTTGCAAATCGATCGAATTACTTGGCTTGAAACAATCTAAACAGATTAGATGGGAATTTCAAAATCAATTGTTGACTGATCAGTGATCACTTGCAAGCGTCGATAAGGAGGGGATCAAGTTTCAAATAAATTGAATAAATTAAAAAAATATTTTAATATTAAACTAGAAAGCGAGGAATAAACTGAGTGACATAAACGATTAATTTTGTAGACTTTTTAGAGGTTCACAAATACTAAACTGGTATGAGTCCGTGCCGCGTTGAACGATTTCGAAAAATTTCAGCACAAATTTGAGCAATGCTGGTTATTGTCACGATTATATACTTTTTAAGTCCTTAAAGCTGTCAAAACTATTTCCGCCTTGAGACCCTGTCGAAAACATTTAAAACTGATAAGCAAAAATCAACAAAAATTACTTGAATAAAAATCACACAGCAATAAGCCCAGTTCAGGGCTTTCCAGTTCATAAAACAAAAATTGCCAAATCAGGGCATAGGCATCAACGAAAAACAAGCAGGAGATCCTTGAGAACGAACGATTCTCACACGGGACACACCGACAGCGGTTAAGTCTTGCGCGTAACCAGAACCAGAAAATTGCACATCCCAAAAAGTCGTTGAAGATCAGGAATTCACTAGCGACCCTTCACACACACACACACAGGACATGGCCACATTTGAAACCAACATTATTATGATTATTTTGAAATAGAGCAAAGTTGACAATCATTGCGAGGATGATGCAGGGCATTTGAAATGACATTTGTTGGAAGATAAAAAATTAAATTAAAAAAAAAAGAGATGAAATTGTAGCAAGATCAGTGAAACACAGTCCAGAGGAAGTTCATCAAAAATCAAAGAGGTGCAGGTCAGGTAGAATAATAGCAAGGAATGAGTGCAAGGAACAAGGGTCACTTTAATTGCTGCAGAAGAACAACAAGAACAACGAAATAAATAAAATAAAATAAAGGGGTTAGCACTTATTGAAAATTCATGGGCTTAATCAAGCAAAGAACGGACGGATGGGTTGCTTCTGATCAACAGCGGTTTAAAATGAAGATCAAAATGATGATGTGCCCGATCACATGGGAGTGATCTGGCATTGAACGCGTTAGAGGATGTTAATGAAATTAGCAGCAGCGCAGTGTGTTCGCGTTTCGGACGATTGCACTGAGATGGAAATTTGTATTTTTTCCAGATAAGCAAACCGGATATTTTGCAGGATCATGATGATCAAGCAAGATATGACTATGAAGGAAATTAGAAAAAGGCTAATGCAATTAGTAAACAATAAAGAGAATTAACCAACGAATTTACTAAGTTTCTGAAATTACTCCAAACGCTTCTTAGTAAAGTGAATATTGGAGAATGTGGAATTTCCCTGAAGGCAAAAAATTCCCACAATTCATAAAAATTCCGCCAAACTCATCCCTTGCGCACTACTTGAAAACTGACAGTAAACATTTCCCTTGATGTATGAACTTGCTTGCTGTCGTGTATGATGGATGCACTCCGACAGATTGTGCGATTTTGATGAGGCTATCTTTGATTGTTTTTGACAGCGCGCGAGATCACCAAAAGTAAAAAATAAAAAGACGACCTCTTCAAGATGCGTGTTGTTTCAAGCGCAAAGCAGCCAAATCATTGCCATGAATGCATGAACGTGAACCTGAACCCAAAACCTGAGCGTGAGCATGAGTCGCCACCAAGTGATCACATGGCGCGTCTTGCGTGAGTCACAGCTGCCAGCGCTGTTTGAGCCTTCAGGGCGCGGAAGGGTCAATCTGTGAAGTGTCCTTAAAGATGCGGCCGCATATACTCGTATGCAAATGACGAATGGGCGCGCGGGTTCAAATTTGTGTTGGTCTTATTTTAATTTTAGCGCTTTATTTTCGTTGTTGTTGTTGTTTTTGGTTGTTTTTTTCTTCCTCGCCTTCCTCGTTTTCCTAGATGCTGCTGCCGCTGCTTGATGAAGTCGATTGTTTGCTCAGCGCCGCGTTAATTGAAAGCGAAAATGACCCTTTTGATTGAATTCAAATTAAAGATGTTGGGAGTTTTTTTATTTCGATTCTCATGCCAAGATGTTCCAGTTTCATTTGTATTTGCTTTAGGAATGACATCCTTTTTTTGTACGTATTTCTTCTTTGGCAGTTGTTACAAGTGAACACATAATGAACGAGTAACGGTCGCAGTTGAATGCTGGCTAATTGAAATATAACGGTCAAGATTTTAAGGACAATGAAGTGGAGTAGTTTTTTTTGTTGGTGTCCTTTCTTTTGCAAATGTTACAATACTTATCAAAAGCCAAAACACAAGTTTGACGTTTAGAAAATTACTTGACAAAGAGCTTAGGAAAGTGAACTGATCTCTTGTAATTCAAATGTTTCGAATTACTGCCAAGAATCTACGTTGGTTATGCAGGAATCGTAGTGGATTTAACATCATAATATATGAATAGAGAAAATAACTTTCTAATTTTGACCGACATGAGATCTTTACAGTAATTTAGACTGTACAAAGGAACTGAAACTTTTAGTTCATTAGTTCATTAAGGCAGTCTGGCTCTCATAAAATAAATAAATACTTTTGATGGATGCTGTCATTGTTAGCAAAAAAAATGCCAAAAAAAAATTTTTTAAATATCAAATTTGAAGTATTTGTTGAATAATGTCATACACGGAGGGAAATGTTTGCTAAAATCATGCTTTATTGGCATAAATTATGCAAAATAAAAACACAATATTGATCCAACTCTCCTACACTAAACCACTAAATCGCATTCGGGCGGTTGAGATTGTAAAACTCTGCATCTCTCACTGACAATTTATACAATCTAAAAAAATGTTGATGCACACACTGCAAAGTGAAATGTGTTATTCATACACACCTAAAGTGTGTAAAACTTGTAGACACATTTTACACTCAACTTTGCGTGTATAAACACTGTAAGTGCTTTTAAAAAACACGCATGCGTGTTAATAGAACATGCCAAAATCTTGAATGTGTGTTTTTTTATTTATCAAAATAAATATACACTTAAAAATGTGTGTTGTGTGTAAAATTACACACCAAAAGATAGGTTCACTTTGCAGTGCATCTATCATATTTTATTGGCAATAAATTTCGTTACTCTTAACTAGGGTTACCAGACGTACTCTTTTAAAGAGTACAGTACTCTTTTTTAGGCCCTCCTCTTTTTTACTCTCACTTTTTTCCCGAAAGTAACATTAAGTACTCTTTTTCTTATTTCTGTGACTCTACCATATAACAACTGAATGTATCGGCTCAGTAAGGTTACCAATTTTTATTATTTTATTGGAATTAAAATAAAAAACTTCAAATATTATGTTTATTAGCTTGAAGCATCTTTCGTCACATTGCATTCAAAAAGTTACACTAATTCTTAAATGCTAGGATTAAAACAAAAAGTTTAGTATGAAACCTTTCGCTTTTTTGACCGCAATATTAAAAACAATCTTTATCGAAAACAATTCAAATATATATCTAAATTTTTCAATTTCTTGAAGAAGGATCGGAACATTAGCACCCAGACTCTAAAATTTAGTGTTATACCTTTTATCAGTTTAATGTGTTTGTCACCTAGACCCTTTGAAGTTTCAAATTTAAATTCAGCCTAAAGAAACCTAAGTAGTAATTTTTAATTTTGAATCAGCGTATACGTTGGTACTTGGCGAGTTTTACAAAATTTTAAATTGATTTTTTTAGTACTTATGCCCAATAAACTTTGGGCATAAATTATTGTATTTTGGTACTTATGCAAATACTAAATACATTCCTTTTTTTATATTTTTGAAAAATTTTTTTTTTTTTTTTAATTTTAACAAAGGTTGGATTCAAAATTTGTTTGAAGAATTTTTTCTAATTTTTTTGTCTAATAAAAAAGATTTGGTGTAAAACCGAGGAGTTTGGGACCCCCTGCAACTCTGTACTCTTTTTTACTCAAGAGAATCTGGTAACCCTACTCTTAACTCATGGCAATAAATGCCATTTTGTGAGAAAATTACAAATGAATTATTATTTAAGAATATGCACTCGCAGTTTTGAAATTTATAAGTACTGCTCATAATCCATGTTCATGAATGTTCCATGAATGCCAGTGTTCACTCCTGCCGTGAATTCCTCATCCTTAAATTCAAAATTCCACCGAAAATTCCACGTAAATGTGGGCAGGGCGACATATTTGACACTTTGCTCATTCCCAGCCACTAGGATTCTCCAAAAGATAGAATTCATATTTTTATTGTTTTGATTTATTTCAACCTTTTTTAAAAACATGATGAAATTCATATGAAATACTGAAACCTAAAATTTCTAATCGTGATTTCCCAATATGATTCTTAGTTATGTCGTTATTGCAGGGAATGAGCGATTTGTTGAGCAAAAGTTTGGAGCTTAATCTGACTATTGGAAAACCAACCAACCAGACATTTGACCGGGTTGTTGCTGTTGTTGTTTTCTCCCACAGCCCCATGAAGTTTCCCATTCAAAAGAGACTCCCTGTTAAAATTTGCCAACCGAAATGAATCCACTCAAACTGTATTCGCAAACCATTGCCATTAAATTGAAATGTCAAAAAACATGCAAAAGCAATTGTGGTGGAAAAAATACGCGAACACACAATAGCCGGGCATTTTTTGCTCCAAAAACATGGCGGCAAGGCGAATTATGACAACATTTAACACTTAGAAGGCAAAATGGCAACATTTTTTATGACAAGCGTGAAAAAGTTGTCCAACAAAAAAACCAGAGCTTGGTGTGGGAAAAAAGGGTTGGCTACATTGAAAATAGTTTAAAATGTACACGCCCGCAGTCAAGTAAATCAAAAATTTCCAAAACCAGAAGGAAGTCATTTCCAAATCAAAGGCAATAAAAAATTATTTTAAAATTGACATTAGCGCAGTTAATTCACACATTTAACCCTTTAATGACAGCGGCCACGCTCTCTGGTGGTTTGGAATGGTGGTGAGGCTTGGCTTTCAAATTGCATTTGTACAAATTTCAATTCAGGGGTGCCTGTGCAACAACAGCGGTATCGATGGCAAATGACGATTAAATCAATGCCCAGGGGCACAATTTTGCTATCTAGGAAAAAAGGAGGCGTTTTTTTTTAATTCAAAATTTCCAAACGACTTTAAAATGCAATTTGCCAAATTTTGCAATCAATGCGAAATAAAAGTGATTGTGAAAAATGACAACAGCCGCACGGTGACGCCCAGTTTTCCCTTTTGACAGTCTATTAGTACAAATGTCTTTTATGTAATTCTTTCGTAATGGCAATTCGTCTTACAATGCAAATGTCAGTGTTCGATTTTTATCGTTTTTTTTTTTAAATTTTATTTCATGTTATCTTTTTTTTTTGGGAATGGCTTCATTAGCTACAAGATTAATAGCCTTTTAACGAATGTTATCAGCGAAGGGTTAACACATTCAAGCTTCAGCATTGAACTGTCTTTTGTGCTTGGCGTTGTTCTCACTTAATAGTTTCTGCACATTTGCATTTGTGCGTATGCAAAAAATAAAAAAGGAAACAAATAAAATAAAATCAATTCGATTTCGTTTCACTCTAAATTGTATGAATAACCGTTACGAATGCGAGCATTTTTCGGCTTGACGTTCTGCACACGCCACATTTGTGTTTTTTTTTTTTGCTATTTGAGTTTGCGAATTTTGAATGATGCATAATCGATTTAAAGCGTTTGTAATGATAATGTAATTTATGCGCCATTTCTATTCATAACACATATATTTTTTGAGGTTTTCATGAATGTAACATATGCGTGTTGAATCTAGAATTTTTAACGATTTAATTTTTCAAAGAATACTTTTAAAGTATAACAAAAATAAGGTGTTTCAAAAATATTATCTCCACACACACTTAACATTTCAGCGCTTAAGTAATGCACCTGCATCTTCACGGTCTTCCTTTCATTTACCAAATGTATTTTAATGAAACCACAAAACTGTTGTTCATTCAGCGAACAACGCCCGAGCAGAGAACAACGCAAAACGTACTTTTGTACAGCCTCGTTTTTAAATGGTGAAATTAACTTGAAAACCAAGGCAACACCTTCGGAAACGAGCGCAATTTCATGAGACACCCACTGAGCCTTTGTTGAGTGACTGCCTTGGTGCATTTAATGCTCTGCGTGTGAGTGTGAGCGCTTCTTAATCCTTTTGACAAATATTTGCGTGCTCATTCAATTCAATTCAGGTGCTTCATCTTCTTCTGCTACTTCGTTATTATTTTCTATTCATTTTTCTTCTTTTTCTTTTTTTTTTTTTGTTTGTCATTGACAAAAATTTCATTCTTGACAAACTCAAACAAAGGGAAAAAGTATTTGTGTGCACTGTTGCATCCCAAAGGACTATTAACAGGACATTCACAACCACTTTTGTTTGCTTATATGCAAAGTGTTTGAAGTGCTGCAAAAATATACTTGAGAAAAGGGGGTGTGTTGTTGGGAGATATGTATTTGATGTGACTCGAAGGTTTTTGAAAAAAGGAAGTCCTTTCTGATCAATTTAAAAGCCACATTGTTAAATTTACAAAAAAAAAAACCTTAAATATCTTAAAATTTATTTTTAATTTTTATATTTTTTAATATTTTTTATAGTAAGTATTAAAATATAGATTTAAACAAAAAATATATATTCACATACGACTCTTTCCCTGCCCAAAAAAATCATATTGTTGGGAAACCACGATTTGAAATTTAAAATTTCAGTATTTTATTTAGTGCAGTCATTTTGTGATTTTTTTCATGCATTTTTTTGTGGAGCTCATTCAGAGGCGTGCCCTAAGCCTAATTCCAAAATGGCGGGACTCTAGAGGTTGTGCTTCAGCTTCTGTAAAGGAACTTTACTGGAATCGTTTGGAAGAGAATTACACCGCCAAGTAAGAATCGAGAACGCACATTTTTATTAAAAAAATGCCAGAATGAATTTCAGTCATTTGAGTTGTGTTTGCAGGGAATGAGCGATATGTAAATTACAAATTAATCAAAAAATTTTTTTAAGTTGGATTTAATTTAATGCACTGCACCACCTCTAGTCAAGCAATGGCTAACTTACGAGGGTATAATTTGCCGTGAATTAGCTTCACTTGCCGTTCGGAACCGGTACTACACTGTAGGGCCCCTGCAAACCCTTTGAACTGCAGAAACAAAGTCGTTTTTGTGAGCAGCTGAAGCAGAAGTTCCACCAAGATCCCTCCAGGTTCCAAATACTTATTATTTAGGTATTGGGATGATATGCATTTCATTGGAAATTACTATGGATGGCTTTTGATCACTAAATTAAAAGGTGACACGAATTTTTTTTACAAATCTAAGGATCATTTTGCGGTTTATCCATGTTGTTTTAATTATTAAGCAATGTTTCATCTCATTGGGAAGTGCAAACAAATGGAAGAATAAACTTGAGGAAAGCAAAAGGTTTATACAATTTCAAACTTGCACCTTGCCTGGTTGCAGAGACGAGAAAAAAGAGAAGACAGTAGAGCATTTGCTTTGCTCCTGTCCAGCACGTTCTGGGCATAGTCCAAGCTGGAATCATTCTTCCTGGATAGTCTGTGTGACCTGTCGACGATCAACATAGGAAGTCTACATCGGCTCATCACTCACTCTAATAGGTTTGGCGAGTATGAGTAAGATATCCTATATTATCGCAATGGACCTAGCGTGGCCTAAGTGTGTCGGCGTCCTTAACCTAAACTACAATTTTAATATTTTTTAGGGAGAATTGCACCACGTTTCCTTTAAATGAATTTATATTTTTGTTTTCTCGCTGATATTGTTTTACGGTTTGTTGGTGCAACCACGATTGGTGTTTCTTATAAAAGAATTCGAAAGTACACAACTTTCTACAAAAAAGTTAAATTTTTCCATGAAACTCAGCCCAGACATCCTGCCGCCAGTGAGTGCACATTCTTACCTGTATTCAGGCAGACGGGAGACCAACCAACTGTCATAAATCCACAATGTATGCACTCGTATACGAAACTGACCAACCTCAGAATCCGTTTCACTTTTTTCCCTTTAATCATTTGCAGTTCAATAGGATCTCTCAAATTGAATAAAAAAAACAAACAAAAAGTGCAATTCACTCTACGCATTAAAAACGCCCAGGAATCCAATAAATTAACACTTGTGCATGGTCTTTGGTTACGCTGGCCAGCCTCTCGCTCCAAGTGAGTTCATCAATTTTAATGGACACATGCATACTTTTTTGAGTAATGCCTGAGAGTTCGCGCAGACGTTGGACTGTTTTAAGACTGCAATTTTGTAATCGATTCGGCTGAATGATATTGAGAAAATATAAACAAAAATTGGTACTGTGGTAACTTGATGTTATCGCAAGGATCTCATGTCATATTAAGGGAAAAAATTACACTAATCCTCGTGGAAAAAATGTTGGTATATACGAAAATGTTTGCCAAGTTTATAGGAATATTAATAAAATATATAAATTTGAATTTAAAAAAATTGCTGAGTAACCAAGTGACATGAACCAATTTAGTAAAATTTAAAAAAGTACAGTACCTACTGGTCTTTTGTTACTTTTTTCACTCTAACGCAGTGCTGCTTGTCTCTCTTCTTGTCTCTGTCTTATGGGCCACCACTTGTATTAACGCATTAGGTTTGGCTTTTCTCCACACAGTTGGCTAGTCCTTTCCATGGAATATATTTTATTCTTTTTTTCCATTCTTATTTATCGTTTCGTTATTTAGATTCTTTTTTGTTTGTTGTTTTTGTAGCCTTAATGGCGGGTGTCTCTCAGTTTTTTTGTTGTTCTGTTTTTTTTTTCTCTTTTAATTTTGTCCCGGGCACATCCTTCTGCGTGCGCACCACACTGAGTCATTGTTCCGATGCACGTTCGGGCATTCTGCCATTCTGTATAGTTTTCCTCCATTCTTTAGCCAACCATTCATGATTCGTTTTGTGCACCTTCACAGCAAAGACAAAAGAGTGGCCAAATTGAAAATTCATTCATGTGTGCAGCGGCGGGTGAGGCAAGGTGCCACACATCCTGTACAGAAGTCCTTATTCGGTGCAGTTGTTCTTGTTCTTCGTGTTGTCGAGACCCAAAGCGGATTAAAGCATTTTGACACTTTTTCGTGTTCTAAACTCGACTTGGCGCGGCTGGTGTTCGCCATTGAGCGACTGCTTGGTTGGTTGTCTCTGAATGAAATCGTACAAAAGTCAATTATTTACTTTTTTTTCTCCTACTCCTACTCCTCTTCTTCTTCTTCAGCTTTTCTTTGTAACTTTTTATGCTGTATGTGTATTTTTTTTTGTCATCTTTTGTCCTTTTGTGGTGTTTCTGGGAAAATCTTACAATTTTCTTGAAATCACTTTACGTGCCTTGATTGTGGGAGAACGGGTTTGTCTCTCGTGTATTTTTTCCTGTACTTTTGAGGGCGGCTCTATCTTCTTATGTCCTGGAATTGTTGTGCATTTTGTCATTTATTTTAGGAAAATCTCATTTATTTGGCGAACATTTCATAATCGCATTAAGAAATCATTCAATGAAACACTTGTGGACTGAGAAAGGTGACTTCTTAGAATTGAGAATATTTTAGAATTTTTCTCAATGAAACAAAAAGATTCTAATGAAATGCCATAGTTAAACCATTTAAGCATTTTAAATTTAAACCCAAGATTTCATTTCACAAAATTGTTACCGAAAATACTAACAAACAACAAATATTCATCCTACACCATTTCAAACCTTACCCCCCACCACCCCCAAACAAAAAAAAAACAGCACGCAACCTGGCAACACCTTGTTAAGCCACACTGCTGTCATGCCTGAAAGTATGCAATACACTCGACTGCTCATTTGCATATTTACTAGCATATTTTGTTATTTTTCTCTCGTCTTTGGGGAGTGAGAAATCAATGAAAAGCACAAGTTTCTAAAGCAATCAAAGGCAAACAGCGAAAAAAATACGTGTTATCGACAAAAATATATTTTCGAAAAATTTTCTTTATAGAAAATTATTGAATCCTTATGGCAGTTCCTAAAAGTATGCAACAACAAAGAAATAGAAAATATTCCAAAAAAATATCAAATAAAAGCAAACCTTTGAATGTTTTCGATTTTCGCATTATGCATTTTATGGTGGGGCATAATCTCCACAAAATAAGGATTAGCGATGAATGGTGGAGGTGGGGCGGACCTTGGTGAATGGGATAGGTGACATTTGCCGCTTTTTTGATGTTGTTGAAATTTGAGTGCAATTTTTGTGTTGCGAAACCTCCCCAAGGAAGAGTTACCTGGGAAACGTTCATTCTGTGTTAAGTGGGGCAAATATAAAATTTCTTTTTAGAAGAATTACCAAAAATTTATTTCTAAGAACTTCAATTTATTTTGAGTCCGCAATCTCTGATATCGTTAAATCATCACTTCTCACTCTGCAAAATTCACATATGCCCAAATCCTTTCTGTGCGGTTACATTTCATCGGCATTGATCAGTTTAGCAAGAAGGCCTTTTGTCTTCGGGATTTGTCTAATCAATTTCTGCAAATCTCAAGTAGTTTCATTAGAACATTTTTTGTCAATTTCTTCTTTCCCGTTAGCATTTTTTTCTCTCTAACGCACATGTCACATATTCGCCAATTCAATTTTTTGTATTTGTTTAATATCTTTTGATAAGGCTTAAATGCACTCAAGTGTTGATAGTAATCTTATATCTATATTTGTTAGGTTTTTTTTGTCTATAGAATTGCTAATCTTGCATTGATCTGTCGCCGGCAGCAGCAGGAGGAGAAAGTATCAATTGTCATTACACAAAACTTAAGCAGCCGATTGAGAGTTGACAATAACCACAAAAAAAAAGAAAAAAACAACGCTGAGGTGAATGTGACAGTTCTGAAGAGCGGTCAATTGTCATTTGTATTTTTTGACATGCTTCAATTGTCGTTCATGATGAAATCGATTGTTTGTGGCTGGAATTGTTGCAAAAGATGCTAATCTGTAGTTTTTCTTTCTTTTTTTATTCCAAGGGTCCTTTGAAATTCGAAATGAAGTCTAATCTACATATGAGTGGATATTTGCGAATTGTATAAGAAATAATTCCATTTTGTTTGCGAAATAATAGAATAGCGTAGTTGGAATTCCTTGCGGATCTGCTGACATATGTGTAATGCGAGATTGAAGATATTTTAAGTGCTTCTGACATGGCCAGACTTGCCATTCTATTACGTTTCCAATTGATTTAAATACATTTTTAAGATAATTCGAGTATAGAATATATGTTGAATTATATTTACGTAAGCTATTTCACCCATCAATAGAATACATCCAATAGTTAACACAAATGGAGAAATACGATGTGCGATCATTCACAAGTGATTCAAATTAATTAAAATAATTTAATTCTTTTTCTAAAACGCTGTTACATAAATTTCATTAAAAAATGTATTTCAAAAAATTCACATCGTCCCATTTGTTTATGTAACTCTGGAAACGGAACAAAAACCGGAATCGGTATTTTTTTAAATCTAACATACATAGGTAAAAAAAAAATGTTAAATTATAAATTTTAGTTAAATTTTCTTGTTATCCACATACATATTAAGGGAGTTCACAAGTAATCATAAAGTCATATTGTCATATAATCATATTGGGAAAAAATACGATAGTTGTGAGCGCACTCATTTCAAAATAAACTCTCTTACATTACAAATGTCGAACCTAACCTAATTCGTTGGCCCCGGGGTGTACGCCACCAATCGCGGAGGTGGTGATGCAACCCAAATCAACGGTCGGAAGTAATTCTGTGGTTCGCGTGAGCATTGTTTTAATATTTTCAAGCAGTCGCACATGTTTAATGCATTCAAAATGCTTCCAAAATCCTCTGGGCCCGGTATTCGTGTGCCGGTGGTGCAAGTGGCATCTGACCAAAGTTGATGGTCCGAAGAGTTGTGGTGGTCTCCACGATCTTTGTTGCAATATTTTCGGCAAGTTGTACTCGTTTTATGCATTAAAAATAGTCCCAAAGTCACAATTTTCACAATTCGAAAAACACAGCTTGTATTGGTCGTAAAAATTTGTGTATGGAAAAAAGCAACAACATTTATACGACTATTGTATATTTATACAACAATATGACTTTATGACCAATATGAGACCTTAGTGAACTCCCTTATTGTTAATTAACTTTTGTCTTTTTCACTTTAAACTTTAAACATTTTTGGCTTTAACCGGAGCCGATATTTTGGAAAGTCTAGGAACCGAAATCGACATTTTTAAAACTTGAGAACCGAAAACGGTATCCATATCCAGAGTTGTATAATATTAAATCTCTGGAAGAATTGGAAATATCCACTGAATGGAAATACTTTAACTCAACATTTCTTTGTTTTATGGAACTGAACGCTTCATACATGCAATATTGATTAAAAATAAGAGACAGCTGGATTGATGTAATTGATATATGAAAATACAATTTTTGTTTTAAGTCTCGAATTTTCTTAATTTTTTGTTTTTTCTTCACATTATATCTTCACCTTTTAAAAAAAATGTATTTAAGCGTCGAAAAAAGACAAGTCTAACTTACCCATTATTAAAATATAAAACAATAAATATTAATAAGCTCAAAAATTCATTTGTAATCCCTAGATGGCGAAATTATATTATTTATTTTGACCACTTTTCATTCTACTTGAAAAACCTCATGCCTGAAAATGTCTGTCGTACTGCGAAATCGAATAGCTTTTTACAAAATTTTACTTTCGATTGTGTGAAATTTTTTGGATCTTGTATACAAGCTAACAAGAAATTTGGTGCATATTTCTGGTTTTAATAAAAATGTACTTAAAAAAAAAATTAATTTTTTTAATATTTTTTAAATGTATATTAAACTAGCTGTTACATACCCGGCATTGCTTGGGTTGTATAAAATATAAAAAATAAATATTATTTTCGACAACTTCAATGTACGCTGACGAATCCTGTAAGTATGCAATTCTGTATGATGATAAATAATGATGACCCCTGGGAGTATGCAAAGAATTTGACTGTTTTTATTGTATAATAAACGGATAAAGTGGAAATCTATTTTTTTCAGGATATGCAGGTTGTTCAAGAAGTGTATCTCAAGTAGCTCCAGATGTATATACCATTAGACAAAGCAAGCATATTCATCGTCGTATGATAAAAAATCCTGTAAACAAATTATGGCAAGTGAGAAACCATTGACAAGTACAACTTCGAAGTAGTGAAGGACTTTGGACGGTGAGGAGTAAAATAGTGAGTTAGATCATATAATATTGAGCGTATGGATGAAGAAGCTAGAGATGCTGGCGTACAGGCGTTCAAGGTAGAGCTTGCCAAAATTTAAACTTGGCATTTTCATGTAACATTGCAATCATGCCAAATAAACGTTATCTAATTTAAACATTTCCATTTGAAGTGATACGAGTTTTTAGAACACTTTTGCTCTTTTAATACGAACAAATTTAAATTTGCACAAAAAAGTATCGATTTCTTTAACGAACAAAGGCAAAAACGATCACTGATCTTGATCTCAATCAGCATAAAATGGCGTAGCCTCCATGTACGGCCAGGCCACCACCCCACCCCATTACCTTTGCATTGCTCATTTAAATTTCAATTTAGATTTTGTTGCAATTTCCTTTTTTTACTTTTTTGCATTCTTTCAATTCATTTGAAGCCAACGTGCCGTGCCATTTCGCACGAACAATTGAGCAAATCCCAAAGATTGTTTTCTATTTTTCACATTGATGAAAGAATACAATTTCCTAAGGCAAAAAAAAAATGGAAAAGCAAAAAGAAATTGTAATGAGAAAACTGTATGGAAGAATTTGCATGCCTGCGATAGCATAAAAGGTGCATTGTTCTTGTTGTTGTACTTTTCTGCAGGAATCAACCGTTACAGTTTCTTTCTCCTCTCTGTGCTGATTCATTTCCATTATTTTGCATCGATTTTGGGTTTCCTGCATTATTTATGACTTTTCAATATTGTTTCTCGCTTTTTTGCAAAGAAATTTTTTGCTGTTCACTGAAATGAGCAACAAGAATCGAAACAATGCCCAGGAGGAGTGTATATGAGAAACTGTATAAGAAGGATATGTCAGGATATGAAAGTTGAATATCAAAAGGCCATGAAGAATTGCAACAAAATGTTTGCAAGGGGCTTGCCTTGTACTAGGTCGGGCTGTATTAAATAATACAAAACGGCAAATTGTATGTAAAAATAGGGCATGTAAGGGGTTAAGCTGAAAGTAGAGCAACTAGAATCGCATACAAAGTAAGGACAATGATTACCTTTTCAATTCAGTGCAGACAAATTAGCAAGTCGACCGTTACAAATTGTCAAATTGACAAATAAAATCAAATAGAAAATCAACAATTTTGTGCTTAATTTGCAATTCAATTGTCACTTGGACAAGGCCGAGCAAATTTGGTAGTACATTTTTATAAATACTATTTAATTCCACATTTGCCACGCATCCACACCCTGCCCACCGCCTCCACACTCCATACATCGTTGAGCAAGTGCAAATTGCTGAATGCAACAAAAGCCCGATTGTCAGTGCCTTTGAATTTTACTCATTAAAATTACGCAAATGCAAGCGAGCGCTGCCATGATGATAAAAACGCAATAGCAAATAGAAACAATGGCTGCCAACATGCAAAACAAAAAACAAAAAAAAAACTGTTACAAAAAAAAAGCAACAACAAAGAAAACGAGGGCCGCCATTGTAGCAAAAATGGCAATTGTTCCATTTAACAATTGTCCTGTGCACTGTCATTGCAATGCAGGGGAAATACAGAAGAAAAAAAAAATATTTAAAAAAGTGGGCTCCATTTGGCAGAGAATGCTCAAAAAAAGCTGCAGAAATGAAAAGTTAATGAATGCGCCAGGAAACGAGTAACGAAGAAGCGAAACAATCGTTGATTATTTTAATGACTACCATGAGGATGTTGACGAGCAAAAACAAAATTACTCATACGCAATGAGTGGGCGGTTTGGTCAAATTTGGAAAAGTTTTGTTTCGTGATAATTGGTAACTTTGGTTGGCTACATTTGTGGCAAGAATTGTTCTCATAGTTATTGTGGCAATACATATGTGTGAAGGTACACTAGCAAATATGTATACAAAAATATATGTAAGTAGGGTTTCATTGCAGGGAGAACCAGTAAAATAAATAAATTCAGTCAGGGCCAAGTTAAGACAAGAGTTCAAGCGTACAAGAATGAAACAGGAACAGGTTTGATCGGCCTGTAAGCATCCATTCGATGGTCATACGTTGACACCTCGTAACTTAAATTTCTTCTTTCAGTTATCCACGTCAAAAAATGGGATGATCAATGAAATGTATGTTAATACTACTTTCATTACAACACAAGTTACGATGTTCGTAATACTCACCATGATGTGGATTGGACTGTTTTGCTTCTCAGCGCCTCACATATTGTGCACCCCTTTGACCCACCATGGTCCCTTTATCGACAATCCTTGGCCCTCCTTGGACTCCCTTTGAACTCTGTTTGAACTGCCACACCGAGAGAACTGTATACAGGAATTGTGCATTATAGTCATAATATTGATCCATGAATAATAAAAACATAATTTAAAATTTTTAGTCATAAATACTGTTTTATATTCAGCATTTATGACTAAAATAAATTCAATTATGATTTTTTATTATTGGATCAATATTATGACTATAACAAACAATACCTGCAAACAGTTATCTCCGTGCACGCTCTCTTTTAAAACCAAAAACCCCGATCGGGTATTTCTAGCCATGCTTTCGCAGAATTGCAACCTCCTATGTCCACTGGTGACTGCAAGGGCAAAATTATAATCAGAAATCTTGAGCCATGGTGTAATTGCAGCTCTCAAAGTCCGCAGGTGGCTTCAGGAGCGCATACATTCCACAGTCCACCTTTAACTAACATGTCCACATTTCTAATTGTCACGCTCCAGTTTATAAAAATCAAAAATCGAACTCAAGAATCACTTGAAATAGCTGTGAATGATATATATGAGAAATTGGATGCTAAAACTACCGCACAGATTCTCAACAAAATGTATATATGTGTTCTATGGGTCGCGAGCCGTGTTCTAGGTTTTGACACGCTCACTTTTACCGCCAACAAGTTAGAAGCTTTGGTGAATTTTTTTCTTTTATGGGATAAGTTGAAGAATGCAACTATAAAAGTTTTTTAGGCCCAGCAAAGCGGGTCGGGCCCACCTAGTACAATAAACCCTAACCAATTTATTACATATAAATAACATACACAAGATTCGGCCCTGCCTAGTAATCAAGGGCCGAATTACGGCATTCGTGAACGAGCAAGTCGTACGGACATTTGTGTTTAATTTCCATAATACAATAGGAAAAGTAGGGAATGGAACACGAATTTCGATACGTGTTGCCCATTCACGAATGCAGTAATTCGTCATCTGGTTTTGACAAATTTCTTTTTATATCGATACCACAAGGCACAATCGTGCTATGTCCTAATTTCTTATGTTTTTTAAAAATTGTAAGTACAAAAAGGAAATCAATTTTTCAAACTAATAAGCATTTGTAAGGAAAAATGTATTTTCCCTTATTTTTCAATTGCTTTCATTGCGATTTTCAGAAACCACAATGGTCCATTCGAGGCAGCTTCTTCTCATTGATGAAAAGGTACAAGTAGCACAATTGTACATTAAGGTAAGGATATCAACATTGGCACGATTTAGGCTTTTTGATCTTTTAATGGCTTTGCTCGCTCAATTCTCCATATTTAGTACGGGAGTACTGTTATGGCCCCTAGCAGGGCGACACTTTTTCCGCTGAATACGTGGCATACGCACCCTATGAGTAGAATTACCCATCCGATCGCAATCGCTCTCACTCTTTATCATATCAACCTGCAAGTATGTACTCAGTGAAAGGCAATAACAGTTAAAATCACTTCTCACGCAATACTTACGGAAATAGTTGTATTAAACCGGCTATAGTCAATCACATAATGTTCCTGCAGCACATCATAGCTGATAATATTAACGAAACGCTGTCCCCAAAATATTTCGCTGGGCACATACGATGTGGTAGCTTCGGTAATTTGGGCAGTTGCATTCGATATGCCCACAATGGAAACAAACAATTCAAATTGGCCAGCATTAAATTCCTTGGCTGAGGTAAAACCATACAAAGGACTTGTCCGGTCAATGACATGACAAACGATCTCAGGCCATACGATAATCTGTTGGCCATTACCTTCTAGTTTGAGTTGAGTGTGAGTCTTAATCACCTCACCCTCAGTGGTGCTAAGGGGGCGTAAATGAAATGTTAGAATCTATTAAAAAATATTTTCGCAAATATTCTCATAACATACGGTCTGTCCACAATCATATTGACTCGTATTTGCGACTCGATTGTTTGCTGCTGGCGCAGATCACAAACACGAAATAGGAAACAAAGCTTGCCATCACGATAGCAAATCTGTAGAGAAAGAAAATTATGGCCCACAATTCTCAATTGTTATCAAAGGGCAACGCACCACTGCCTTCTCGCTGAATTTCAGTTTCGTCATTTGCTTGGCAGGCCTTGCCGTCTTCGCATAAATGATACTTATCATGCCGCCCTCAATGCAAATCGAACAAATTATTTGCATTATATATAGAAAGATGGTCTCCACGCACTCCTCGCTGGGATATCTTTCGCCATAGCCCACCGTCGTTTGTATTTCGATCGAGTAAATGAGTATAGACACGAAGTTGCGCACACCCATAATGCATGGTTGCCTACCCTCGCCCAGGCGCTCGCCTGTAACTTCATCGAATAGCAAATCGCCATGGGAATAGACCACCAAATAGCAGAGTACGGCAAAAAATATCCAATTGAAGCAATAACTGGCCACGAACATGCTCAGCATATAGGTCCAGTCCAATTCGATCTGTGAGGGGCGTAGAAGGGGCTAAGTCAGAAGCGTTATTGCTCTCATAAGGCAATCATCCAATGTCTTACCAATGTTGTTAGATAATCGCGAAAGTAACGTTTGGTCTTGTTCGGTATGCGTCGGAAGATGACATTCTCGTGTCCATTCTTTTCAATAACGCGATGGGGTCCTTTGGGTGACTTTATCGATTCTGAAAAGGTTGAAATTTTTATTGAAAATGTTCATGGCTATCATGAGATTTTCCTACCGTTTTGATGTAAGTCCGCATTGAGTTCAATTGTGCTGCCAGCCCAGCCATTTGAATATGGAAACTTGCAGTGAAAAGGCTCAAACTGCAATTGACTTTATTTACATTAGCATATAAATATTTGCCCAAGAATAAATTTAGAAAAAAATGCAGTAATCACAATAATTTCATCTTCAAAAGTTAATATTTCTTAAAGTCAAACACTTTGTCCAGCTAATAAATCCTTCAGATACATTAAAGCTGAATCAAGCAATTCATTGCTGCATCTTCACAGAATAATTCAGGCAGAATCTTGACAGTCACCATTCAAGAACTGTAAAATCAAACAAAAATTAAGTAATTATCTCATCAACAGAGATAAGTTAGTATGATTTGTTACTAGCTGTCCATCAAGATGCTAAAGCAGTACGCATCAATTTACAAAACGAGCAAACTGCCAAAACCACTTGAGTCATACCTTAAAGCACAATCATCCTATGTCCGTTTTCTTTAAAATCGAGTTTTTCGCAGTTTTGGATTCCTGAGAAGAAGCTGCACCAGACAGGCTATAGTGGTTTGAGGGAATCGTCAGTTGTGATGTGAAGCAAATTTGGAAAATCCAGAGACTACCATCTCGTTGTCCACTATAGGCAAAACGAGTTCGGAGATCGGGATACACGATTCCATACGAAAGTTATAGAGAGAGAAATTCAACAATAAGTTGCACACAAAAGGACCGTGACGCTGTTCGCCTGTCTCGCGATCAAAACGAATCGGGTTCGAAGTCCACGGCACTTATTTTGAATTACACATCAAACTGTAGATCCCTGAAAATTCTGATATATGTTGTCACTTGCCCATAATAACACTATGTGACAAAATGAGGGTACATTTTTCTGATTGCCGATCTGATAACAGACTCTGAAAGGTCTTGCTATACATAATAACTCCTTAAAGGGGCTCTGTTTCTGGATTAGCTTTAATAAGCGAATTTTTTGCTTAAGGCAGTTTTTGGGACTTTTATTGTATTTTAGGATATTTTTTACCACTAAATTAAGACTTTAGAGTGTTGCACAGTGTAGTTTGAAAAAACCCCAAACTAATATTAGTTGAAGTTCTTTTCATTTCAAGCTCACTTGTTCGCACTGCTATTGTTTGGTTGCTCATCTTCCTCTTCATAGACGATCTCCTTTTCCTTGGAGCGTTGCAGAGTTTTGCTTTCCAGATGCTGCGGCTTTATGGGCAACGAAATCGAACGATCATACGCTGATATTTGTTTAATATTAGAGGAATCCATAGTGTAACAGAGAACAGAATCACTTGACTTATGGGAAAATATCATGCAGTACTGAATGTTGCAACTACTCTAGCAGACTAACTGCCTAAGTGCCTAGCTGATAGCAGACTTGCCGAGATGCACAACTTGATGGACACGCACTGCAAACATTATAATCTGACAGACATTTGTTTAAATTTTGCGATTGTTGGTGTGGCTGTCATCATTCTCTGAGATAGTGAGCACTCTATTGCATCAAGAATGATTAACTGAAGAAGCGTCAACAAATAGTTATAAACAAAAAAATACATTTGTGCCATAACAATGTTAAATATTAATTTTATTTTGCACAAACAAATAAATAAAAACAAATTCAAATGATAGAAGCGTGTCATCCTGTATGTCTTCCCAATAATCTCCACTTCCAAAAGCCCAAAGGACCTGAAATATTCACTTGTCCCTGATGGTCACTCTGAAACTAAGCCTTTTAATTGTATTCTTCTCCATGAAAGAATGCATTCGCCTTTTCCCCTAATAAACCAACTCACAAACAAAAAAGACTTCCAACCAAAATCGAATGCATAACATTTCCACTTTAATTAAATTAATGTAAAGCCATGCATAATTAACTGCCAACTTTTAAACCGACTGATTTTCTGCAAAAATATATTTGCCAACAAGTGCCGCAGAGCCTTTGTTTCGATTGAAATAAATTTTAATTAAACGAGCGAAGTCCTTGACTTTCGATTGTGCCTGAATGTATGCATTATTTTGAGCTCGTGTTTTCTGTTTTTTTTGTTTGTGTTCATTTGTGTTTTAATTCACACAGCAAACCACAAAAAAACTTTTAGATTTTTGTTTGCTGCTTTTCAGCCGTCTGGTGGCAACGTTACTGCATAGAACAAAAAATGAGTAGAAATCCTTTCAAGTTGAACACCTTCGAACGTCACCTCATGAATGGCAGTTGAAAACAACAACTACACATGCATACACCTGCAATAGAAAATACAAAAGCACACACACACCGATATCAACACTGTCACACAAAATCCGAATAATGGCGTCGAATGGAGTCGCTCCGGGCAACAACAGGATACCAAGGAAATGAAAAAACGAAAAGCACAACACAGAAATATAAAAAGAGAAATATTAAATTTAATAATTAAATATTTAATGGCGTTGTTAGAGGTAATGTTGGGGGTTGGAGGTAATTACTGGCTTCTTAGGCGACTTAACGTATTTCGAAAAACATTAATTGAGTGGAATTGTTTGTGTTGAGTGAACAATGTAATGCTGTAAATTGAAATGAACTTTTCATAGAATACCTGAAAGTTATAATAAAATCACAAATAATAAAAAAATGTGCGATCAGACCGAAACTGAAATACCCTACACAAGCGTGTACGATATCTTCTTAAAATTTTTTTCGGTAATTTTATCGAAATTTTTTTTATATTTTGTCAATAGTTTTTTTTGGATAATTTATCGATGTTTTTCCGACATTTTATCAATATTTTTCCGATAATTTCCACTCATATTTACTTATATAAAACTCTTTGTGAGTATGTGGGGTTGCTCCCTTATAACTCAAGAAATACTTGACCGATTTTAATGAAACACATATCAAAATGAATTGGCCTCCACTATATGCCATTGTATTAAATTTTGGGCGTGGTAAATATTATTCGAAATGGCCACTGCCACGCCCTAAAATTTCTATTCAAGGGATTTCTCTGAAATTTTGTATTTTGTGCTGTGTAATGAATGGCTGACTATGAAAATTCATGGTATTCATGGTACACAATGTCGGAGGCCCCCATATTTCAAAGGGGCTATAGCTCAGATCCTATTCAAGGAATTTCGTTAAAATTTTTTTCTGTGCTGGGGTGTGAATGGGAAGAGGGTTTATTGTGATAATGTGCGATAGGTCAATTTCCACGCCCCATATTTTATGAACCTTTTACTCGGTCCCCATTCGAGGGATATCGGTGATATTTTCGATTTGGTTTTGGGTAGTAAATGGGCAGAGGCATGACTGCTTTCAGTTGCTTAAATAATACATAGTATAACATTTATACATTGGCGTGAAAATACAAAATTATTGCGAGCGAAGATGTGGGTATAGGCTAGTTCCCAATACATTTCAAAATTTTATTCCATACAAAGAAAAAAAAACCAAACGCTCCAGTATTTCTCAAGATAAATGAAAAAAAGAAATTTAGTGGCCATTTTGCCTTCTTATGGGCATTACAAACGATGTGACAAAAACAATATACCCTCGGACACTAGTGGGCAAGGTAAGAAAAAGTCAACCACAAAATAACCCAGTGGTCAAAAGAAGGTGTCTGCAGGCATGCCAGTATGCCTCTTTAGGAGCTCGGATGCCTGCCCTCCTCGCTTCCAACCTTTACTTCTTTTTTATATGAAACGGAACAAATAAACAGGCCTACGTCTGTCGCTTCCATGCGTATGCCTGCTGGCAGGCAATATTGCATAGAAAATCCATTGACACCACCCTATCTCCCTTCTAGCGCAGGCATACCGGCATGCCTCCACTAGAAGTGAGGATGGAATGTGCAATTTCTTCCCATTGCAGGCGTGCTGGCATGTCTCTAGCTGAGGGGCCTTGCGAAATTTACTACTGGGAAAAAACAAAATAAAATGTTTGAGTAAATTAAATTGGCACTTACATGGGTTTAATATCAATTTGATATTTTGTCTTTTTTTTCTTTTGGTCAATTTTCCATTGAGGTGTACCCACAATTAATATCAAAATAGCGCAACAATAAATACAATTTGTGGCATTGAATTTTTCTTGCAAGCATATTTAACGTTTTTGTGGAAAAATAAAACAAAATCCTTTACTTAAAATTTCAAAAATAGGTACATCAAACCATTATAAAAAATCCACCCACAGTCTAAACACATTTTTATACCCTACACCTTATGAGGCATGGCTATATTCACATTGGTCTGATGTTTGTAACACCAAGAAGGAGACGTGTCCGGTATGGAAAAGTATATATATTCTTGATCAGCGTCCTGAGTTGATTTAGCCCTATCCGTCTGTCCGTCCGTCTGTCCGTCTTTTCTTGTAAACACGATTGCAGGAGCTAGAAGGAAACTAGGGATCCCAAATTTTGGATTTATCCTATTTAGGCCCTAGAAGGAACTGGTATTGTAAATGGACGGAATCGGTCAACTGCCACGCCTACCTCCCTTATAAGTGAAAATCGTGTTTTTACAGTAATTTTAAGATTTCATCAAGAAATTTTGTATGTATAGTGGGGTTTTAAGGGTCGCTGATTTCGAATTTGATGTCGGGATTAAGATGGCGGATCCAATATGGCCCTGTAGGTGTTGGGTGTATATAAGTCGGCTTGCCCGACTGAAACTTACTCACTTGTATTTTATTTACCTGCCTGTTGTGTGTACCCATAGAATTCCTTGAAATGAAACTATCAAATGCAAATGCATAAACATTTCATAGAAATAAGATACTCTTGCTGCAACAGCCAAGAGCAATTTTCAAGTATTTACAGCAAAATAATAAGTATAAATGCAAAAATAGAGTGAGGTAAAATAATAAAAAAAAAAAATTGAAAATAAATTTTTCAAGGAGTTGCCCCACAGCACAACCGAATGCTCGAAGGAATTGGAGAAATTTCATTAGAACATTATCAACTCAAAAGTGGCAATCATGAAACACTTTAACAACTTTCAGAAACATTTTCTAGTTTTCTGTTCGTATTTATTGTTGCTGTTGTGGCATTATTATGACAAACAAACAAAAACATCTTACAAAACACTTTTTGTCCAACAAGAATGACTCTAAGGACGAAGGGAATGACATGGCAGTGACAATACATGTTCTAGAAAACTGTACATGTGTACTGAAAAGGAAAAGTTCGCAGTCGTGTTGATAAATGCCTTAAATGAGAGAGAACATGTCTCTGCTTGGGAAAGGCTGTTGCTATAAAATGAAATTTCAATTGAAGAACAATATTTTCCAATTTCTTTTGAAAAGTGTTTATGGTCACAAATACTTGAAGGTTTAATTTTCTAGAGCTTCTAGAGGCATCCGTTTTATGGCAAATGGCAATTTTCCACATTTTATAGCAAATTAGCCATAGAATCCTTGGCGACCCTTGGTAAATAAGTCCACACAGACATACACTTTCTATATACTGACTGCAGGCTGTGGTAGAAAAAACCAAGGTTCGACCCCAAAACACATACACCCGTCAATGCTCAACGCACACACACACACACACAATCCAATCTTCTGGGCCAACATTTAAGCATGAAGTCAACAGCGAGAAAATCCAATTGGAACCGCCCACCACAAACAACCGTTGTCCCACTCTAACAGTCACCTGCAGTGAGGCCACTTGGCCACTTGCTCTGCAGTCACCGCCTTTGACTGTTCGTTTATATAAGCGGTGAATGTATGTGTGCTGCGTGTTGGCCTGGTATCCATGCGCTCTAGCAAACCAGCACGTGAGTGGTTTCTGCGAGAGTACCAGTATCTCAATTGGTTTCTCCCCTATGCCCAAATTCTTGGCCTCACATTTGCATATCTCAGCTCAGCGTTTTCGCTCACGACTCCGAAGCCACCACTTCTAATTGGACTTTTTTCTTCTGCAACTTTTACATCTTGTTCCGAGCTTGTTCTGGGCTGTTTTGTTGTAAATCTTCGAGATACAAGCAAGATACACGTGCTCTTTGCATAGACGAGGTTTTTATTTCCTTTCTTAATTATTAATTGACAGCTCATTTTACGAATGTGTTTTTTTTTATACATACCTACACCGCCTTTTTTTTCCTACACAGCTCCTCTGTCACCTGGCTCAGCTGTCGTTGTCGTTTGCCGTCGTTCTTTCTGTTGTTGGGCCGTTTCTTTTTTTATTTTTGGGCTCGCTCCCGTTTTTTTTTTTTGTCTTTTTGGATACCAACTCAACTTGTCCATGTTTGTTTACCGCTGTAGATGCGATACATTCGCGTATTTTTTCAGTTTCGTTTGTAAACGCGCGCGTCTGGACGCAATCCACTTTTGGTCGTTCGTTTTAATACAAAAAATATTTCTAACAGTGAAAAGATTTTGCAATTAAAAAAAAAATAGTAAAGAAAATATTTACAAATGGTTTAAGTGAAAAATTCAACAAACGGAACATAAATGGAATACCGAACATCATGCTTATGCTATATAGAGTAATATTTAAAGATAAAACATTTCTTAAATAAATATTCTAAATTCTTGATCAAGAGTAAATGGAACACTAAACAAAGTCTTGTAAGATTTATTCGAGAAAAGGTTAAAAGCGAAAATAGCTTTAAAGTCGAATTGTTGGTTAAATTGATTATGCAATTGTTGTTCGGGCTCTAGAGTCTAGACCATTCTCAGTAAAAAAAAACTATATATTTTATTTTGTTACTATAACAATTTCTATTTCTTCTGGTCATCTTCAAATGTCATAAAGATGTGCCTAATTGTTTCATAGAGTTTTTCCACAGTATTCGAACTGTATTGCAATGTAGCTATGACTGGCCTCTGGTATTTTAAACGTTGGTTTGCCTATGAAAGTCTCGGTACATGCCGATGTAAGTAGTTACAATAAATCACTGCCGGCTCTAACCTTCAATAACGGACATGATGGCTGTTGAGCTTTAGCCTAAAAATTTTATTTATATATTTATATACCGAATCGGAAATTGACCCAATCTAGTAGCTGTATATGGTGTTTAAAATTGACTCAACCTCATACTTACAAAAAAAAAATTTTAAATTAGCATTTCGTGTCTTAGGAGTAAGTCAACTGTCTCCTTTTGCATTTCATTGAATCTGATTCCCCAGTATACCGTAGGAACTCCGACTTTACAATTCAGTTAATTGACACACAGCATAAACATTGGACTAGTTTTACTATAGTCAGGCTTTCATTGAATTTAATTGTGGTTAATCAACCACAATTCAGACAATTTGGACAATTGGTGATAAGACTGGACTGATCTGGACTAGACTAAGACTAATTTATTTAACAACTTTTCAACTAATTACACAAAAAGTTGACATAGGACTACACTTTTCGTACCAACACAGGCCTAAAAGTAACGAAAAAGCTACTTCGTATTAAAAAAGATATAGCTAATCATGCAACATGGGTCTAAAGTATCTTCTTTGATTTGACTCGATTTTTTTGGTTTTTATGATAAAAACTGATATGAGAGAAGTCAGACAATAATTTTTGTACATTTCTCCTAACCAGTCCCGTACGGGGAAGAATTGACTTTTGGTAGAAAATTTAGTTTTTCATGGTGCAGCAAATTATATTTTTGTTAGTGAGCTGGATAGTTTTATGTTGAATTGAGCTATTTTTTTTTATTTGAATACAAATTTTGATAATTTTTACCGAAAATATACCGTTAAAATTGTTATAAAAACCAGAGCCATATTTTTGAATCTTTCTATATCTTTCTGGTATTTCCATATCAAAATTTCTGAATTTGAATTTCTATTATTTGACCATTTACTTGTCCAAAAATAGCAAAACGATAAATTTTCTCATCGAAAACACGATTTTTTTGAGATTTTTAAATACGTAACAAGAACGAGCCGAAATATTTGTGGAATTATTACGACGTCTGCCAAAATTCGAATTTTTATCAGACATAAGAAAAACTCTTATATATTCTAGTAGTAGGGCTCAAAGCAATCCATCGCTCATATGCGATATTTTTTTTAGCCGTTGTAATCGTTATAAAAATGTTCTATATTGACAAAATACAATTTTTCAATAAGAAAACGTTAACAATTGATCTAGAAAAACTAACCGCGACCGATTGTTTATTCTGGGCCCACTTATTAAATATTTCTGTTCAACAAACGCTTTTAATTTACATATGATTCATTCCACAGACACAGAATAATCAGAAAAATATCTGTAAACCAGGTCCTGTCCAACATAGACAAAATTCGCGAAATCTGCATAATTTTTGGTTGGTATCCGTTTAATTGGTTTAGCTATTCGCAGAGAAACTTGGCACCATTGTGGACTTAACGATGACACATATTTTGCTCTGAGAAACTCAACAGTGTCTGTAAAACGCAAACTAATATTTGTATAATTTCGGTAACCTAATTGGAAACACATAAGCTGCATTACCAAGGATTTTGATGTCTGATTTAAATTATTTATGTTATTTTTTGTGTGTTATTGAACACTTGAGAACTTTTAACATAGTCACTTTCAATCGATTTGGCTAAGTTTTGTTCCAAAATGTTATGCACATAAAGAAAAAAATATAGGTTAATCTAACCAAAAAACGTGGTAAAAAAGTTTTTTTTATTTTACATGGAAAACACAAACAACAACTACTATTTTTGTGGTCAATCTAATCGGAAAAAAATTGTTTAATGATTTTTAACTACAAAAACAAGTTAGCAAATTGAGATAATGGTAAAACCCCAATTTTAACCAAAAAATTTGTAAAGCAAACCAAATAACTGCTGTTACTCAACTAATTTTTTTGGTTAGCCAACAACAAAAAATTGTAATTACCCTATTGCGGCTCGCAACTCAACTAAATTTGGTTGCTTTCTTGGATATTGGCAGCATGGTCGTATTTCGGCAACCAATGATGTGATTCGCAATGTCATCGCTCGATGCCGAAATGCAACCATGCTGCCAATATTTCATACAGCATGACATTTAATACAAGAAAGAAAAATTATGAAATATGGCTGTCTCGTTTACGCTTGCGTTTTTACGATTTTAAAAATTGTGTAGAATGTTTTTTAACTCGTTTTTTCTTGGGAAAACCTTCATTTCAATATTACAATATAATTATAAACGTAATGAAATATTGCTTTTTGTGGAATCGCGTTAGTTTTAGGTAATAAATTTAATATATATTCGCAGTAGAAATGACCAATTTGTGCACAGAAATGCAAATTATCTCGTTTTTAAAGTCTTGGGCTTACATTGAATTAATGTAAGATTCATAAATATTTCAATACTTCAAATACCAAACACATCTGCTATCTTTTTTGTGCATTTCTCAAATGTATCTATTTAATTTAATCGCTCATAAGTAATATACGAACTATTTTTAATGGTACGCCAATAAATTTTCACGATACGCGAACAACTTTAAGTTGTTTCTATTTGCCACATTTTTTGGTTGCTGCATTTTTAATAGTCTTTTTTGGTTAGATTTACCTCCTCTTTTTGTGTGTGATTTTTTGTCCATTTAATTTTGAAATTTATTAAAATCTTCTATTAATATTGTTCGTAGAATTTATTGGAAAAAATCACTTCTGTAAACCGAACTAACCTTAAACCCTGCCCTAGAAAATTATACACAAATAAAATTCGGTCCAACCAACTGCTGGCCGCTTGTCGAATACATTTTAGGCCAAGAACGACATTTGAAACAAAAAACTTTTTCCAGCAAAAACCGTATGCACATAAAAACTAACGTGAAAAATCGATAAAATTCAAATACTGTTAACAACTAAAAATAACATTTAAAAGAACATAGTTAGTAGAAGTGGGCTCACTGCCTCCCCTTTTTGGCCAGCTAGAAAAAAAAACACACCATAGCAGACGGGAGTGAACTGACAAGTGCATTTGTATGAGTGCTAGCAAATGGCAAATACACACACGCACACTGTGAAACTCACGCATACCCTTACAGAAAATGTTGGGGCCGGGCATAGAGAAAAATAAACTAAATATTTGTTTGTGCGAATGTAACAAGTTGGGGCGAATACGGCATTTGGCAGCCGAACCAACGAACAAAAACGAATGGTAAACGCCACAAGGCACGAGAGAGGAGCGCCTCCTTTTAGCCAACTTGTCTTGGCTTGAAGTGTGTAAGTACTATTTTGTGGTGAATATGCCAATGGGGGAGTGGTGAGTTCAGCAAATATTCCTCATTTCTCTGCGAGGTGGCAAATGGCAGAGCTGAGTTGAGGTAAAACCGAAAGCAAATAGGGACGAAATACGCGAGATACAAATGCAAAAAAACGTTAGCAAATACGCGACACGCGAAAGCGCCGTGCTGAGGTGAAGTTGGGCCTCGCGAATTTGGCAACAGCAACATAAAAAAAAACTAATAAAATTGAAAGAAAGAAACAAGAAGAAAAAAAGGTACATTTGAAAACTCCACTAACAACGTCAAGAAGTACAGAAATTACAAAAAAAAAAACAGCTACACTTGTGGCGTTTATGTAAAGAAGAAGAAGTACAAAAAACCAGCCAAACTGAATGGCTAAAAACTATCTGCAAATGTAACTCTTTTGTATGAAACGACACGGCACCAGAGCCGTGGCAGTCGCACATTCGCATTCGTACATATTGGCTTCGAAAAAAAAAACAGAGTTTCGTTTGGTCGTTTGGCCCAAACTTGTCAGTTTCAGTTTTGTGGCGAAGGTTTCTTCGTGAACGGTTCGTGGAGCAGCGGCGCGCGCTTTTTGCTATGGCTTTTGGCTTTTGTCCGACTGAATGATACGCTTTGGGTATGAAATTGTATCGTTTATAGAGGCTATAGAAACAAAATAACAAAACTCGACCAGACGCCGTTACCGTCGTCGTCGTCGTCATGATGCTGTGAAATAGTTACCAATTCAATTTTAATAAAAAAAAATAATAATAATAAAGTGTGAAGCGCAAATAACAATCGAAATAATACTACCTAATAACGCAAAAGAATTGCTTGGAAAATATTTATATCGAAACGAAAACAAATAATGAACAGAAATTCGAAAATGAAAATATTAAGTAGTATGCAGTTGCTGTTGTTGTTGTTGTTGTTGGTGTTACTCCACGATGGTTAAAAGCATTTAAATTGTGTTTTCGCAAACAAGTGATAATAAGTGGCCTTCTGAAATCGCTCTGTGAAGGTCTGAAAGATTTTCTAATTGGGAATTTGCCATTCATTGACGAACGGCTTGCCGTCGGCTCTGCATTTCAACCACTTTGCTTGACAAACCGCTGTACTGATTTAAGTGCTGAGTGAGTTCAAATCTGATTCAATGTGTTTCGGAATTCTAGAATTGAATGAGAATTTATGATTTCATGGTTACCCTTTTTTGAGTGATTGGATAAAATCAATTCATCAATAAGAATGTGTAATTTCCTTCACTCTACTCATTTTAAAAAGGTAGTCCCGTGCTGTATGCAAAAATACCCCAAGTCTTACTAAAATCTTACTAAAATGCAATAAAGGTTTTCTCACCTACCTCTTTTATCATTAGTCCGTTAGTATTACAAAAGCAAAATACAGAAGGAAAAATGTGAGTGAGTTTTTTCAGCTTTGTTATATATATTTTCATGTTTTCATAAGAGGTGGACACCCCCCCTCCTTTTATCAGACAATTGCAGTAGTTAACACATTACGTTTTCATATTTAACTAAATTTTATTCCTCTAGATTAGTTATTCCAAACACTGAGCGGGGTTGAGCAAATATTAAAAAATGTTTTGGAGCCGTTCGTTGAAAATACTTACGAATTTATTGACATTGGGTCAATTCACTGAGCTCTTATGAATTCTTTTCAAATTTAAGTATTGATGATAGAGTCAGAGATTCAGAAGCAATAAAGAATAGATTTTTGTGCTACATTTGTTTCATCCACTCACCACTAAAAACAGTTCAAGCTATTTTGTGCTCTGGACCTATTGACTCCAAATACCCTCTTTTTCCTTCTAAATATTTGGACGGCATTGAAAATGGGCAACACTTGATAAGAACCACGCCTACCTACCAAATTTCTTTATTTTCGTTTAACTTGTGAAATATTGAACCGATTGAGAAAAATGGAAATGGAAACGGGAATGAAGTAGAAACTGGAAATATCTCAAAATTATCATAAAATTGTAGTATAATTTGTGAGAAATGGTCGAAGAAGGATCAAAGATAATTTTCTTATCAGTTTGAATTAAATTTTTACTCGAGTGAAACTAGAGGAATACCAAAGGCCAAGCCTCGGCGACATAATATGAGAACAAGGTTCACAAAGGTTTCATATTGGTCATAAAGACATATTGTTGTATAAATACATAGTAGTCATAAAAATGTTGTTGCTTTTTTCCATACAAAAAATTGTATGACCAATACAACTCTGCAGGCTATGTTTTTCCACTTTCATACTCATTCTTCCTCTCATTTTAAAGTTGTGATAATTTGTGAAAATTTGATTTTGGGACTATTTTTAATGCATAAAACGTGCGCGACTTGCTGAAAATATAAACAAAAAAACTCACGTGAACCACGCGATTACTTCCGACCGTATATTTGGGCCGCATCACATCCTCCTCTACTGGTGGCGTGAACCCCGTGGCCAACGAATTAGGTTAGATTCGACATTTGAAAAAGAAGAGAGTTTTTTTTAATGAGTGCACTCGTATATTTTTCAAATAAGATTATATGACAATATGACTTTATGATACTTGTGAACTACCTTAATGGCATTTTTTAAGCGAATAACTTTTAATGAATATAGAATAAAGTTCTGATGAAGAATTTTAAATTTTAATCCTTCAAATAAAACCTTTTCCATGAAAATATATTTCATTGGAATAACAATAATGGAATAATTTTTTGTAGTCATAGAAACGAAATACAAGCTCTTTGGCATTAGAGATGATATAAAATCGCAACGAAAAACAATAAATACAAGCTACTAAGCTATGAGATCAAACGAAAAAGTATTTATTGCTCTGAACAAATCATAAAAAATGTGGATCGATAAAGTAGAATGCAATCATAAAATATGATTTCATTAAAAACAAATTAAATTACAAACAAAAATCAAAATATAAGCTGATTTAAAAACACAAAAAAAAAGAATTACAAAAAAATCTTTAATGATTTTCAGTGGAATTAAAAAGTGAAACAAAAGTCAAACGAATATCAACGCATCAAATCCACTCATAAAATCTAATAAAAGTGGATAGAAAACGGTAAAAAGTCTATGCTAATAAAAAAAAAAAACAAACTTAACGAGTTACGAGTGCGGGAATATAAAAAAAAAATAATTAAAAGTGAATAAAATCAATAATAATCACTGAACAAAATAAAATACACAAGAAAATAAAAACATAAAGTGATATCATAAAGAAATCAGAGAATATATAATTTAATCTCTGAGTGTGACTGTAAAATTCGATTTACCGAAATATACTTCATAACATTTCAAAATTTGTGGATCAAAACTGAGGGGAAATGACTCAATTCTCAAGGTGAGTTTGATAAAAATTACAACGAATTCGGTAGTTACTCTGTTACAGATTTTCTAATAAAGCCAGACTGAAGAGCAAATATTTATTACATTTAAAAAAAGTTTTAAACAAAATCTAATTAGACTTTAAAAACAATTTTTAAAAACTTAACTTAAACATTTAAGGCAACAATTCTTCCAACAGAGGTGAATAGTCGACATTGAACCTAATTATTTTCTAGACCTGTTTCGTATGTTTACTTGGTTCACAAACAAAAATTGTGCAAATTTTAATAGAAACCATGCACGGAAGCAAGTTTATTTTTAATTTGTATTTAATGTCAAACCGCTGCTTAAATTTACCCCAAAATCTATTTTCAGGTGATCCAGCCACTTGTGTAAATAGTACAGTACTTAATATTTGTAATGAATTTGAGTAACAAATACGCACATTCAAGTTATATTTTCATAAACAAAATTAAAAGTGAAAGTAAATAGTCGAATCTGTGTTTATTTAGGGCGCATGACTAGCAAATGTGGCGAAATTGAAAAAAATTTGAATACTGTTTGTTCAAAATTATGCCACTCTTTTGGAGTTAATTTCTAAAGTTCTGTTTCTAAAAAAATGCTAACTATCTGTTCTATTAAAAATAACAACTGGTAATTGTTGAGCGGTCTCATAATATTTGGAATATTTACCAATCTATTTTTAGATACAGAAGGTAAAATGAAACAAATAAATTAATTTGAGTTTGTAGGTTGAAAAAATGTATGACGAAAACAGTTTAGATATGGGGTTTGCATTCAATCTTGCCAAGTTGAAAAAACAAAAGCACATTTCACAGAGTTTCAGAAATGTGTTTGAAGAAGTTTTTATAACTGATACATTAAATTTTGTTCTGGTAATGCGCGCCACCTAGCGAGAGATCTGTGTTTGAATTTCCTAAAGAGATTCGTGTTCCGTGAGCTCAACTTCAACAAAAAATGTGATCTTATCATGGGGTGTCTTCAGCAAACACAACAGTTCGACAGCAGTAAAATTTTGCTAAAAGAACTGTTCTTCCTTAGCTTTCTTCTCAAGTTGAAAATGCAACTGACTAAAAATATTTACACTATTTCACTGAGCATTCCCTAAAGCCGCTGATTTGGTTATTGAAAGGAAAACGGTCGCAAATAAACTCAAACAATTTTTATGGCAATTTACAATGATTTTATTGGCAGCTATCAGCTGTTAGCTGTGCACACCCCGGAGCTGTTTTGCTTTCGGCCGTCGTTGGCCACCAAACGCTCAACAGAACTAAACGCCTAGTGCTTAGCGCTTACTTAACTGCTCAGTCTGTAGAACGTACCAACCAATTGTAACACAAAGAATTTTCATTTTAATGTTCTAAAACCAAAGAAGCTCTTGAATATTTGTTCGATAAAGACAAGCATATAGTATAGGAGAGTCCATTTAGCAAAAGTGTCTTTGATGAGGGGTATGTCAGCCTCAAAATGACCCATAAAACCAGCCCTGTGGAGATGTTGTATTTTTCACATTTAGTGTATTCACAAGAGTGTATTCTCGTATCGGCCGTATTGTTCTCTTGTCGTGAAAATATACAATAGTTGTAAAAGTGTTGTTGCTGCAAATATCGTGGTGACCACCAAAACTCTAAGTCTGTAAGAACGGGCACATGAATGACGGGTAAAGGTAAAAATCTTTTAAATTTGATTTTTCTGAATTAATTTAGATTCAAATATGGTCTGATAACCGGCTGTCAAAAGCAAATATCTAAAAAAAATATTTTTGAAAGGGTTTATATTTTAGGTCTTTTCTGAGAAGTTCTACCAAGATCCCACGAGGATCGTGCCAAATATTTGTTTTTAATTCTACCCAGTCGACTAAAAGTGGGTGGGACCTTTACAATCATTCAGCACTACAAATCCATCAAGTGGTACGATGTTTTTCTGAAATATTTGGTTGTTCATTTGCAGAAAGGCCCAAAAATTTACTATAGATAGCGTTAAAAGGCAAGTGATCCAACCCCATCATCGTCAATATTGACGTAGTGCCGTGATATCTATTAATTTTTATAAAATAGATCACGTTAGTTTTCTTTCAACGGTTTAGTAGAACACATTTTTAAATCTACTTATTTTCTCATGGAGCAGAATCTGGAGAACGTACAGAAATCACCACCTGTATAGCGGAAATGGTGTTAGGGCATTGTTTTCTATATAATATTTTTTTATGGCTTCAAACTTTATTTAATGAGTCTCTAAGTAAGCAATATTAGCAGCATAAACACACTCATTAAACGATCATAAATAACCACAAAAGTCGAAAATTACCAACAATACTACAACAACAAAAACACAGACAATGTTAATTAGCATTTTAACGCACTTTTACACAAATTTAATACCATTTTCGGAAACATTTTTCTACGCGCAACTATTTTTTGTTTGGTAGGTACTTTGTCTTTTCTTCAAAGGAACTTCAATTTTTGTATCCAAACAAATGTAAATGTGGAAGACTCACGAAAGTGAGACATGCTCATCTGTTCTGGCTCATGAAACGCATTTGCAGGTGTGGAAATTTCCAATTTTGGCGGGGGGCAGCCAACAACTAAAAGGAAAACAATGGCGTCCAAATGTCACTGCAGACAGTGAACAGCGAGTGTCTCATGTATATTTTCGCCTTTGTTGTTGTGGCGTTGTCTCTTCTTATAGGCAATGCATTGTAAGTGGTTAGTTGCAAGTAGCAACCCTAAAAACGTTAAAGTTCTGAAATTTGTTATGGTTTCTGGTCGTCACAAGTGTGACCAAACAGACAGACTCAGCGCCGCGGGATATCGGCAAATAAGTATGGCGGCTGAGTGTGTTTTGAGTGTGTAATGGGCAAGACATTTTTCAGTTAAGGCGTTGGTAGAGCGCGAGAAAAACGAAGTGCCATGAGTACGTTTTTCTATCTTAATAGATGAATTACCTTTTGTAAGTGGCTATAGCCTCTAACTCCTTTATACACACAGAACACTTACAGTCCATAATTTATAAATCATTTGGAGTTCATACCAAGTGTGCATTTACACACACAGGATGTTTCCAGCACTTTGTACATATTTACAGCTCGTAAAAATGAGTATGGCTTGAAAACAGGTTGCAAAAATTGTTGTTGTTATTGTTATTGTGGTTGCAAGTGTTGGCGTCTTTGTTGGCCATAATTTCCGCTTCACATTTATTTTTTGTTTAGCTGCAACCATTACTATCACCGCTCAGCGCACCACATGCATTACCAACGACCGACGGCCAGCAATTGTCGCACAAAGTTGCCAACATGCGATTTCACTGCTGGTGTTGTGCACCAAACGGCAGCCATAACATGTGTTTTGTTGTTCGCAATTTTATGAGCTAACCGAAAAACTGTGGGATTGAAAGACCAAACAAAAAAAAGGAGACAATTCAAATAAAATGTCTTCAAAATCGCTGGCGGATTAAGCTTTAAATTTATGAAAACTTCTGGAATAAACCCGAAAAAATTCAAGAAATGATTATAGCACATGTCCTGCACAGCCTTAATCCTTATTGAGTGCAAACAAATTTTTGGTTGTTTTACAGTGTTTTTTTCCCTCACAAAAGTGTCATCCAACTTGTTGGGGCTGTCCACTGACACGCCAGACCACATTCGCGTCGTCTGCAACTGTGGCGATTCTGGTCATTCTTCGGTGATGCCTCACAGTACTACTTAGTAGTGCGACTTCCCGCTGTTCTGGAATTGCACGAAAGATATTTTTATGTGCTGCGAACTCGATGCAGCTAAGGGGGGGGTTCCAAAAAACTTTTTTTCTCATTTCTTTTTTAAATTTTGGAATTTAAACGCTTTTTAGTTTAGCGATTTGTTAAGTTTGTTCGAATTGAAGAGGTACCTAAGTTGGTGATCGCAATCATGTAAATTTTTATATTTCAATAATTAGTTATTAGAAAAGTCATCAAAAATTTAAAGAAATGAAAATTTGTTGAAAAATTTCAGAAATCCAAAATCTGGCTCAGGAATCTGTAGCCATGGCCTCACTAAATATATAGTGCAGTTACAGCATCCTAGGTCCACTGGAGGCTTCAGGAGAGCTACTATATCTGCCACGCCCCCTTTTCGGAAATGAAAAATCCGCGCTTGGGAGTCTTTAGCCATGCGTGCATGCTGAAATTTCTCATATTATGTCCTAATATGTGAGGACAGATATCCGGACAGCCGGACAGACAAACAATGGTGATTTTACAATTACTTTCATAACGATTTCCACAAACCAATCCTCAGGAATCCAAAAATGACAAAAACTTTGAAAACTAGAGAGTGGACTATCTTCGGCTATACCGAAGCTGAAATACCCCCCCACTGTAGGAAGAAGTACCTCGAATATAAAAAAATGTGGTCTCAAGACCCTATTTTGACCCAATTATAGGTGGTTTTGGAGCCCGGAACATGTCCAAAATCCATTTCTAAAAATTTCCAATCAAATCCACCAAAAAAAAAATTTTGGTCTCAAGACCCCATTCAGACCCTTATATATGTGGCTTCGGAACCTCGGACCATGTCAAAAATACGTTTCTAAACATTTCCAATCGAATACAACAATAAAAAAGACTTGAACAATTTTTACCTTTTTTTTCGGTGTATGGGAGCCACGCCCAGTTTTTGTCCGATTTGGCTGATTCTCGAACTTGATCTCAGTATTCACGAGAAAAACATGTGCCCAAAGTTTCAAGTCGATATCTCCAAAACTGCGACCGCTATCGTGCGGACGGACAGGCGGACAGACGGACAGACTGACGGACATCGCTAAATTGACTCCGGCGGTGATGCTGATCAAGAATATATAAACTTTTCCATACCGGACACGCCTCCTTATGGGCGTTACAAACGTTGTGACAAAGTGAGTATACCCTGCCACAGTGTGTGTGGGGGTATAAAAATACTATTAAATTTGGTCAATAATACATTACTATAGAAATAATAGTAGAAACTAATTCAATTAATAGGAAAAAGTAATTATAATTTTGATTTAATAATTTTTCCTATTAATTCAACTATTTTCTACTATTATTTCAATAGTAAGAGCATCCTATTGACCAGATTTAATAGTATTTAATAGGATTTTTTCTCTGAGTATTTTTTCGCAGGTATGGAGAAATCGATGATCAGCATCAGCTTCCATCTACTCCTAAAATTTTCATTTCGGTATTGAAAATCGTATAAAAACCACGCCCACCTCCCATACAAAACATTTGGAAAATTTTCGTTTTTTTTTGTCGTCTTATATGGGAGACCCCCGTAATTTTTGGCCGATTTGGCTGATCCTCGAACTTGATCAAGTCGATATCTCCAAAACTGCGACTGCTTTTGTGCGAACCGACGGACAGACAGACAGATAGATAGTCGGACATGGCGAAATCGGTTCTGCTTTCTGTGCTGATCAAAACGGATTTCACCGTCGGAAAGATCTGCCTCAAATTTTGTATACCTTTTCACAACATTTAATCCCCCCCCCCAGACTTCTGTCTCAAAGCCAACCAAAGTTGGCTAATGTTTAAAATATTTATTTTCAAATTCTTCATTTTCACTTACAACTTCCGCTCACAAATGCGCGGTCATAACTCAAAATTGAAATGGTAGAAAATATAACAGTGAAATTTTCCACCCATTAATAAGTCCATAAAATTATAATTTTGGGTTTTTAACAAATTGGTTATCAAAATACACAATTACGAGAAAATCGAAAATTTCATTCATTCATTCAAACGAAACCATTTCGGTTCCAATCGGTCTGCGCCGAACCACAAGCATCCACGAAACAAAACACAAGCTGGAACTACCACCAGCAGCACATTAATCTAGTAACACCAGTTAAGCGGTAAAAGATATCGCGCCTAAGAAAACATCGCTGGTAAATTACATTAATATGCAAATGCAGCTAACACGGATGCGGCGCAGCCGTTACAGATACGATACTCTTTTGTATTGGGCCAAACACGCCAGCGCGATTTGGGGGCACAGTAGGAGCAAATTGCCCGCAGCCACTTGACACATGAGCAAATATTTTCCATAAAAGCCCATAAAAGAGTGGAGAAAGAAAAGTGGTAGGCAAGTTCGGGAAAAAAAAAAGTGGAATATCTTAACAACAACAACAACAACAGTGGAGACAAAGGCTGATAACAAAAAAAATAAAACGACCGCTCAGACTGCGACTGACAAACAAGAATTATGATCGGCTTAGCCACATGCTGAGCCGCTGCTTAAGTTAGTGTACCGCGCAGCGAACACCTTGGATTGCATATAATGCAGTTGCGGTATAAGATGGCCCGAAGTGAAGTTGGCCAGGCAATGGCTGGGCAATACAGTAGGGCTTTAATGTCTTTTTTTTTGGGATTTTTATTGTAACAAATTTTGTTTTCTTGATTCTTTGGTGTTGTTGTTCTTTTTCAAGTTTTCCTCAGCCTCAAGTCAAAGATGCTGCTTGGGACTTGAGGCAACAGGCCCCCTAATGTTTATAATTAAATACTTTCACACTCGCGAACAATCGCAAACAGCGCTTGCGCTTCTGTGATCGACGGTAAGAAATAATTTGTGGCTGATCTGCATACCGGAGTGAGGCTTCGGAAGGAATTTATTGGATTTGGAATGTGTTTATTGTTTTAATTAAAACTTAAAAGCTGTGATTGGACATTTTTAACTGAAGGTTATTATTACAGAGTATGTTTCTTTATCAACTAAACACAATTGAGATGACCAGTGGTTGAATTATTACTTTGCCCACGTCCCACTGTTAACACTAAACCTGACTTTGTGAGAAGTTCTTTTTCGTGCTACTAAATTGTGTTTTCATCCTAATAATGTAGTAAATGAACACACATAAGTAATAAATATGAACTGGAAGTTTCCAGAAAGTAGTGAAAAAAATAAAGGAAACAGCTGATAGAAGGAAGAACTGGGAGAATTCAATGTTTGACAGTTCGTGACTAAATGGCCACAGGCTTGGTTATTTAATATTCTCGATATCCTTCACTGTGTTTTTTATATTCCTTGTTACTTACCTGTTAATTACATAGTTATAATGAAAATGTGATCTTGGCATTAAAATTCAATACAAACAATTTCATTGATTGATATTGGAAGCAAAGAGAACAGCAGAGGCGTAAAAGACAGAAATTGATCGAGTGAGCTTCATTTGAGTGCATAATCTCATATTACAGTTTCAGCGCTAAATTCTTTGTGAGAAATATTAGTTTTCATCATATTCTTCTTCGTCATTTTTCGTTGCCATCATAATTTCGAATAGGCTGGTAAGTGCACGTCCACCCTACAATTCGTGGGTTCCCATGCTTTACATAAAAATATTGGAGAGGACGCTAAACTGGAATACAAACTATTCTGTAAAGTCTGTTTGATCAAATACACATGTTTTAATTGTGTGTCTAAAATCACAATGTTTCAAATCGATTAATTTGGAGTTATCATATCTATGCTTCAGAACTAGGGTTGCCACCTCAGCCCAAATTATTTTGGGTTTTTTGTCCACTTGAAACTTTTGGAGAAAATACACTTGTGTTTGTCGTGACTGAAATCGTACACCGCAAATTAAAGTAATTTGATGGAAACGTTTCTAATTTCACACAAATGACAAAAGCCGTTTCTATCATATACAGCCTTGTTTGTAATAAACTTAGTTAATTTGTCTACGCAAAAAAGTCTGTAAATCTAACCGAAAAAGACGGTTGAAAACGCTCCAGCCCTGCAATGTTGGTACGTTTAACCGATGAGAGATGGTACATTTACTGCACCATTTAATAGAATAACTTACAACAACAACACAAATTCAGGTTTTTCATACACTTTGAAAAATTGAACGTTAACAACTTTTTTCGGTTAATTTTACCGACGTTTTTTTTCTATGTATATGTAAAAATTTAAGCAAATTATCTAAGATTATTGCAAACGAGGTTGGATGAAACGGTTTTCTCGTGTATCACACTGTCTTTAATTTTTTGAAAAATTATTTTCACTTTTGAGTAATTTTATAAGATACATATTAAGGGTATTCATTTAAACGCGGAGTTGCTTAAAAGAACTGTGGGATTTCCCACTTTAAATGAATCTCCCTATTATATTGGTTATATTTAAAATGTACTTATAATTTGTTATATAAAAAACTTGCTGAATACAAAGCAGCATTTAAACCCGTTTACATTACATGCACTGTAAAGACTCTCGCACCATTAAACAAATTAAAATCTAAATTTACATTTTCATGCACTCACAATGACCGGCTGGTCGTCAAAAGCATTTAAATAAATTTAACCCCAAATCAAAATCTGTGCACACCTTTCAATCGAATTCAAGTGTATTTAGCACATTTGAGGCAGAGAGTGCAGACCAGACCAGAGCAGACCAGAGCAGACAATAAATATGTTTCAAACAGAACAACAAACAAGCAAACAAACAAATCCCACTAATAACACCATTTCAACATGACCAGAAGTACTGAAGAGATGCACACGACAAGGGGGAAAAGAACCAAAGAAAGCAGGAAAAAAAAGTGGGGCAACCCTTAAATCACTCATAATCCTTCAGGCCCACACGCAAATGAAAGAAGAACAAGAATTGACCAAGAGGCCAACATATGTCTAAAGCATATGTCCAGACGTAGACAGATATGCTTCAACTGTTGTTATTGTTGTATGGACTAGTGTTGTGCATAAACACTGATTATGATGACGATTGTGGTGGGCCTTAATGATTTCGATTTCCATCACCGAAGCTGAGAGTTTTTCGGATAGCCAAACTTGACAAATAAAACTTAGCTGGTTTCGAAAACGGCCACTTCAAGTGCTTTACGGATAATGAATTTTCCATTATAACCAAGCGAGATTTGAAAACTCCCTTGTCGGTCATACTTTTGTGCACGGTGAGAGGGTTGAGTTGCTGTCACAAAGGATTGAGAGTGGCGACCGGACAGACACATACACACACACAAAAAAGCGAATAAAAAGGCTTTTCAAGTATTTTACATTTCTTTGGTTCTGCTCGTGGACGTTTTTAATTCACACAATCCGGGCTGGCACGGGATTGTCAGCGTAAACGGAAACGGAAGTGCCAAACGTTGGTCTCTCAGGCAAACGACAGCTTCTTGAATGAGCATAGCCAGGCCCATTGTTTTGCATACTTATAGGCTCACAACGAGGGTTAAATGCTTTAAACAAAAAAAAAACTACAAAGAAGCAGTCCCTCTGGGACTGTTGGCTCGTGTGTCTGTACTGTTAAAAGCCTAAATCAATTACTTAATTGATTAACAACAGTACAGGGTGTGTAGAGTAATTAAACTTAAAAAAAAGGAACTCCACCCAACTCATGCTTCCACACAGTGGCATGTCTAAGCATTCGCTAGCAGGATAATACTTTCATTCGTATTTAAAGGGAAATTCGGTTTGGTTTTGTTTTGACGGAATGGTGTCGAAATAAAAATGCATTTGCTTTGTTTTATTTTATTTTATTTTGTTGGGGCTTAGAGGAAAGTGCTTTATGGCAGCTTACTCAGAGGTTTATGGCGCTTAATTGGGGATTTGGCACTTCTGAGTTGTATATGACTTGTGTTTGTGTTTGTTGTGTGCAAAGCCGCAATTTGCTGGTTTCGGTTTCTTTTTGGTAATTGAATTAGGGCTTAACCACTTCTGAAGATTTTTTTACTTGCAAGTGGGGAGACTTTTATTGAAGGTGTTTATGAGGATTAAACTGATAAGTCCCATCAATTGAAGTGGCAGGAAGTTAAATGTTTTCGATTTGATATCCTCCTCGCAGCTTTCAAATCGTGTTGAATATTTTATTTATTTTAATTGTGAAATTCGATCGAAGTAGAGGATCCAACAAGTGCAGTAATTGCAAAAAATGTTGAGAGGACTATATATGTAGTTAGAAGCAGAGGAAAAGGCTAGTTATCACAATAAAAGTGTATTCCTAGTTGTGCGCTGGATGTGTGAAAGAACGTAATAATGGCATGCACTTTATTTTATATTTGGTGTTCGAATTGTGCATCAGTTCCGCTGGTGAGATGATATCTCACCACTGGCTAACAACTGGGACTGCTCACCCAGAAAACAAAACCTGTCGTGTCGCTTGTTGAAGCATCTACTTTCAGCTGTTGCAGCATACACGTTCGGTTGGCACATCATCTACTTTCTGATGTCGCAACATCAGCTGTTACAACTGCAACTTACATTTGTTTTTTATTTGGATGTTGCAACAACACAGAGAAGATGTGAATGTCGTGAATGTCGTCACAACAGAGAGTGGCTGTTGCGAAAAACGAGAGTGGAAGTAGTGTCGGACTGAGTGTGGATGCTGCAGCAATTGAAAAGTCCGCTTAGAAGTTCATAGTTGTTCGAACCGTCAGCTAACTTCAAATCATGATCAACGACTGTTCGGGGTTACTTTATAGAACGGTTTCTGTCTACAACACCATATGTGGTATAGAGAGACTACCGTTTTTTAAGTTTTACTTGATCTCTCAGTATTGTAGTAACTTTGAGCTTCAGATAACTTAGATGCAACCCTGAATTTCCTTAACTTTAGTAATCAATCAGAATCGCTTTAGCACTTCAGAAACAAAACGAATATTTAATTTTAATAAATATCTAAGCCTTGTAAGCTCAGCTTACACCCTAAATCGGAAATGGAACTGCACCAAAAGCAGGTACAAAATTGTATTTAAAAAAAAAACAGAAACACCCGCACATGCCTGAAGACACTCAAAATAAGACGACATTGATCAATGACAAACGGCAATCGCGCTGGTGAATGAAAGTCATTATGAATGAAAGAAGAGCGCGTGGAGTTGGAGTGGATTGTATGGGATTGGATGGAAGTTTCAAGAGGCATTAATAACTAAAGTGAGCCCATATTAACATAAAAAAGGTATAATAAAACCCACAAGGCAAGGCGGTAAATCAATTTTAATTGGATTGGAAATTAGGCTGGAATTAATCATAATTTAGGTTAGGCTTTGAGTTGGACATTTCATATAAACTGATTGCATGTTTCTTCTCTTCATTCTACTTGCAGTCCAACACTTACCACACCTTTTGCCGCACCAGCAACTAAGTCCACCACAATTCCTTCGAACCACCCAGCAGTAGCAGCACCTTGCCACATTTTCCCCGCCCTCCTCGCAAAATGATGGATCGCATCCCATCGCTATCGCTCTCTGGCATATCGCTCGCGCATCCACTTTCAATATCAACCGGGCAAACGCTCCAGAATCACCTGAATTCGGCCTCATCGGCAGTAACATCGTCTACGGGCGGACATTTGGGACAACTGACAGCGGCCATACACCATCACCATCAGCAGCAGCAACAACAACAACAACAACAGCAGCAACAGCAACAACAGCAGCAACAACAACAGCAGCAACAACAACATCACCACCATCATCATCAGTCCTCTGCCGCCTCACATCATCACCATCACAATCATCAATTGTCTTTGAACTCCTTAAGCAGCCTGCAGGGTCTCCACACGAGCGCCGCAACAACTCCCACCTCGTTGTCGCTATCCAGTTCACCGACCAGTTCGACGGCATTGCACCATCACCACTCGCTGCACGCAGCCAACTCACACAGCAATTTGACTCATACGTCACACTTGCATTCGGCACACAATCACCATCATCCCACGTCCTCCACGGCCTCCTCGTCGCTGCATCAGTCGCCCACAGCATCGTCGCATCATTCGTCCTCGTCGTCGTCGGCGCATCAGGCACACCATCATCAGCATCACAATCACAGTCACCTGTCTTCGTCGGTGTCTACGGCAGCGGCAGCTTCCGGTTCTCCCTCGTCCGCCTCAACGAACTCCACCGCCTCCGTGATGGCAGCCGCAGCGGCCGCACATTTGCATCACAACTCGCAGGCATCGCCAATGACAAATTTACATCAGAACATGGGAAGTCTTATGAATAGCGGCAGTAGTGCCAGGTAATTATCAACTGAGGCGTATCCTCATTTTAAAGGGGGCCTTCTGGGCACGGATTGTGCGAGATTTGCGTGCGTTAATTGGAAATATTTTGGTACAATTGTTTGAGTTGTTGTCGTTGTTGTAGTTATTGAATTGTGCCGAGAGTTTGTTTGGAGCATAGCTACTTCCGAAGGCTTTTTGTTCTCCGTTCTCATATTAGTTCCTGTCACTGCAATTAACGTAATGCAAATTTGCTCTACTTGACAAATACGCAGATTGTTTGACAGTTGACAGAATAGTTAAGGCTTAGTTGGGGGGACTAGAATTTTTTTCAATGTTTCCACATTTCCTGGTTCAATTTACTTCAATTTAATTCGTTAAACTGTCCAGCATATAAAATGTGTCCCTAAATTTTAAAATAATTTAATTACTTTTCACCATTCTCACACTCTTCCCTCTCTTCATTACTCTCATAGTGACGTCTTCTTCAGCCTGATGATACAAAATACAACGAAACGTCAAAACGAGGAGCACATCAAGCGACCGATGAACGCCTTTATGGTGTGGTCACGTTTGCAGCGCAGAAAAATCGCACAGGACAATCCGAAAATGCATAACTCCGAGATATCAAAACGTTTGGGTGAGTACCAACAATTACGGGAAGAAAAACCAGAGAGAGTCCCAACATATGTGCGGGAAAATACTCTGCGAACTAACAAGAAAAATCAATAATTTGTACAAAAGGCATTACAACAAAAAATACAAAAAACCAATATGAAAATTTATTAAAAAATTAAAAAGAAAGAAAAGAATTGAGTACGCTACCATCACCACCACCAGCCAGGTTGGGAAACAATGGCGAAGGGTGCAAAAAACTTTACAAAACCTAAACAATGCGCACAACGGACGAATGGACGGACGAACGGACGGACTCAACTCATATGCAATATGGTGTGTATAAAGTGAGGTTATGAATAACATGCCACGTTTAGTGATTCGAACTCGGCGAACTTTTACAGCGGCAGAGGGGGGCTGCTTCGATTACGACCGGGGTGGGTGAGTCAAATCTATGCACTAGCACACACTTGGGTTATTTTCGACCTTTGTTTGTGTGGCTCATATTTATACGAGCATGAGAGGGGGCCCGTGCTCCATTATGACCAAGTGCGAGCGAAATATTTTAACAAATATTTCGTGCATTGTTTTGCCAAAATCCACTGATAATCCTCAAGGATTTTTATTTTTTTTTTCGTTTGTTTGTTTTTTTTTTTTTGTATACGCTGAAGCTTTTGTTTGACTGTTGACCTGGGGGGCATCATATGTCAATTGGGGTTTGGGAGTATTTGGTTTGTGCCCAACAGGGGTTATTAGTTAAGTGGGCTTGAGCTTGAATTGAAGTATGTGGAAATTATAAGTATTTAATGGGTTTTTTGAGAGGGAATGGGGTGGATTTGAGTGGAATGAAAAAAATTTGAGGTTAAATTGAATAAAAATTTTGATTTTAATGAAATGAATCAGGTTGGAAATAAAAGCAAAAAGGTAGTAGGATGGCAAAGAATGAAATCAGGTTAAATACAATTATTGAGTCTATGCAAAATTGAGTCATATAAAATTAAAAAAAAAAACATTTTTTCCAATTAATTTTTTTTTACCAAACTTTAATTGAAATTAGAAAACATTTTGAAAGTCTTCTCCGATTTCGAGAACTGAATTTTTGTCGTTTCCTAATTGAAATTGCATCTACCCAAATTTACCAACCTCATTGGCACACGCTCTCTCTCGCTCTTCCCACATCCTGATCTGATAAACATTTCCCACATCACAATGACTCAACGTAATCAACTTAAATCCCAACCAAGTGACAGTTATAAGCAGGAGGATTGCATAATCCAAGTAGACGTAATGAAATGCCGTCGTCGTCGTCGTAGTCGTTGTCGCCGTAGCCGCTAAAATGTCAAAACTGACACGAGCTGTCAAACAATGGCACAAGTTCTCAGCCAGATTTACTAAACAAAGATGCAGACAGACAACATTTACTGGCTGCAACTAGCTGGAAAATGCCAGCAATAGTGAAGGGTTGCTTACGCTTTTTCCGCCCTATAATTTTTGCCCACTCATGTTGCCAAACTCATCATTGCAGGCAGTTAACTAGTTGCATAGTTAACTAGTTATTCTAAGCTAATCCCTGCTGAATCAAACTGGTGAAATAAACGGCGCGTGGCACTTTGCTTCAAATTCAATTTCAATCACACACATCAATTGTTGTGTGGCCTGACACGTGGCGGTACTACGATTTCCTATGCTGTACTACTCTTTAGCATAACAATAGGCGCAAATGTCTTGAGTATTAGACAGTATTTTACTTCTCATTTTTTGATAGCGTCACTATCATCACATTACTTTGGGAAATATGCATAAGTTATGCGAAGGATTTACTTGAGAAGGAAACTTCTTCTTGTATTTGACACATCCACGTAGCTGCCGAATATTGCTGTCACAATAAAGATAGCATAGTTTTAGGCGGCAGAAATTGCGGTTGTAAATCATGTTGACACAACTTGCGGTTGAGCTTTGAAAGCAGATTGAGCGTTCAGGTGGATATTATTACTTTAAAGTTATTCACAATTGGTAAGATTGCAAAGACACTTCATTTCATATTCAAGCTGTCAAAATAAAGATTGAAAAAAGGTGGAAACTGTTGGCACAGAAGGGACTGTCAATGAAAGGATTTTTTAATTTTTGACAATAAGGAATTTTGAAGTTCATTTGTGGAAGTAACAAGAAATTAAATTAAGTATAGGCTACACTTAATTTAATAGCATAGTTTTAGGAGAAGTATTTCAATGGACAGGAACTGACTTTCGAAATCAATCCAATTCATTAATTCAAAACGTTGTCATTGCCTAGGCCATACATTTTCTAGGCTAAAAGCACTTGGGAGCTTTTCCAATCTCATATGTCAAACCCCTAAAAGTATGCCATATTTACACATTTCCCGACTGTCAAGAAACGAGTACTATAAGACACTTTCACTTATTGATAACTTGGCTTTTAATTACTTAAAGAACATTTTTTCGCAGACTTTTTTTATTTGTTCCCTCAACTCAACCAACACAACAGCATAAGAAGTACTTTCCGCCATTTGAACAATATGTTGGCTGCTTTATGAAACTCAAGTCAAATAGAATAGGCAAGAGCTGGAAAGAACAGGAACAACAACAACAACAATAATAATAATTAATAACGAATGAATTGTTATGCAGTCAAGCAAATTGATCCCCGACGCCACCACCAAGCCATGCCACAAACAGGAAAAAATTGCAAAAAAAAAATTTAAATGGAAATGGAAAAAAATGCATCTCTGTTATGAACAGGAGGAAACAAAAAGGGTTGCCCTCAATGAGCATGAGAGCATGTAACGGACTTTTTGTTTTAACAAAAATTACAATTGTCATTAAAGAAAATTAATACTGCGTCGCAGGAAAGTAGAATGATTAATTAAAGAATATACTTAACTAGGAAAATTAATCAAAATATGTAGGGGAAAAAACAAATGCCATCTGAAAGCCAACCCCGAACAATTAGTTGAAATTATCAAAATAACTATCGAAATGTTATCGAGAAAGATATAAAAAAAAGGATATGAAACAATTATCGAAAGAGTTGTAAACATTTATTGAAGAGATTACCGAAAAAGTTAGGGTTTGGGTACGAAATCCACAGATACAAAAACCCCCATTTCATAAGGCCCACACACTCAAAGAATTAATAAGGGTATTCATTTAAAGTGGAAAACCCCTTGAAACGCGCAGTTGCTTAAAAGAACTGTCAAATTTCATATATTTTGACTGCTCATCTGCACAACTGAATCGTTTCCGAGGGGTTTCCCACTTTAAATGAATCGCCCTAATGATTTTGAGGAGTATTTTAGAGAAAATGCACTTGTATTAGTAGTGACTGAAATCGTTCACGGTAAACGAAAGTAATTTGATGCAAATGTTTCTAGTTTCACACAAATGCATAAACCGTTTCTTTCAAATACAGCCTCGTTTGTAATAAACTTAGTTAATTTGTCTCAATTTTTTCGTTGTCAAATTAACTAGAAGGATCTTGCTGGGATCATTCTTCCTGGACAGTCTCGACTATCAACATAGGGAATCTACATCGCTTATCCTGAACTCTAACCTGTTTGTCGATTAAGAGCAGGGAATCCAGACTCTGTGGTATTACAATGGACCTAGTGTCTGTCGGTATTTTAGAACTTTCTCAAACCTAACCTCTAGGCCCTTATTACGTAACACGAAAGTGAACGTAATCGTCTGAATACCGATTTGGAGCTCACAACACAAAGTGTCTGATGGTTTTGCACTCACTTTAGTGTTACGTAATAAGGAGTTAAATGTCATATCGATTTATGTAACTGCTTCAAATAATACAAACTTAAATTTCCAAATCGTTTACTGAAAAAAAAAACGTCCAACCATAGATACTCAAAAATATTCAGAGTCGTGACAATGGAACTTCAATAGTACTTCAAGGCAACCACCACAAACAGACAGACATAAAAAAATTGTGTTTGTGGCTGATCACGCCTGCAGATTAAAATTATTTAATTTCCTAATCAGCAAATGACAAAAGACACTCAACCAAACATATTGCAGACGACCTGACTGACAGACAGACAGCCAAGCATACGGAGAGAGCTTTGCCCAAAAGTGGCAACTTCAATTTCGTAAAATTTTTCAATACAAATTTTCAATTTCAAGTTCGTTATTTCACTTCCGCATGGAAGGGAGCTACGCATTGTTATGACAGTCGAAACAGTCGCTGTCATTGTGTGTCATTCTGGCATTTTTTTTTTGTTTGTGCTCTGTTGACAATAGGCACTGAAAGAGAGGGAGAAGGAGAGAGACAACAACAACGCAAAAGGGAGTTTGGGCTGAGGACCTAACAAAAGTGAATGAGGTAGGACGTAGCGATGGAGAAAAAGTGGGTTTTCAATTCTGAAAGCTACTCGAAAAAAGGCAGAAAAATAAAATGAGAAAAATGTTAAATTTTTGTTCAAATGTGAGTGCGATTCTACTACGTTATTGTTACCACCAATTTTAACAAGTTTTTCCCACTGTTCTCTGTCTTTTTTTCTTTTCTTTTCTTTTATTCCTTTTATTTTTTTTTAAACTAATATTTTTCCTTTTTCTATAAATTTTTTATATTTTTTGGCAAATCCATTATGTCAATTGACAGTTGTACAATATTTGCTGTCAGTTGCAGCTTTTGTATGTTGTTTGCTTTTGTGGAAATGTGAATGGAAGAGAGCGAGAGACCCAAAAAGGATATAACTTATTTTGTAGTTACTTATATTTTTTTAGAAAAGTTTGACAAAACGAAAAAATGAAAAGAATGGAAAAAGTTTTAGAATTGAAATTGGCACAAAGCCTTTCATGGAAGTTTAAAATCGTATTGAATGATTTTGCAGTGAGAGCAATTGAACTGTCAAACATTTGTATGGGATGAGGGAGGGGCCAAAAGATAAGGTTGTACAAGAATTTACTTATTATGACTCAAAATAACTTTCGCTTTAAGGGGGGCACAACATTTGATTGAGATGGAATGAAATTTTTACTGTCAAATGAGATCAAATATCTGACTTGACTTGGAAATGCAACCTTGCTGACTTCACCTTTCATAACTTAATTTGTATAATTACGAAACCACATTAGCAATTCAATTCTTTGCCATTCCTCCTTTCAAATGTCAAAGTTATGACAGTTGAAATGTCATTCGCAGGCCCAAGCCTAGCTGTGCACACAATTGTTTGTCTCTCTGACACACTGAACGCATGAGGTGTGTCGTTAAGCAAAATTACCTGGGTTTGGTTATATCCGTCAAAAAGCAGTGTTGCCAACACATGTCGCATTGTTTAAATGTCAGCTGTCACTTGATTGACACTACCAAACTGTTTAGAATCTAAATAAAAACCATTATTAAAGCCTATTAATGCTAAAGTTGCATTTACTCCATGAAAAAATACAACAAAAAAAACCAATAATTGCCAACCGCAAACATTTTCAACAACAATTAAACAAATGGTCGCCATTTTTTGTATACACAGAAACAATTCAAACTTGCCACATTAATACAAATGTCAAACTTTTGCACTTGAAAAGTTTTTGTTGTTGTTATTATAATATTAATGCTGTTATGCAAAACCTACAACATACAACAAGGAAAAAACTGCTGAAAACAATATCACAAAAAAAAAAAGGAAAAAAAACCGCGCGCCGCTCATTATTTAATTTCGAAAGCAACAAACAAAGGCAAACAAAAACCTGTGCACAAAAAATGGCGGCGCGAATTTCCCTTTTCACCGGAATCCTCCATAGAGAAAGGAAACATTGAAGTGTGTGCTTCAAATTTTTTTGTTTTTGTTTTTCTTTTTGTTCCATTCATTCCACGTAATTTAAATTGAAATTGTAGCTGTCATTAATTACTGTCTGGAAATTTTATGAGAACAGAAAAAAAACTAACAAAATAATTAATTTTTGTTTTTGGCGAAATAAATGATTGAAGTGTGCGGTTTTGTACATACATTTTTCGAGGTGGTATTTTATAATGGAAATAGGAGTTGTACCACTTGCGTTTCAAACTGCTGAGTTGTAATGGAAATTCACAGAATAAGTTTAAAAATGTATACAAAATTAAAGAAACGGGCGTACAAAAATTAGTGTGATTTCGTCTCTGATGATTCGCTCAATCATTTCGCTCAAAACATTTAACAAACGTTTTAAAAATTATGTGTTTTCTTCATTGTCTAACTTCAATACCAGGGCTTTTTTTGGAGCCTCCACCAAATTGACAGTAAAAAGGGTTTTCAGGAATTTAAAAACATGATGTAATGGGTGGTGTGAATAAAGGAATTAGTATTCCTTTATTTACACCACCCATTAGTTAGCTATTAATTTTCAGTGGAGCTGTTGAGCTCCATAAAATCATGCAAAATAAAAATAGAAGCTTAAACGAAAAAATTATTCAGAAAAAAATAATTTGTAAGAAACGAAAAGTTAGACAAACATACATTCGCTTGAAACTTGGTTTGCGACCAACGCTAAATAAACGAAAAAAAAATTCAACTCAGACAGGATTCGAGAGCGGGACGTAAGGTTTATAAGTTCCGAACATACACGCTGTGCCATGAGCTACTTTCGTTCTGCTGGATAAAAACAAAGCTTTTATCGAATTCGATTTCAACAATGTACGTTTATTAGAAATTTGTTATGAATTTGCAGCAATTTGAAAACGTTTCCAATAAAAGTAAAATGCAATACTTTTATTGAAAAACTTATTTAAATTGTTGCAAATGTATTTATTATTTGCGGCAAAACGACTTAATTTGGAGCAATGTTTTTTGTTTGTTTTTTCGTTTAAGTTTGTCAATTCTTTGAAGTGTACAAAGAATCAAAGGGTGCAATACGACCTGATAAGATCTTTTGAGCGGTGGGTCCAGTATTCCTGTTCTGCAGTTTAGACTTTTAATGAATTTAAGAACAGATACTTTTATTTGATTTTTTTCCCTTATATTCAACTTTTCTTGGGGGCACTGAACCCGCAGAAAACATAGCCCCCAATTGGCCCAGTGGCTTGCAAAGTTTATATCTTCCCAGTTCCTTACTACTTCCGCGGTATATCCGTTAAAGCGGCTCCACTTTTGGCTAGGTAATCTGCCCTTTCGCTCACGTTCGTGGAATATTGTTGGGTAATCTTTCTGGAATTCAGGATCAAATATCATTTCCAAACACACCGAATCGTGAATACCTAACCCCAGTTTTAGTTATACATATTTTTTTAACATTCTTTTATTTACAAAGCAAAACTACAAATTTGAAGTTTTCCACAAAGTACCTATTAGCGAGTGTTAGACGAACCAATATAGAGCCAGGGTAAAGTAAGTGCGGATCGAATTGCTTTTGAATTCAACTCCTGTTTCTATTGCAACTCGAAGTCAATATAATTTCCTTTTCTCGTTTAACTGGCAGAATAGAACGTTCAGTTGGTAATCAAGCGAGGGGAAAAAATTACTTCCAAACAAACACAAAAGCGAACAAGAAACAATCAAATAGAAAATAAAAGGGGTTTCTACTTGATTGAAAAGAAAATTGAGCGTAATTCGACTCGTTGATTTTAATCAACGTCTTCTATGCACCGGCAACATCCTTTGGGGATATTAAATGCTAAACAAAAAGAAAAAAAAGCACGTTATCCGTTATCCTTTGCCATACAAGAGTCACGGCGCACACGAAGCACAAAGGCTGTGTGTGCAACAAGCGCGGGAGTGGGCGGGAGTTCCAGCTTCAGTTCAGCTTAGCAAGTTTATACCTTTGCCAGTCACAATGTGAAATGGGAAACGAAAGAATGGAATTTTTTCGAGAAACAATTGATTAGTTTGCAATTGGAAATTGCATTTTCAGTGAAATCGAATGAACATTGTTTTGTTGTTGCTTATTTTGCTTATTTTCGTATTGTTCCATTGTTATTTTGGTGGATTGTGCAATGCTCTTGACAGCCTCCCCCTTGACGTTGCAATTGACAGGTGTTTTTATTATTATCATTATTTTTTGTGTGTGCAGTGCTGTTGCCTTCGTCAATATTTAAGCGAGTTGTGGGTATTCATTCTACGGCGCTTTATTTGTTTTCAATTTTACGTAATACGCCTTTTTTGGTCTTTGTGGAGTTGTTTTTGTTTGTGTCGATTGTGAATTTATTTTAATTATTTGTGTATGTGGTGGTGGGTGTATTTAGTTGGTTTGAATGAAGCTTCTTCCAGTCGACCAGCTTCTCTCACTGAATCGGATACACATCATACTGAAGTAATGTCAAGAAACAGAAGACATTTTCCACTTCTCCTTCATCAAACGCCAACGACTGCCAACTATTTACCTTCCTCATCCACGCATCAGTTATGAGTGCCTATTGATCCTTCTAATCCACACAAGTCACACAGCTAGCTACTCAAACAGACCATGACAGAAAAGTTAAGTAAAGTAGCCAACTCTCTGTCCGTCTGTCCGTCTGTGTGTTTGTCCGTTCGTCTGTGCCTTAACTACCAAAACTACTGTCAACACACAAGGCAGCTGCTCGAGTGCAAAGTAAGTACGTACAAGAGTTGCCATACTATTTGCATTGTGGTTAGCAAATGCCACTCCAATTCCGAACAAACTTTTAGAACATGTGAAAAAGTGACAAGAGAGCAAATTCGAAAATTCTACAATTTCACACAGACTCCTCCGTTGGCAAGTTTAAGTATGGGCGCCTATGTGACTTGTTTGGGTTAACCATTCGGTTGCCGGTTGCCGGTTCTGTTCTTTTTTTGTTTTTATTCATTTGCTGTTACTGCTTTCTTAGCAGAGCAACTTGTTAATTGTCAAATATGAACTCAGCTATGAGAGAGGCGACATTTGTTTTGACATTTCAAATGTGCCTTGTCCAGCGCACACACACACACACACACACACTCTCACACACAATTGTTTGCCTTTCATATCAATTATTAAAAGGTTGTTATATATTCTGCTATATGCTTATACGGGGCCCTGCCGAACAATGTTCTGTGTACTGTACTTGGCTTTTGTCCTTTTGGCCGCTTAGTGTCTTTGCCCATTAATGTCTTCTTGTACGCCTAAGGGCGCTCCATATTGTTGGAGTGTGAATGTCTGTACAGCGTCTGTGTTTGAGCTCCAAGGTGTCGCATCGAATTGCGCATTTTGTGCGACTGCATCTCCTCCATTCGGTCTTGCCGGTATTGTTCTGAAGCCATTTTCCTTACTTAATATTATAATGGCGAAATTACTTTTCGGTTACCTTTGCCGTTATGTGGCCGTCTCGCATGTATTGTTAGTTGTGTGGATTTGCTCTTTTATCCCAGTTGTCATAGTTGCGTGTGTTTTGATGTGTATGACGGGTCTTTTGTTAATTTAGTACAGCGACAAGTTTCGTAATTGTCGAAATTGAGTTATTGTCACTGACATACGCAATAAGCAATTCAATTCAATTGTCCTCATTGACATGTGGTTGGTGATTAATGATAATTTCGTAATTGAATACTGGCTAAGATCGATATGGAGTGTCGACAAGGTGTGTTAATATTATTAATAACGATAAAAAATTCAAATAAAATTAAGTTTTGTTTTCAGTGTAATTCCTGGTATCTACTTGCCAAGTTGATTAATATTTTGGATTGCTCAATCGGGCAGAAATTGCATGAAAAAATAGGATCAAGTCATTATACAATACACACACACAAAAAGTCGGTAAAGCTAGAGGGCCTCCTCGAAGGAGTTGTTATTAAAAATGGGCGGAATCAGTCTACTGCCACGCCTACCTCCAGCGTTCAAAAACGTCTGGGATATAGGAATTTTTTACTAACTTGTGAGCAGTAAAAATGTCTCAAGATATGTATGCTTAGAAAGTACATGTGCAATTATAGATCTCCAGGTTCAGTGTCGGCTTCTTATAAGTGGGGACAGTCATTCGGTCATCCCGACAGACCAACAGACAAATAATGGGTTTTATAAATACAGATTAGGTTCTGGGTTTCTTAGAAATATTTTACCTGTCTAGGCCATATTTACTTGTTCTGGAAGGTACAACAATTTAAATATGTTTTAGCTTCTGGCCAAATAACGACATTACGAACTCCTGCCACACTCTGCATCCTCTCCCACTCGCAATAATGTCACAATTTCAGTAAACAACGACAACAACAGACAACATTGCTTGCCATTATCGTCGTCGTCTTTATTTCCTGTCATATTAACATTTGTATGTGCTCGTTGTAAATTCACTCCCCCTCCCACCCCAACCTCCACATTCAACCAAATGGAAATACAATTTCATGAAATTTACTACCAAATGGCAAAACACAACCTGTCTTGTATGTTTGTAGCTACCAAACGCTTTACTTCAAACTCCACTGCCTTGCAACATGTTTACATCTTTTACTCACCCTTTACAGGGTAGGATAGGTTAGATACTCGTATGTGTATGTGTGTATCGACAGCAACATTATATCATTTCGTATTTTATGTAAATTCATGTCATTCACTTGTGTTTCCACTTGTATTTCACAATTTTCGTAAATCTGCTGAAACATACGTTCCTTGGTTCGTTCGTTTCGTTTCGTTCGTTCTCATCCTGTCAATTGTTTGTATTGCTCCTTCATTATTTTACCGAACACCCACACCACTCCACTCCTCTGTTCCCTCTAACCACTTTCCACCTTACTGTATTTCCTGCTGTTGCTACTGTTGAATGTCCTTGCACCTTTGTCTACATTTCATACGTTCTTCTTCTTGTTTTTTTCTTTCTTTCTTTCTTTTTTTCAAAATCATTCTCCATAATGGCTGCTCTGACGTATATCCTTAGTTTGACAATTGCCATTGTTGCGTTACTCTTCCATTTTTGCTAGTATGTATTTCTCCTTGTGTTTTTTGTATTCTTCTGAGCTTTTTGTCTCGTTTTGTTTGCTGTTAGTGAGTCAGTTTGCTTGGTGGATATATATGGGGGAGCCGGGGGTTATCTTTTGTGAATCCATGTCATCCTTTGCTTGTTGTCTTGTGTCGTATAAATTGTCTTTTGTTTCTTCTTTTCTCATTTTCATTTTCTAGTTTTATCTCGAAAATGGTTAGGAATTGGGGCTGTTTTCTGCCCCATGGAGGGGGAGTTTGGCGGTCTTTAAAAAGATTGTCATTGGTTACGGTTTATTTGTGAAATTGAAATTAATTAAAGTCACCCAGGGTAGTATCCACCGAGGAGAAGAGAGGAGGCAGAGGATTGAAAACTATTTCCTAATAAGTCAGCTGGTATCATTCGTATTTTCCCTCTTCTCAATTTCAGGTGCCGAATGGAAGCTTTTGACCGAAGAAGAGAAACGTCCATTTATCGATGAGGCAAAGCGACTACGGTAAGATCAGTTAACAACAAATTTAAAAGTTTATTTATTAAAAATATTTCAAAAATAATTACGCTAATGCTTGAGTGTCTACGGCGTATTTATACACAATTTCCCAAATGTTTTTTATATGAATTTATTCATGTTTTTTTTTCATTAGCGCCATGCACATGAAGGAGCATCCCGACTACAAATATCGTCCCCGAAGAAAACCGAAAGCCTTAAGACGCGATGGCTACCCTTATCCGATGCCATATCCGTCAGTGCCCGTGGAGGCATTGCGTGCAGGTGAGTCAAAACGTTAAACACACACACACATTCAGACACTTTTAATTTGTAATTAAAATGCACATATGAGCTCAAGTAAATATAACATATGGAAATTTGCAAAATCTCAGCGAAAGGACGCACAAATTAGTTGTAGAATTCTCACTACTTCGCCAAAAATAAACCCTAATTTATGAACAAACACAATAGCCTCCTTGCGCATAAATATGAAACAGGGAGTTTTGTTATTTGTCAAAAGACAAATTCCCATATGACACGAACATATGACTGCGATGTCGTCGTCGTCGTCGTACATAAAATACATACGCCAACAGGAAAAGTGAATAGTTTTGTAGTTGCTCCCCCCGAAAAAAAAAAAAAAATAAAAACACCGAATGAACGTTCTACTAAGTACCGCTTTGTGTGTAGTAGTTTCCTTCTAGTCTCATAGAAAAGTGGAATTATTTTATGGAAAACTGTGAAGTCATCAACTTATGCTTAGGGGACAAAAACCAGGCTGTTCTCTCTCTCCCTCTCTCCGCCCGCCAGGATATGCATAACTCATCCATTTCGTGTCGTTCCATGTGGTGTGAGGCTTTAAATTAGCATTACTCATTTTTCCATACCGGATTCACTAGTTTTACTATCCCGCAACTAGCAGCAGCAGCAATAGCATAGCACAAGGAATGTTGTAATTATGCGGTAATTTTACGCATTTCTTTTCTAGTTTTTGGTCTGTTTGAATATTAGTTTCTGGGCTTGTTCTCTTCTGTGTGCGCTGATTTATGAGAAACGGAAATGATGCCATTTGCATAATTTGTTAAATTGACAAATGGCCGAATCGAGTGGGCAAAATGGGGAAAGTAGATATTGAAAGAGTTTTGTTTAATGTACGTTTCCAGTTTCTCACAAATGCAAAATCCGTTTCTTTCAAATACAGGCTCATTTCTTTCAAATACAGCCTCGTTTGAAATGAAAAAATTAGATAAATAAACTTTACTTGGTATAAGCGAAATGTATTTCTTAGAAACAATGGCATTACTTGAGAGAAATTGTTTTTTCATTTGTGAGAAACTAGAAACGTTTCCATCAAATTACTTTCGTTTGCGATCTAAGATTTCAGTCACGATAAAAACAAGTGCATTTTCTCTAAAAGTATTCCACAATTTCAGAAATTACTTGTGTGAATTGTAGTCTGTAGTCTAAGACTTGACCAGATGAAATAAGAGAACTTTTGAAGTAATTTCAATGAAATGCAATGGGTGGCAGTTGATCTGTTCCAATGAACCGCAATGTTAATTGAAACTAGTTTTATGTATGGAAGGGGAATTAGATTTTGGACCGGTTTCAACCACAAGTGGGGTATTCCATAGATTTCCTAGCCTAGTCGGATTTCCGGCTAGGAGGCTTTTGGACGTTTTTGATGAGTTACTACATTTTATGTAATTTGTGGGAAATTGGTTCTTAGACTGTTACATTCACTTTGTAACTCGAATATATTGTACTTAAAATGAGATTAATTAAAACAAAACAATTTTTTCAAAGGGTGGCCTCATCAGCTTTTCCTGAATGTACTTTATGTACAAGCACAAAGTTTTTTAAAATAAATTTTATACATTTTTTTTAAAACAAAAGTAAAAATAAATTTACAATAGACAAGTCAATCAAACTGTGAGGTACATGAAATGAGGTACAACAATTGAATTCAAACAATAGTTGCACGTATTTATTATAGTAGCAAAATGCTACCTTTTTCATTTGTACAAGAAACTATTTCAAAAGGAAATACCCAATAATAATAATGGAAATTTAAATGAAAGAAATTATTAGTTGGCGCTAGTAATTATGGGTGTCTGAGAAGACTACCAAATACAATAACAATACAAAAATTTATAATACCAAAAACAATTCAATTAAAGTTTTGACTACCAAAAAAAGTGCACTTCAGCAGCTTCTTTTTCTTTCATAGACAATTATGAATAAAAAAAATAGCTGAATCACAGCAATTACATGAGCTCAGCGTTTTAAGCCTTTTTGTTCATTTATAAAAAATTTATATTTTTAGAGGCAATTATTTTGAATAAAAAATTTAATTTTGTAAAATTCCAGGCATATCGCCAGGTTACTTCGCACCGGGACCAGCAGCCGCCTACCATCTTGGCAGTCATCTGACGCAATCGAATGCGCCAACATCACAGGTGAGTTTTGGAATATCTCAAGTACAAGAAGTACGCAATAGCAGTAGGAAAAGAAAGAAAAGTTACATTTTTACACAAGACATAATTGCTTCAAGTACTTATGAGCCGCCGCCGCGGCCTTTTAAATGCAACTGTCAAACTGACAGTTAGGCTCTTCAGAACACAACAAACACTGGCCACAGTAGCAATTTGTGGACCACTCAAAGCGTTACCACTTTCGAAACCAATTAAATCAATCATACTAAAAGCCCATTCAGTCCACGTGAAAACAACAAAAATTTTGGGTTTTCGTAAAAGGTTTACAAAACGTATAAGAGCGCGCGCGCGCACCTTTAACCTTTGGCAGCAGCAACAACACACCTGCAATTTATATTCTTGTTCAGTTTTTCAGTTTTATTTAATAACATAATTACAAACTCCTTCAAAAGAACGCCCCTCTACTTTGAAGAGTGGAAACTGTTATCATAAATGGGCATCGCTGGTTAGTTTTTTTTTTGCTTTTTTTATCCTTTAAACCTTTTTTTCACACCAATTTGCGGCTTGTCAGTAATTCTGTCAAGTCATCGTTATAGTGTTGCGACGGTGGTTAATGCCAGGAGTTTCCGAGTTCTTGTTGCTGGTCTGTCTGTCTGTCTGTCCGTTACACCTTGTCATTTTCCAATTATTGATTTGAGCCAGGATATACATACGTATGCCAGGATATTAGGTGGCAGGAGACTGTATATTTTGTAAGCAAATAATAACAATATTATGGAGACAACCTGCAATGAGTTGCAGTTGCTGGTGGGTTGACAAGTGTCCTTAATTGTTTACGGTTTTGTTTAAATAGTGACATGTGGGTGTGGTTATAGTTTCATTTGAGGATATATTGAATAAGATGTAGTTTTTGAAGATCATACAAATTGACAGTTTGAGCTAAATGACAGTTGCACCTGTCAAACATGCAGTTTTACTAAGTAAATAGTTGCAAATCTGACTCACCCATTATTGAATAAAAATTCCCTTAAAAAATCTTTTTTTTTTAATTTCTTTTTAAACTTAAAATTAAAGTCCCTCAAACCTAACCTGTACTTACGTCAAACAGTGAGTATCAAATTGAAGCATTCCATTCAACACCCGCACATCAATCTTCTCAACGTCAAATTCAATAACGATGAACGATGAACGACTTCATCCTCCCTTTCCTGCCCCAAATCCACTCAATGGTGTTGCCAGACCCAACAAAGCCAAACAAAAGTCATGGCTTTTAATAAGTTGTTAATAACACAGCGGCGGCTACACTTAACAGGCACAGCTTCCAACGCAACGGAACGCCAAACCAAACTTCAAACCGACCGGAAAGTTGGCAATGCGTTTTGTAAGACTGTTGCCTTATCATTAAATGGACGGACAGACGAACAACATACAACAGATCTTTGCAATTTTCCAAGCTCAAATCAAAGAGGCAGAAACAAAAACAAAAACCACAACTGAAACTACCACCACCGCATCAGAAACCAAGCCGCTGAACATTCCCAAAAGGTGCACTGTAAGGTGGCGTAAGCATTGATTTTAATTACAATGCAACGCCACTAACCACCATGTGTGTATGTTTGCCAAAGGGGGGTGTTACCTTGATGCAGCCCACTAAATTATGAAGTTGTTAACGTGCCAAAAGGCTCGACTATAAGAAGTGCGCTAACAAGCCAAGCCGCCTTGTGTGGTTGCGGTCGTTTTTTTTTTTTTTTTGTCTTCTCTGTATTCACTCTTTTTGGCTTAGTTGCTGGCTCTTGATGTGGAATGTGTGGTAGTATGTAATGTACTTGCCTGGCTTTTGTTTGATGGTCCGTTGTCAATGGCGTTATAAACTTTAATTAGAATTCAAGTTGGCGTTAAGTGAATTGAAAGGAATGCCCCCAAGAAGGTTGGATGGCGTGAATGGAAGAGAAAGAGCTGGGCAAAAGCTCGTCTTTCCTTTTGTCTGGAAAGAAAGGAGTCTTGAGTGGAATTTTCAGTCTTTAGGCCACTCCGTTTTCCAATAAAATACGATGAGACACCAGAATATGTACCGACAGTCAGAAAAGAGCACTATTAAATTTGGTCAATAGGATACGCTCACTCTTGAAATAATTATTTCTATTAATATAATCAAATTAAATACGCATTTTAAATACTTTTTCTATTAATTTAATTAGTTTGTACTATTATTTCAATAGTTAGTACAAAATGCAACAGTATTTTTTCTGAGTGCAGCTTGATGATCTTGTTAGACCCGAATCTCGTTACCTAGAGATTCTAGACATTAGATGTATGTTCATATATAATCGGAAGACGCCGCTGAGCATAGATACCAGTATGATGATGCGGTAATTCGAAGTAAAATCTGGTTAAATCAAAACAAACACTGAGTCCCAGATAACAATGTTACTCAATAGTACAGACCAGGGCTCATTTTAAGGAAACTATCAGCAAATAAATATCCAAGTCTATACACTAAAATCAAAAATAACCACCTTAAAACAAGTAGAAACGTTAATGAAAGTCTGGTAAAGTTGGAAATTTTAGAAACAACTACGAACAAACTTATTTTCAATTTAAAACTTAAACTCAAAAATAAACAAACTTATTTTATAGTTATACTCCAGTTATTTCAAAAAATTGTCCGATTTATATTAAGTTTGCCAGACCTTGATTTAAAATCGTTCAACTTTGTTTCAATGTTGACAATAGGTTTTTTAAGTATTTTTCTCTTTATTTCAAAGTTGTTTCCATTAAGTTGAAAAAATGAAGGAGTAAATACGATCGTACTTGATTTTACTATGTTTTTTTTCCCTGAGAGTAGGTAGGAGTAGTAACTGGACACTGTCTTATTGGACATCACGTCCTTACGATGGGTATAGTGTCCAAAAACTGGTATCGGAATTGCAGCGAACCAAAAGAGGAATCACTTGAGCATCTGCTTTATTTTGCTCTGAGGTGGCTATATGAAGACTTAAGATACTAGGAGAGATCTTCTTATATTCGATAAGGGAGTAACACAAACTTCAAATCTCCTAGTCAAAACCAGCGTTCTCACGCTACTCCTATCGCAGTAGCTTTGATTTTTAAATTTCTACTTCTCTCTCAAGGTATTTTCTCCTACAATTGTAAGAAATCTGCTCCACGAAATTTGATGAAGTTTCATACGATGCAAAACTACTAGTTTTTGTACAAATCTACTACCCAGACAGAAAATTATACTACTCTCGTAGAATTTCTACTACTGTACCGAAAAATTGTATCTACTCCACGAAGGAAGGACTGCAACTTTCGAGTGAACAGAGAGTCTACGGACCTAATTGGTCTATATGAGGCTATTCGCAGCCTAACAACGTATATGTTTTTATTTTTGTCACCCGCTAAAATGTGCTTTTGGGTTAAAAAAACTGCTTTCGACCCTTTTATGACCCTGTTATTTCTATGGTGCTTAGAAAAAATTACACTGACGGTTAATTAGAGTTGCAATTGTCCTCTGTACCGCCTTCAAATGTTCCAAAATACAATAACTAAAATAAGAGATGGCAACAATGGAATCTTTTTAAATTTGTTTCTATTTAAATTATCTTCAAACCAACCAAAAAAATCAACTAAGTCTTCGAATAAATAATGTAGCTGAAAAAAGGATGCAAACAAGTAAAATTACTTTTATCCTGTTTTACCGAAAATTAGGGTTACCAGCTGTTAGCTCTAAGCAAATATTTAACCACTTAAGTATACACACACAAATGAATACAAAAAATTGTTTAAATTTCATATTAAAACTAGCAAATGTCATCCGACAGCAGAGGGAGAGGGCAAATTAAATTGGGCATGATGAGACACTGTTTGGTGAAGAAATTATTTGAAACAATTTACAAAATTGACAAAACGGCTGCTACTGCTGCTGATGCCACCACCGCCGCCGCCAACTACTAAATCCTTTTTGCCCACAATTAACCGTTCAAGTGGAAAAGTAAACAAATCGTGCAGGTTTTCGTATTTCTCTTCCACAAATACGCAAAGAGAAATGTTTAATGCAATGTAATCGCATTTGTTTCAATAAAATTCATTTGTTGTTTTTGTGATTTTCGAGTGCATCATCAGGGATTGTGTGTGTGCTTATGCCTGGGAGTGGTACTTTAAGTGAGGGGTGGGTTTTGATTCAAATCGAATCGAGGCGGAAGTGAACTGCTGCTGCTGCTTCTTCTGTTACCTCTATGCGGAAAGGGGTGTTTGAATGCCGAAGGCTATAATTATATTGTTAACACATCATCATTGTCAGTGAGGCGACGCCATGAGCGCGAAGCAAACGAAAACGTTTAGGATTACGATTTCATTTGAAACCAATTGGGAATTGGGAAAGAGTAGCAAATATTTTGATTCGATTTGTTATGCCAGATTTGCAGTTAATTTAAAATGAATTGCAGAATTGAAGAATTGATAAATTGACTTCAATTGAAAGTGAGGTTAAGTCAGAAAAATTAGATTAGAAAAAAAACCTAATGACAATTTGATCTTCTGAACTTATCCAATCTCTTTTCTCTCCTTCCAGTCATCCCTGTCCGGTCAAATGGATGTGCCGAAATTCGCGCTCGATCGCAACTCATATCTGAGTTCGGCGGCCACGGCCGGCTCTCTGTACGAATCATCGAAGGCCGCCCAGGCGAGTGCCGCCTACAGCGCCTACTTGGATCCGAGCGTCCTAACGAAGGCCTATTTCGATTCGAAGATGTACCAAGATCGGGCCGCAAATTACGCCTTCGATATATCGAAGATCTACGGGGCCCAACAGCACGGCTCATCGTCGGCAGCGGCTGCGGCGGTGGCCCATCAACAGCAGCAACAGCATTTACTCAACGGCCTGGGCATTGCCAACGCTCACAACAACAACAACCACTCGACCACGAACAATAATAATCTGGATGACCGCGATGCTACGCCCCATTTGGATAGTGGTGGCGGTGGACCCGGCGGCGGCGGTGACTCCAAGTCGCATCTTCACTCGCCCAATGACTCACAATTGGATTACTCACAGTACGCCCAGTACGGGCAGGTGAGCAGTGCCGCTGTGGGCTTGGGCTTGGGCGTTGGTAATGGTACTGGTGTTTCGGCTGGTGCCTCAACAGCTGCGGGCGGTGATTTTCGTCGTCCGCTGACGGTCATATTTTGACCACCATCGGTGGAGAGTGAAGAACTCAACTTGTCCATGACGAATTAGGCATTTAAGGCGTTCGAGGAGTTGTAGGTTAAGGTTCTCGGAGTGGGCTCAGAATTTTGTTCGGTTAAGGAGTAGGAGAAGGGCTTTCGGGCAATCGTTACATACTTTTGATATACAAGTAAGTCTTCGGAAAATAATGTCTTTATTATGTGAGACGAAAGTGAGTGCAAAACCGTCCGACTTTGAGTAGTAAGCGCGAAATCGGTATTCAAACTGTTACATTCGCTTCAATGTTACGTAACAAGAGCATTAGCAATATTTTTTATTGAAAATCTTTAAACAATTAAGAACTTAAAACTTTCAAGTTTTCTCTCTTCTCCCCGGCTGAAAACTTCTTTGAGTAGATATCTACATTCGTACAACCAGTTTCATATTAAATTGAAGGTTATGTTACTGCAGATTTGCACCCTCGATTGTATGACACTCTACACTTCAATGTGAATTTGGGACGCTCATGACCTCTCGGATAGATTTCGGTCGACACTCGCGACAGTTCCCTTCTCATTTTAGTTAATAACATTTCGAAAGAGCCATAAGCCCTGTCGTCCTTCCTCTCTGTCGATAGAGATAAGTACTGAAAGCGTATATTGAAAGTCTTCTCTACTCCTTAAAGAAAAATTGTGCATGTATTCTCAATACGAAATATCAAAAAAGTATTTAAGAAAAACAAATCAATTAAAAACTGGACATTCAAAATATATGAAAGAAAAGCTTAAAAAAATAACTTGAAGTTATTTATAAATTGAAAAACAAAAAAGCAAATACAATAGTTAATTTAGTAGAAATTGCGTAGAATAAAAAAAATATTTTAAACTTAAAATTACTTGTACTTATTTGTAAGTATATATAGAAAGAAAAAATCCACAACGATCGGTGCAATTTGTTTGTCTTAAATTTTTGTTCAAAACTATAACTGTTTTAAACACATTTAAAGAAACACAATACAAAATAAAAATATATAACTTAAGAATTTAATCAGAGATTATAAACCATAATATCTAAAACAGCTATGTATGTGTAAAGGAATAATTTTTAAAATAATAATTTCTTTTTAATTTGAAACAAAATATTTTTGTTAATTTTCAAAGTTTTTTTAAACAATGAAAGGGTTTTCACGAGGCTCTTAAGGAAAGAGACAAATTTTTGATATTTCATTGATTTCATTTTGTTGTTAGAAATATTTTTATTTGACACATTGCTCTTGTATGCCTGTTGCCATTTTGTGTATTTTTGTTCGTAGTTTTTATACCCCCACACTCACTGTGGCAGGGTATACTAACTTTGTCACAACGTTTGTAACGCCCATAAGGAGACGTGTCCGGTATGGAAAAGTATATATATTCTTGATCAGTATCACCTCCTGAGTCGATTTAGTGATGTCCGTCTGTCTGTCCGTCGTCTGTCCGTCCGCACGATAGCGGTCGCAGTTTTGGAGAAACTTGAAACTTTTTTTACATGTTTTTCTCGTGAATACTGAGATCAAGTTCGAGAATCAGCCAAATCGGACAAAAACTGGGCGTGGCTCCCATACACCGAAAAAAAAGGTAAAAATTTTTCAAGTCTTTTTTATTGTTGTATTCCATTGGAAATGTTTAGAAACGTATTTTTGACATGGTCCGAGGTTCCGAAGCCACATATATAAGAGTCTAAATGGGGTCCTGAGACCAATTTTTTTTTTTTTTTTTGATTGGACATTTTTAGAAATGGATTTTGGACATGGTTTGGGCTCCAAAACCACCTATAATTGGCTCAAAATAGGGTCTTGAGACCACATTTTTTTATGTTCGAGGTACTTCTTTCTACTGTGTGGGGGTATTTCAACTTCGGTATAGCCGAAGATAGTCCACTCTCTAGTTTTTTTAATTATTTTGTTTTTTTTAAAGAAATTTTAATATTATTTTTTTTAAATAAAATTTCGGATCCTATATGGTGGACGAACTTTCTAAAAACAAGTGAGTAAATTTCAGTCAGTCGAAGCCGACTTATATATACCCTAACCCTACTGAACCTTTTTTGGGAGGTAGGCGTGGCAGTTGACTGATTCCGCCTATTTTCAATACCAACTCCTTCTAGGGCCTAAAATGGATAAATTCAACTTTCTTCTAGCACTTCAATCATGTTTACAAAGAAAGGAGGACGGAAAGACGGATAGACGGATAGGGCTAAATCAACGCAGGAGGTGACTCAAGAATATATATAGTTTTCCATACCTATCACTCTTCCTTCTTGGTGTTACAAACATCACATCAAAGTGAATATACATCATGAGGTGTAGGGTATAAAATTTGTATCTTTACGAAATTTCGTTTTTGTGGTGGCTGATTTCGATTTTTATGTTTTTTATGGTCGGGGAGGTTCACGAGATCACGAAGGATTGAAAAACCTTAAATTCGGAATGTTTTGCTAAAGAAAGTTCCGGCCGTGGTCCGATTTCGCTGAAATTTTGATATTTGGATATTTGATATTTGGACCCGACTGTGCTTTAAAATGGTCGATCCAATATGCCGCTCTAAATTTATAAATTTCGTGGTATCTTTACGAAACTTGGTATAGAGGAATTTACGTGGTCACTGATATCAAATTCATATCATTTATAGGCGGCGAGTTCATGGTAGGGTAAACGCGAATAGGGTTGAATTTTTATAAATATACGTACCTGTCTCGTTCTAGTACTTTTTCCAAAATTATCATTTGTGGAGCAGTGAATACACCCAAATATAGAGAAAGAAGGCATTTCTCTGAAAAACCGTTGTTTGTTTGAATTGAAGTGAAATTGTCAAGTAATGCAAATGCACATGTGCTATGCATAGATCTTCAGCAGGCCCTTTGTACCCTTTATATGTTGCGGGTTCATCTACTTCTATAACATCGAGGATATCATAATTTACTTCCACAACATTACGAGAGTTGCACAGAAAGGTTTCCGGTTCTTCCTCACATCAGTTTCGAGAATCCCTGGTGACTCCCTAAGGCTGAGAGCCCCTGAAGATCCCCAGCATAGTTCGCAGTTCTTTTTTTGTTTAACAGTGTAAGGTTTTTTTTATCTTATTGTGCCCACATCCACTTTGTTGTTCGAGAAGCGGTGGTTTTACAGGTTCCGTGAAAACCATTTTCATTTTTGTTTCACAAAAAAAGTAATAGAAATCAATACAAAATGTATAGCATTTAAGGCATTTATATATAAAAACTAAGTGAAGTGTTTAGTGAAAACAAAAACAAATATATAGAATTTAAAAAAAAACATTTATAGAATGTAAGAAGAAAAAACATCTGTAAAACTTTATATAGTAATTATAGTAAATTACGCATGCCTAGCATAATTAAAATTATTATTATTATAAAAGCATTAATATTAAAATAATAAATTTAAACAAAAAATACAAATAATAAAAAATTCAAACATTTTATTATTTCAAAACGCAAATCATCAAAAAGCTCTTTTAATTACAAATTAGAAAATTCCTAAAGACTCACACACACACAAAGTAGCTGTATCCTCGCGCGGCAATTAACTTTAATTAATTTGAAAACCGCTCAAATTGAGTGGTGAGTGGGGTTGTGGAATGGGGGAAATATTACCCACAAATGTACACTCGAAATCTTAAGTGGGCGAAAGTTAAACGTTTCTCTAATGAAGGCATTTGCCAGCCCCTGCGCTCAGTGCTGGAGTGGGTGGATGTACCTAGACGCTCGCTCGCTTTGGGTGACAAAAAAAAATGCAATTTTTAATTGCAAATTACTTTTGTAAACTCAAAATGCGCGAAATTTCACGAAACCACACTAATTGCACGTAATTTTCGCGCAATGTGCGCTGGGTGAGTGAAGGGATGGGTGGGTGTAGGCTGTGTTGGACTTGTTGGTTACGAATGATGGGAACTAATTTTACATTCAATGATACTCGAGGAAATTTCCGTACTTCTTGATGTAAACTTCTCGCGAATAAGTAGGCAAAGGACCTGTTCAATACTAATTGAAACTATATAATATTTCCCTTTAGATATAACACTGAAATTTCACTTGGTTTCCGGAACCTACCAGCAGCCTCTATATTACAAAACAGAATCACGTTAGCCATAGTAAATAAAGAAATTAAAAATTCATTTTATTGTTCGTAGGGTTCCTCCGCGGCCTTCTGTGCCTATAGGTAAATCCAGCACTGGGTCTATATGAGGCTATACGTCACTCTAGCCTAACCTAACTTTGACTGTGTTGGTCAAATATTGGATACCTTCCATATACAAGGTGTCCCGCGCTTGAGTTGAAATAATGAAGGAGGTGATTCATGGGGTGGGGTCCATCTGTCTCCAGTTAGTATCTACAGATTAAATTATGTCAAAAAAGGCTTTCGACACATCAGCATTACATTTTAAGTCATAAATATTGAATTACTGTATATATATAATGTATATATATTCTTGATCAGCATCACCTCCTGAGTCGATATAGCGATATACGTCTGTCCGTCATTTCTTTTGAGCAATTACCTCCAAATTTGGCATTCCTCTTTTTTTGGCGTACGATTGGGCGGTATTGAAAATGGGCAACATCGGATAAGAACCACGCATACCTCCCATACAAAATAACCGACAAATTTGTACTATTTTCGTTTTTCTTGAGAAATACTGAACCGATTTGGACGCCGTTTATTGTATTCGATTGGAAGTGATGCCGGGAACGAAATGGTATTGGAATAAAATGGAATTGCAACAAAATTTGGAAATTAAACTTGAAAATTACCAACAAAAGGTCTAAGAATGTATTGCAGTCGCATGTGCAGGGTATTTTAACTTCGGTCAGGCCGAAGATAATTCTCTTACTAGTTTTATCTCCGATTAACAGTTTATCTTGCAAATCCAATTTTATGATTTTCTCATCTTAAATCTCTGATTTTCTCATCCATTTCCACAACCCGTTTTGGATTTCTCAGGAATTGTTCACAACCGCTCACAGTCGTGAGTACCCTATATAGTTCCTGTTCACCGTGCCATCTGGCGAACAATAGTCAAAGCGTGTTTTATATTTTTAGTTCTCAGTTTTACAACCAGGTGGCGCAGCCTTACTCCGAATTAAAAGTAAGATTATTTGAGTTGTGGGTTTGTGTCATTGGTAGCACAGAGTGATGCATATCAAAAATTTATTTTCTTATTTCGGAGTACAGTGAGTCAGAGTGAGTGTTTGTCCGTCATATCATATTTAAATTATATTTAATTTACGAAGCTCTGTAAAGTAGCAAGAATTTAAGTAAAGTAATTACGGCTACTTTCGTAGCAAAAAAATGTAATACCCTTTTTTTAAACAAAATTCCTTTAAAAAACTTTTTTTTTATTTTGTTTTTTTTTCCATTCTTTTAATAGTTTTTCTCTCTCAATTCTCAACTTTGTTTCGCCTGTAGTTGTTTTGACCCATGTTTCGTGCACACCCTGTATGAAAGTCATATAGCTAAACCGGATATCCCCCAACAACAAACCATCCAATTCCAATCAATCGAAAACAATGGTCAGCTGCCCCGAAAGTATGCCACAAATGCTAAACAAACAAAGGCCAATAAAGCAGTTTGAAGCTCATAGAAAGCCGGCTGAACGAAAACAAGTCGGCCAAACAACAATAGAAGCGGCCACTTCTGGCACGGTGAGCAAATAATGGCAAAGTCCAGGACACACAAGACCAGCGGAAAAACCGATTAAAAGCGACAATTGGAACATGGACAATGGCCGGCAGACCCCAAAATGTCAAGTGTCAAGTGCCATTGAGACAATGGAAAAGGAGAAATGTGAAGGGCAGGAAGTTGCTGATAAAGCTAGTGTGTGACGGCTTCGCTGATGGGGCTGAGAGAAGCCATTTGGCATGATAACAAATGACAAAGTGAAGACAGAAATGAAATTAGCAAATATTATTGTAGACACTTTCGTGAGATCTCCCCACTTTCAACCACAAAACGTTTTCACCATTTTAACGACTTTTCTAATGTCCCTAATTCCTCGACAATAAAAATTCACTGCTTGCGCCAACAATTGCTGAACCAGCCAGCCATTCTTTGGACGCTGCTTCCTCCATTCGGGTTTTTTTTCCTTCGAAAAGCTATTATTGTCCTGCATGGTTGCATTTTCCTGGCCACACACTAAATCATGAATTATTAACTTGTTTTTCAACAATAAATTTCGGTATTAGTTAAATGGCTTTTTGCACTTTTTGTGGTGTAAAGTAGCAGGCGAAATGACTCTATTAAAGCGATAAGGAAATTTTTATTGTGTTTGTCGCATCTTTGAGGGATTTTGGTGGAAAGTTATGGGGGGTGACATTGAAAATAGCTGCAGTGAATGTGGGAAGATAGTTTTGTTTCACGATCAAATGATACTGTCTCTAAACGGCTAGCTAAAGTGTGGATCAGTCAGTTCGGGAAGATTTCATACTACAAAATTAACTTTCAATTTTGCCTCCCACCTTTGCGTCACTTATTAAAAAATGAAACCAAAATGAAAATAAAACACAAATCAGGCTTAAAATTTGTTTAAATTTCCGCCTTGGCAGTCACATTGTGGACACACACGCACACACACACACACACACACACTGATCCAAGCCAACTACGAGAATATAAATTTCCCACATGGCCCCGGATTTTGTGCCATCAACGAACAAAAGCACACACAAAGGCTGAAATGGCAGCAGGCTCGGTTCGGCTCGACTCGACTGTCATCTATGTAAATGGCCACCGAAAATACCCGAAATTATGAGCTGAGCAGATGCTGAAGTGCCAAAAACTGTGCCAGTGCTCCAATTGGCAGCATTTGCATTTGGCCAGGCAAAGCCAGCAACCTCACACTTCCCGCCCCCCCTCTGCTACTCTTAGAGCGCGAGACGAGAATAATGGGCGTCATAATGTCCATTATGCGAAAACAAATGGCATTTTTGGGCATAGTGTGTTGTAATGATAACAACTTTCAAAGGGCATCAGCGGAATGGTGGGGGACGGCGCGCGGAAATGGAAAACGAAATTTCCGGTTAAAGTGCGTTTTATTATTTTGATTTTAAACATTTTTTGATAGGTACATGGGTAGTTGGGAGGGCAATATTTTGCAATTGACTTTAGTAAATCAGTTTCTAGTTTACAATCGTTTTTCAATAGATTAAAGAAAACACCTAAGTCACGAGTACTTTATGTGAAATTGGATTTTTTTGAACTTCATTTAATTGAGGATATTCCCATCCTTAGTAAAAAAAAGAGTATCAGGAAAATAAATTCAAATATCAAATAAATAAAAAACTAGTAAGAGAATTATCTTCGGTCTGACCGAACTTAAAATTCCTTGCACATGCCAGTACGATACATTCTTAGACCATTTGTTGGTAATTTTATCGAAAATTTGTCGGTATTTTATCGATAGTTCTCCGATATTTTATATATATTTTATTGATAATTTTTCGATAATTTATCGATTTTTTATAGATAAATTTTCAATATTTTTTTAAATAATATCCATTTCGCTATCACTTTAAAAATGTTGTTCCAATTCCATTCCCATTTCATTCCCGACATTATTTCCAACCAAATAAAGGAAACCGCCCCCAAATCGGTTCAGTATTTCTCAAGATTAACAAAAATTATACAAATTTGGCTGCCATTTTGTGTGGGCCTGGTTCTTATCCGATGTTACCCATTTAAGAGGAATTCTAAAATTTGGAGGCGATAGCTGAAAAGTTACGGCAGTTATAATACGAAATGACAGACAGACAGACAGACAGCGTTTAATCGACTCAGGAGGTGATGCTCAACAAGAATATATATAGTCATCCATACCTACCATTCCTCCTTGTGGCCGTTACCGAACGAACATAACATAACAACCTTGGTCACTAGGTGCAGGGTATAAAAATAAATACTTATAAAATTTTGAAATCGCAGCTGAATAGCAGCCGTAGTTTTCAATCTTAAATGTAAGGGATTTTTTTTAGGATTTAAAATCCTTTTTAATGTACCTTACTAAAGATATCTTTGGTTGGAAGGAGGCGTGGTAGGTATAATATATACACTTTTACTTGTACTTTACTTATACTTGATAGCCTCCCGAGTTGATTTGACCCTGTCCGCCTGTCTTTCTGATTGGTATGCAAGCACGATTGAAGTAAGCTAGGCGGTTCAAACGTTGAATTGTTTCAGGTCCCTGATGAAGTTGATATTGCAAATGGGTGGAATCTGTCAAATATATTTCATCGAAATAGTATGAAACATGAAAAGTTTTGTCCCAGTAGTTGTAGGGATATTAGAGAAAAAGCGATAAAGTGTATGGAGTATCAGTTCCCCTTTTCTCCACAACGAAAGTAGTAGGTAGATATTCGATTTTAGGGGAGTAGATTTGAAGAAATAATAATAAATAATATCTACTCCCCATATTATTTATTGCATAGCGTAGTAGAAATTTTCAGAAAGAGTAGTAGTTTAGCATCGTATGGCTCTCATACAATTTTAAGGGGTACATTTCTTACAATAGTTGTAGAAAGTACCTTAAGGGTAGTATAAGTAGTATTTTAACTACTGCAGAAGAAGAGTAGAAATTTAAAAATCAACGCGAGAGTAGTAGATCTACTCTGATAGGAGTTCATCGCTATGGGTAATTTGTTGTTGCTTTATATGAAGTGTTCTATCTGTCGGGCTCTTCAGTCGTCTTTAACGGACGAAACTTACTTCATTTAATTTTTCAGTTGCTATCGGGTTCAATATTGGATAGCACTAGTTTGTACTTTAACCTATTGGCAACCCTATTAATTTAAAATTGAAAATAAGTTTGTGAAAACCCAAAATTATATTTTAAACTAATAGCATAATATTTTTCGAAAAGACCCCACTGCAGAAAGGGCAAACCCACTACGTGAACACCGAGCGAATTGAAGAACAAAGAAAATCCCCTACGAAAAATATTATTGTCTCTGTTGAAAGCAACCTGTTGCCATCAACATGAAGTGGCAATTTTTTGGTGACAATCGCCATTGTTGTTGCTGGCATTTACCCCAAAAATTATGCTTCATATTGAAAACTCTGTATGCAGCGAGCACAACCGCAAGAGTGCCTGTCTTTATACTGCCAACGAGGCACGCATTAAACTTCCCACAATTTTCACTAAAAACAAAACAAAAAAAAGAAAACAAAGAACGCTTCTAAACACAACCAAACGAACTCCCCACAACCCCAAACACCCCCACAATAGAAATAAAAGCAGCAGCAAAACTCAGTGTTGCCAATTGTCGTCTGACTGCTTGTGTACGCCATTGGCCAAATTCGCTTCAGAAAGTGTGGTGCATGCGCTGTACGCTGGTACTTTGTGGGGGTGGTGAGTGTGGAATTGCAACTAAAAGCCTGTGCAAATTCCCGCACAGTTGCCATTTTTATTGCCTTTGCAGGGGGTTTCCTTTGATTTTATTGTGTAAAGGTTTTGTTTCTGGTTTATTTTGTTTATTTTTCGAGTGGGTGGTGTATTTTTTTTCCTTTTTGCTTTGTAGACTTATACAAAATGTGTAGAGTTTAAAGAGTGAATTGGAGTGTGCGCTCTAAATGAAATACACTTTTGGCGCGAAAAATACTTAATGACTGCAGAAAGAACAAATGCAATTCAATGGGGAAACAAAAAAAAGACTTCAAATGCACCTTTTGTGGCTTATCGGAATTGTATTTACACTGTTTTTTTATACACAAATTTTGTTCGATAAAAATTTGAAACCAACAATAAACGAACCAAAAAAAAAAAAGGACACCAGCACCAATTTTAACACCAATACGCGTACGCAAACAAATGCACACACAAACTATAGGTACGCAAATGTAGTTATTTGCTTTCCGAAAAAGGCAGTCTCTGCGTTAAATAGCCTAACCGAAAACGTTATCAATTGAACAAATAATATCGAAGTTATTGAAATGAATTTCAAATGCAAATAAACATGAACAAATTGTGCAATGAAGGTTGAATGGTGAAGAACCAGATTTCTTCACATTTCGTACTTTAACAGGAAATGAGGAAAATTTACATTTGAATTCATGTTTGCAAAGACGAATCAGAAATTTTAAATAACAAAATAGTTTTAATGCTCTTTAGAAAAGTATTTCAGCTAGCTAGCACAACAGATTCAGCTATCTCTACTATATATTATATAAATTTATTCGTGTGTATGTTTGATTGATTGTGTGAGTGTTTGTGCTCTTATAACTCCAGAAATGCTTGACCGATTTTAACGAAGCACATATCAAAATGTGGATAATTTCATGGGACTTGTTAGGGTCAATCCGAGGAGTAAATTTGTTATATTTCAGGAATACTTTTTAATACTGCAATACTAACTTAAACAAATGTATGTACCCATATTTTAATTAGAGACACAAATTTGTCTTTGAAAATAAAAACCAATCGAAAAAGTAAATTTATTCAGTTTCGGCTCTTCCCATCACTCGATACAATAAAAATTTGGACAAAAATTAAAATTTGTCAGTATTTCAGTTTTGACAGAAAACGAAAACTTAACACGTGTAGTCCCAAGGAAATAAGATCAGTCAGTTGTCTTTGCATGTGGTTGCCAATACAAATACAAACAGATACGAAAACACAAATACAAGGCAAACAAAACCATAAGAAAGGAAAGAATTGATAACAAAAAAAAAGAAGACAACAGCAACTGATAAAAAAAAACCAACTGATAATCGCCAACCAACAAAAAGAAACACAAAAAAACAATATGCAATACTCATCCTTAAAATGGTAACCCACACACACACACCACGACCGCACACAAAAAAACCAAAACTAAAAGTGTAAAAACACACACATACAAACACAAGAGGGCAGGCGACAATTTGAAATTTTTCGCGGTTTCCTACACTCACTCACCGCAAACGCACGCGTTGCTCGTTGCAGTGTTGCCAACTCTACACACACAGTACAGAAGGGTGTTTGCTGCTCATCGTCGTTGACGTCGTCGTCGTCGGCATCGTCATCGTGGTCGTGATTGCACCCCGCTGCTGTTACTGTCTGTTTGTTAAACTTTCACAATTTCATTTGCCACTTTTCACTTGTGCGTTTCGCATTGCTGTGCTGCGGAACACGGAACATCTCGACTGTCGCAAGTTTTCGAAAACATTTTCAAATTGTCGCGCACTCGAAGCGGTACGCTTTTTTCAGACCGGTACTTGCAATTTCAAATTGATAACATTCAGAAATAAAACAATAAATAAAGTTCAAGTGCTGCTCGTTGTGCAAGTTGTGCAAGGATCATTCGTCCACGGAAATTCGCAAACAAAATATAAATTAGAAAACGATTAACAACAATAAAGTGCAATATTTTGTATAAAGTTTTTTGTGTACACGTTTAATGAAAAAAAGTATGGATTTTTTATTACAAAATTAAAAAGGATAATTGACATTTCTGAAATTGGTAAGCTTTTCGTCTTAATAAAAATTGTATTTCAATAATTGAAAGGGTTAGTGCATGCAGGCGGTATGTAACAATTAGAATTTTCAATGACGAAAAAACTTGGTATAAACATTTAAAAAAAATTACATCATATTTGGATGCGGCAAAAATTAATTTCATTTGAATAATATATCGATGGTCAGACGTTGACTCCTCGAAACTAACATTTTTTGACGTACATAAAAAGAAAAAAAATTCAGGTACTAGGTGTCAACATATGACAATCGATATAAAACTATATAAAATGAGGTAATGATGCAGTTCAGTTAAAAAAAAAAATTAGAAAATTTAGAATAAAGTATCTTTGGCACTGCCGAATCTAAACGACCCGCCCAGTTGACCCATTTATTAAAACCTCGGACATAAAAAGAATTTAGTTTCAGGACCCAATTTTGAACCATTTATATGTGGTTTTGAAATCTTGCAAAATTTTTAGAATACTTGGAAAATGTTTTCTTGAACATTAGTTAGGAGGGGAAAAACTTGCACTCAAAGTTTCAAGTAAATATCTCCAAAACGGTTGGTTGAAGATCACAATTAGGCTGAAACAAGCTTTCTACTACTTTTAATTGTTCCCAGTAGGATCAAATAATTTAATAAATTCTCAATTCTCTACAATCAATTTGAACCTCCAACAGTAACACATGCCACTGGGAGCTCGAAGTTTCCCACGCTAAATGCATGTAAAAAATTACACTGTTCACAGCCATAAAATCTCAAGAGATTTGATAGTTGATCTGAACACGATGACGTCCTCAGTTTTTCTCCAGCACGTCAAATTTTTGCAATTATCGTGATTTTTTTCAACTAATTTTTTTATATAAAAAAGTTTATGTTATAAATGCTTTATGTTCAGCGTGGCTTAATTATATAAGACTATCAAATCTCTTGAGCTTTTTTTTATGGTCAATTTTGTTGAACTATTATACATTTTTTGGAAAAATTTAGCTTAAGAAAAAAGACACTTTATCAGAATTTGTAGAGATCTGCTAAAAGAACAAATCCATGTAAGTAACTTCTATTTCCTCCCCCACAAAAAAAACTTTAGCCATCCATACCTAGAAAAGTACCCAAAAAGACTTTTTCCTTTATATGATATTGGATCAGGTTATTTGTATAACTTTATCCTTTGGATTAGTAAAATGGGGTTTAATAGTTGTTATAAGAACGAAGAAAAATTTAGCAATGACAGGTTAAACAATATCTTGTGATCACTTCGATAGTAGACAACGTAATAAAATCACTTACCGAATTTCCTTTCAAAATGTTTTCCTTTGAAAAGACTTTAGACTGTCGTTTCACCTTACGCCTTTCTCTTACTGTTTCTGCTCCTTGAACCCCATAACCTAAAAATCGTTTAGATACGTTTACTAAAACATTCATATAAAAAAAATGCATCAAAAGATCCACATCGTTCGGATATTAAAAGAATAAATCATCAAACCCTTAACCATTCATACATTGAATAATTAGATTATATTTGAAATTGTTTGTTTTTATTGAAAATGTGTAAACAAGCAATAATCACTTAATTCGAAAAACACAGTGTCGATATATTACCCATTTTGTAAAAATTGTTTGTATGGAGTATGGAGTTCTAAAAATGTATCAGAAAACTATTTATAACATTTTTCAAGTGTATTTAGGACAAAATTTTACCCAAGGACAATTTGAACTCTTGTTCATACCAATTTAGTACTAAGCTTTTACGATTTTTCATAACGGCACCCGTATCAAAGTATCATTTATTTTCTCACTGTAAAAACCCATTGTTTGTCTGTCCGGATGTCTGACCTTACATTCCAAAACCCACCAGTGAACCTACAGAGTTGTCGTTGCGCATGAGGTCAAAAAATTACCCATTAAATATTGAAAAGTTTTCGATAAAATATCGACAAATCCTCCCATACAAAATGGCTGCTTTATCTTGGGAAATACTTAACCGATTTTGAAGCCGTTTCTTGTATTAGATTGGAAATGATGTCGGGAATGAAATGGGAATAAAACTGGAACAAAATGGAATTGCAAATTACAGAGAGTCAATCGAAAAATTTCGATAAAATGTCGAAAAATTTTGAATAAAATATCGAAAAAATATCGAAAAAGTAACGATTTTCTATAAAAATTACTAACACATGGTCTCAAAATGTACAGGGTATTTTAGCTTCGGTCAAACCGAAAATAATTCAACAAATGTTGTCAAGGTATGACCATCGAACATTTCGAACTTCAAATCTTCAAAGTTATTTTAGTTGAAGCTCCGATGGTACCACGAAGTACTTCGTAGATCTCTTGTTTCGAATATAACGAAGCTTCGAAGGTCAAAAAACTTGAAATACTTCGAGACCTTCCATTTTTTCTTTAGAATAATATAAATGTACTAATGGACTTTATTGTCATGATTCATCCAAAGACGTACTTGGTGGCAGTTGTAATCCCACTTAAAAGTCCACAGACGCACTGAGAAGCTGGCCTAACCCCACCTAGTCGTATATTTACATTATTATATAATAAAAATCGAAGGCCTCGATATATTCCAAGCAAGTGTGTTAAAAGTATTTCGTATTACCTTCAAAGTTTCGACTAAAATAACTTCAAAGTGTTTTTCACCACTTTGAAGTTATTTTCATAGTCATAGTCCGAAAAATTAAAATTCCATCTGAAGCGTAATCTATGCAATCACGAAATAAAACCTATTAAATTTGGTCCGAAACATTTACCAGCTTACAGTTAGGTAGGGTTGCATTTTAGATTTACGATTGCATGAAAATTTTTAGATAGAATCCTCCATAGGATTGTAATTTGCTGTACGGTTTATAAATTTGTTGCTTACCGAACCATTTGATAGAGTGGATCATGTCATGATTTATGCAAGAATTGTCCAAAGACGCAGTTGAAAGCTACTGTAATCTCATTTGTCATTAGTTTGGTGGGAGTTGCAATCTACAGTAAAAATTTCAAAATGACAGATACGATTTTTATTTAAATTAGAAATGACAAATTTGAGCTAAAATACATTTAATATACAGCATACACTCATATTTTCTTTAGAATATTAATTTGTTATTCTTACTTATTTGCTTTTAGAAAACAAACTCCAAAACAAACCAAATTGAATGCCAACTAATTACAAGTCCAACAAAACCACAAAATGTGAAAATTAAGAACAAGTGACGCTACCAAAAGCAAATACCGCAAAAAGAACAATTTAATTAAGTGAGCAGAATTTAATGAACAATTCGAAACTGGAAAACCACCCACCGAGTACTGCAACCCGCCGAAGCCAAAAACCAACGACAAAATAACAAACAACAACGGCTCCAACCACAACCACAATAGCCTAAACAAGACCAACACTTGGAAAAGTCAACAGCAACAACAATAACAACGTCAACACAATCACATTAATGACAAGCATCTCAGCAATGCTCCACCATCATCATCAGCACAACCATCACAACAACAACGACAGCACCAGCAGCTCTCCACAATTACCCAGCTCAGACGGAATACTCAACATGACTTCGCCACTGAAACAAACCAGCCACTCGTCCAGCGCCAGCAGCAGCGGCAGCAACAGCACATCCGCCCCCACCGCCCCCACCGCGGCAAATGCGGCGGCAACAAATTTCAACGCACACCATTCGGGTCATCCTCCGCACAGCCATCCAAATGCCGCTACAGCGTCCCACCAAAACGACCACATCAAGCGACCAATGAACGCATTCATGGTCTGGTCACGCGGCCAACGACGCAAAATGGCGCAGGATAATCCAAAAATGCACAATTCCGAAATTTCGAAGCGCCTGGGTGCCGAATGGAAATTACTCACAGAGGGACAGAAACGGCCATTCATCGACGAGGCGAAACGATTGCGGTAAGTGCAAATGGAAAAGTTTTTTTTGTTTTCGTCCAAACATTTTTCAAATTTTCGATTGTCGCATAACAATGACTCTCATTGTTGTGCTAAGCACAGGCTGTCCGTCCGCCCGACCCTCTTCAACGTATAGGCATTCTTCGCCTTCGTTCATAACAAGTAATATTTTCATATCTCAGTGCAAACAGTTCAAAATTCAGAAGAATAATGAGTTTTTGTTTTGCGACAAGAACATCGCCGATTATGCTACCGAAAGATATTGCCACACTTTGACGCCCCTCGGCGAACTTATCAGCGGCTAGGATTCGTCATTTTCCACACTCGAATTTCAATTTCAGTTTTATTTGTTTATTCTACTTTTTTTTATTATTATTAATTAAAAGTTGGGCAAACAATTTACCTTTAATTAGTGTTTTTCTTTAGGTTTTTATATTTTTTATAGTATTTATTTACAAATGCTTTATTTCAGCTGTCATAATCCTCTTATTGATTATTACAACTTAACTTATTGCTAATTCATTAAAAGCGGAATTAAATTGTTTCCCTTCTTGACATTTACTAATTGCTTGGGCACACAATTCACTTGGAGCACGAAACTATAAATGAAAATCGTTCAAATACTAGAAGGCAATCTTTCGATCTTTTAGTGCCTCCACAGTGGAATTGGACTTTAGCAGAAGCAGAGTAAACTTTTCTTTTTTTTTAATTTTCAAGACAATGATGAGACGGGAGAAGGACACTTCCGTTTGTATTGTTCATATACACAACTCATGGACGATGAGATATTGCAAACGACAGCTTTCTTAAATTGACAGTGTATTTTTGTGCTAAAGCTGTCCTTCATTTGCAATCCAATTGTTTCAACATGTTTTCTAAATGCCAATAGTGGCCTAAACAAATTTTTAAATTCGTATTACTCCAAATACTCCTCCGAATTACCCTTATTTTCGAATTACTTGTTTTCGAATCGAGAGCTGTAGTATAAATTGAATATTCATCAAGTACCTTATTAAACTTTTTTCCAACAAGAGTACATTTTACTATCCCCATATATGCATGAGCCATTCAGTTGTCAAATCGATTAACTCCACATCAAAGTTTATATTCCGAACCACCTTCCATAACTAAATAGAAAAATACAACTAAGAGGGCTAATCTGGAGAGGTAGAAGCTTTTAACCGAAGAGTTATAGAGACTAATGCAACCAATAAGAGAGTTAAAAGTGGAGTTGATCGATTTGATAACTAAATGACTCATACGAAAAGTTCAGTTCCATAGTGGCGGCCGTGGTGCAGTTGGTTAAGTGGTTGCCTTCTGCTGTGTCACAATCGGAAGGTATGATGTTCAATCCCTACCCGGGGCAGGTCAAGGAAAAGTGTGTGTGACATGTTTTTTTGTAAAGACCGCCACCTCTCGTAAAACATTGGCAAAACTTACGAGAGTATAACTTGCCAAGGAATGCTTCAATTTTCCATCCGCCGTTCGGATCCGGCATTAAACTGTAGGTCCCTGCAATTATCATATACTTGCCCGTGATAATTGCAGCAAGAAGCATGTGGTATCACAATGGACCTTATTTGGTCTAAGTGTGTCGGTGCTCCGACAGCCACCTTAACCTAAACCTAAACCTAGTGGATTAATAGGTCGAACCGAAATGAAAACTCTTAAAACTTAATTGTTAAATTTATTTTAAACAAGAAAAGAGGACGGACAGACGGATAGGGCTAAATCAACTCAGGAGGTGACGCTGATCACGAATATATATACTTTTCCATACCGGACACTTCTCCTTCTTGGTGTTACAAACATCAGACCAAAGTGAATATACCCATACCTCATGAGGGGTAGGGTATAAAACTTGATCTCAAACTTTATATTAGTATCTCGGCTAAGCGACTGAACCGATTAGTTTGAAACTTTTTGCACGGGCAAAACTAGACAAAGCGGAGTGGGTCCTCTGTACTACTGTCCAACCAACTGAGCGAAGCAGTATTTGTGAGCGAACTACTAAACTTCTGAGCAAACTAGACACAGGTGTGTGACATAGTCAACAGCAACGCTCATAATTCCATTGAACCGATTTCGTTGACAACACCACATTTTCGGGAGCTTATACTGAATATGAATCGGTTTTATATACTTGTCAAGGCGTGTCTAGGCGTGTCTAGGCGTGTCTAGGCGTAATAGGTCTCTTTTAGGTCAAATTTCGGAAAAATCGGTCAAGCCAATGATAATTCTCTGACTAGTTTTCCATACATTTTTTTAATCAAGTAGGTCTCCTATAATTTTCCTGTACTTTATCATTTGCTCATGTTAATGATATCAAGACTCCCATGTCATGAGTAGTTTGGACAAAAATAATAACATTAGGTGTCAGAAAAATAATCTTGGTAAAATTAAATCAATGTTAATCGGTTTCAAGATCAGTATTCGTCATATCTTGTGGATGTTGTCTACATTGTATCGATAGTGACCGGCACGTTACCGTTCTTATCGCTTCTTTCAACAAATTTTGCATAATTCACAAAGTCTACTTCAACTTTATCGCAGTCGCATAGAAATGTCAAAAAAAAAAACCAAAGTCAATATTTGCCAACTATAAAATGAATCATTTTATTAAAAAGAAACTCAAAAGTGGTGTGAAAAATTCCAAGATAAGAAAATAAAAATACAAAAACGAAAACGAGAATAGCTTCAATACAATTTATTGTAAATAAAATCATAATAAAACACCTACAGTAATAAACGAACAAAAAACTTCAAGGTTTCATGCAGCCAAACACCGTAATTGACCATTTTCCACCCAAAAGACTATGTAGTAAAGAGTGGGGCTGGTTCGAGACCATTGGCAGGCGGACTTAAGCATAAGTAAGCATTCCTTGTTTCATATTTTATTTTTAAACCACAAAAATTAAGCACAAACAAGGGAACACATTGTTGACTCTGGCCAAAGGTGTGTCTATCTGGGTTGATGTTTACCGAACATGAGATAAGAATTTGTATTGGAAAAGAAAAGAAACAGGAATTAAATTGAGTTGACAGCAGAAAGGGTTCCATTGTAAAGCCATATAATCGGAATTGGAATTATTGAATTATTGAAGTACACCATCCAATCCCCGCCATGTTGTGAGTGAGTTTCGTTTGAATTCATGTTTTTTTCTCTTGTTTCCTTTAATAAATCAACAAATAAACATAAGTTCAGTTTTATGGTGGCGTATGAATGCTTTTTGAGACCGCTTATCGATCGCAATACTTTCGATTTTTCTTTTTTCTGTATCAAACAGCGCGCGGCAAAGATTTTATTAAAAGTTAATTTGTCCACAAAGACCAGTTCCATAAAACCCCTTGCCATTTGCTCTCCATTGCTTATTTGTTCTTGACTTCTTTGCCTGCTTACAGAGCGCTCCACATGAAAGAACATCCCGACTACAAATACCGCCCACGCCGCAAGCCCAAGACGCTGAATAAATCGCCGGTACCGGGTGCGCCGAACGGCGCTGGCGACAAGGCCACCCACTTGAATGGCGCCTCGCACCAACATCATCACCCGAATGGCGCCAACAGCCACCTTCACGCACACACCGCCCACCACGGTCAGCAGGGTTCGCCCACGGCGAGCGGTTTGGGTGCCAAATACGGTTTCGGTTCACCGCTCGAACTGACCTTGAACATGCCAACACGCATACCGAATGCCTTTCCTGCGCTCTCGCACTATCCCTTGGATCCCACGATCGCCCTGGATCTGCAGGCGCGTCTACAGGCAATGTATGCGGGCAGCCTATACCATCCATGGCGGTATTTCGGTTGTACACCGCTGATCAGTCCCGAAACACCACCGTCGCCGCCGAGCAGCAATGGCACGGGCATCTCCTCGTACGGCTGCATTAAGTCGGCGAAATCGTCGCCCACCTTGTCGCAGGCACCGCCCAATATTATTTGACCAACTCCGTTGCGGTATGGGGCCGCCGAACATGCTGTGTAGGTGTGTAGGAGCAGCGAGCGCGTGAGTGAAGCTCCAAGCCAAAGCTGAAGCTGAAGCACGGTTTTATTGTTTAGTCGTAAGCAAATTAGTTTCTAGAACTCCTAAGTAGTACCTATGTATGTAAAATAGTATGATTATAAAAAGTACTTTTAAATTCTATATTTTAGTAGGGGAAAAATATGCAAAAATAAACAATTCTTTATTATTAATTTTATTTTTTCATTAAAAGTTGCAAAGAAATTCCACCGACGTTGGCACTCAAGGGTTACTCGTGGCTGAAAGTAACTGGAACGCTGTCTAGCCTTTAAACTTTATTAGTTCTTTAGTTAATACAATTTATATTTAAACCTATTTTCTCATTGAAAAATGCTTATTTTTACAACAATTTTGTCTTGGCTTATTTGGATTTTGATTTTGCTTTTTAAAATTAGCCAATTTGTTTCGCATCACAATGTAAGAAAACTACAAAAATAAAAGTAACTACATACTTATACATATTTTAATGTGATAAAAGAAAAAAAACCAATAAAGACAAAAAAATATTTGGAAATTGTCTTTTCTTCTTCATTTTGTTTCATTTTCATTTATTATTTTAATAATAAAAAGCTGTAAGTACTTAGTAAACTTCATATAAAACTAGTAATAGAATTATCTTCTGTCTGACCGAAGGTAAAATACCCCTGCAAATGCGAGACAATACGTTCTTAGATCATTTTTCAATAATTTCTCGATAATATTTCGATTTTTAATCGATATTTTTTTGAAAATTTACCAATTTCTTATTAATCTTTTTTATTTATCGATAATTTTTCGGTAGTTCATCGATATTTTATTGAACATTTTTCTAAAATTTATAAATTTTTGATCAGAAAAGTTTAGGTACACCCCTTTTTCACTGACACCATTTTCGTATCAATGGAAAGGTCTATTCAATTGCTTTCGAACGTGTACCAAGGACACCTTAATCCAATAAATACAATTCAAGAAAATCCTGGTAAAATAAGGACCTACTTTTCGAGCTATTCATATTTTTTTGTACAAGTTTGCAATACAAAGTTTTTTTGTCCGAGGTTCAAAAAAAGGCGTGTATCAATTTTAAACGATGTTATTATGAATGGAGTCGATAGGTCAATAGCTAAGGCAGTTATCGTGCGAAATAAGGTATATATTTCAGTAAAATTTCAACAGCAGGAACAATGATCGTCGATTATAATTATTAAGCGTATGCACGTAGTGTCATCTTCTATCGTCGATAGAGTTAACATACAGAAACGAATTTTTCGTTGTATTTACCGCTGATTAAAAAATGCACGAATGGCAAGAAAATGTATGGGTTGGCGTGAGTGTTCAAGTAACGAGCTCTCGGTCAATAAGTAAATAAATTAGGTTCGACTATAAAAATGAATTTGTCTTTTCTGACAATGGTCAGTGATGACGAAACTGCAACGAACCTGTAAACTTCAAATACTACTGAGGGTCATGCTAATCTGCTTACCTGAAGAGGTATTCCAAGTGGAAAAGAATTGTTAACAAATTTTTCTTTTTGAATGCAATTATCTCCAAAACAAATTGAAAATTGTTTTTTTTATGAAACGGTTACTTGATTATTGAATAATATATGAGAAACATCAAATGATGACCTGACATAGCCTGGAACAACATTATATAAACGTCCATAAAGGTGTAATTTTTACTTTTAGCTGCTTAACGATTACTTGTTCCAGGCTTACCGAAATGTTATGCACTGTTAATTGAATTCGTGAGTACTTACTGTCAATTCACGAAACGGACATACTTTTAATTGAACTAATGTTCTGCTAAAACAAATTTACAATTTTTAGGTATTAAAATAATTAAAACGCCAAAGAAAAGACTAAAAGGACCTCCGTAGACTAGTTTCCAACATATCTTTTCTCTCAACAAATATTCCCATCCATCCAACCATCTGAACTTCACTTAACATTTTTCATTGTCTGTCATATCTCTGCGTTGCCTGATTAATTACAACACTTGTAAACACTCAGCGGCACACAAAAAATACGGTAACTGTCAAGCAGCGTTGCCAACTGAATACCGATAACAAATTACGTTGGAGAAAAAAAAACTCAGCCAACTTTGTTGATGCGTTCATTATTAGGTTAAATTGCAGCAGCTTCCTCGCCGAAGAGGGGATGAAAACCGCTCCAGCAGCAATAGAGCGTAATTTTTCATAGCATAAACATAGGCGTTTATGCGTGCTAAATTGAATTTAAACGCCCACTTGTGTATTCACCCAACTGTGAGATTATGAATTGTAATGAGAGCGGGGGTGGTGGTCGTACTACGTAAATCCCCAAGGAAAATGCTTAAATAGGCAAACAAAGGCATATAAAGCCGAAATAGAAAAATGGAAAAAAAAGTGGTAAGAATTGCCGAAGAGTGAATACAATGAAACTAGGGTGTATGCACTGTGGAAGGAGTATGTCGTAGAATTTGCAATTGAATGTCGTATAAAGTGTGGCTATTGTCTAAAGATTAGCATGAGATTATAAGGGAGATTTCGGTTTAAAAGCAGGAATGAGTGTGAATTTGGTAAGGCATGGCCCAAAAGTATACTTCGATTTTCATTGTTTTTCTTCAAATTTCAATTAAATTTTAATTATTTTTGCAGCCAGTCGCAACGTTTGCCCTTTGCACAAATAACAAATATTAACTTCAGGGCCCTCAGTATTTTCTTTACTCACTCACACACACACACACACACACCGATGAAAAACAAAGCATACAAAAGTGTGACCGCCACCATGCCGCCCCCTCAACCTAAAAACCACACAAAAGTCATAATAACATCAACTGTACGGAGTAGTTCATAAAAAAAAAACACCGAAACAGTAACTGTCTCACTGATAAGAAACATTTCAGCTTGGCTCACACCCCCTTTGGGCTTGAAATTTTCACACTCTACATCATCATCATCATTGTCATCGTCGTTGTCGTCGTCGTCATGGCACAAGGTCATTTTCACTTGCACAAACATTCGAGCACCAACGCTGCCTGTCAAGTTGCAGCGGGCAAATATTTTCATTATTCCTACTCTATAGTCTCTATACTCTGTAATAAAGAAGTTTCGTTCGTATTTAACCTCAAACAAGAGTTCACACAGCAGTCGTGGAAATGCTACCAAAATATTTGCACAATGAAGATGTCAACGATTTTTAGTGTTTGTATGCCTGTGTGTGTGTGTTTGTGAGTGTGAATATGTGTGAGTGTTGCTCGCAAAACAAAAAAGCACACAGCCAGCCAGCGTGTCGTGTCGCTGGTGTCATTGACAAAACCCGATAAGATCGTAAGTTACTTTTTCTGTGAAGGGAGGTAAGTGTGGCCCAGATATGACTTGTTTGCGGGCACTCAGTACCTCTAGTAACGACTTGTGGCAATTGTGACTATCGAATGCTACACCGATTTTCCACACACAATTGCATGTTAGATGCTGGAATACTAAATCTCGAGAACTGAAGCGGACTAGCGAAGAAGTGAGAGCCTTTTAGTATGGCTTCTAGTCGATTAACCAACGGCGATTTCGTGACGATTCCTGGCAACAATGTGAGAGTGAACGACAGGTAAGAACGAATCGATGATTTGGTGGGTCCTTACAAGAGAAAGAAAAAGCAAAAAAATCGGACGATTTTGTTACGAGGTAGAGGAAACGAAACGGAAATAATCGTCCGATTTACAGGCTTAGGCGAAAGTTCAATGATTCTTTCTAATATGTAAGAGGTATATCAACAATGGAGCCGAGGAAATCGTCGAGTGTGGATCGGGACTATAATTTTTGGTAAGTGCCGACCGTAGCGATTGTAATCTCGTAGACCTGTGAGAGGAAATGCAAGAGCAAGAATACAAATTCTCCACAATACTTTTGCGATTTCCTGCTAAGTAGTAAATGATATCGGCGGTAGTTTTCAAAAGAGAGCACGAAAAAGCGTTACCTAAAAATTTTCTTTCTTTTAAATCGGCAATAACCGGTTAATCATTTGCAAGACCGTACGAAGTGATTCCATTTAAAGAGAAGGAACCGAACTACTCCCAAAAATATGCTAAGTGTTTATGGCTATTTAATGAAATTAATTTCTCTCTCTCTACTCTCTCTTATTAAAAAGCAACAAGTATTTTTGACTTGTCAGCTTGGAAAATTAACTACTTTCGTTATTGAATCATTTCTTGATTAAAACAAAGTCAAGTGAAGCGTCACTTGACACCAACTACTTCCTTACAAAAAGCAACCGACAGCTTCTACACTTGCACGTCAACCAGGAAATCAAAACTCTCACTGCCCAACTCACAAGACATTGAATTTTCCACCCCATTAGAAATCATTTCGCACGCTTCATTTCGTCTCCTTCCACCCGGCCGGGCCACTGTAGCCAAAGTATTTGATAGTCGATAGTCGTCGTCGCACTTGTTTTACCAACAACCGACTGGCAGACGACACTGGGAAGTGGGGTGAGGCGATGCCATTGTGCTAGTACAAAAGTTGCAAAAATACGGCGCTAATATTTGATTTGTTACGTGCGGCGGTGAGTGAGGGAGGGTGGAGGTGAGTATGAGGTCGTGTCGGTCGCTCGCTTGTTTTGCTCATTTGTTACTACATTTTTTATATTTTTTCTAGGATTTTTTTCCCTTTGCACACTCACATCCGTTTTGATAAAAAGAAATAAATATTGTTGGTTCTTTATTTTTTTTCATCTGAATAATATTTTTCTTGTTTACAGTTTTGCTTTTATTGGATTTTTGTGTGTGTGTGTGTGTGTGTGAGGAGCGTTGTGAGGGTGAGAAAGTTAATTTGTACCCCGAATATTAAAGAAACTCACTTAAATGGAAGTTTTTCTTGTGTTACTGTTATTTGGTTACTTTACACTATCCGTACTGTGAATATTTATAAATAAGGATTTCCTTTTATGTGGCGAAGTAAAACTAAACTGCAAAAGAATTCAATTCGATTTGGCAAAGGATATTACTTGTACTTAATCAATTCACATGTCAGCCGAGGAAATTCGTAATAAATTTCACAAATGTCGGGAATAAATCGGTGTAACCGGCGTAGGAGAATGTGTGAAATAATATTGGAAATACTTATGTAAGCTGCTATTCTTTTCGAAAGTTTCGTTAAAGTTTTGATTTCGAAAGGGTCAAGACACATGTTTAATATGAATGTAAGTAAAAATGGCATCACATCAATTAATGAACCACCCTCAGTATCGGAGTTTTGTATACAAAGGACCACAAAAGACGACATTGACCATCCGCAATTGTCACCGCAAAAGTTACGAATTCCGAAAAAACGTACGTGTTTGTTGTACTAAAAAGTCGTGCATTGATGCAAATTGTGGTTCATTAACTACAAATGTTCATTTTTCATTCAGTGCATAGGGCGAAATATACAAGAGATGTTAGGGAAATGAGAATGAAAAAAAAATTAAATATGTAAGGGGTTGTCCGGTAATGTGGGACGGCGGGTAGATCTGAACACCAACCGCTTTCCATTTTTGGTTTGTATTGGTAACACCTGATTTTGTCTACTGTCACAGTTTCGTTCTGAACTGAATTTTAATGTACTGTCTGACGATATTCGTCACGAAGTCGTCTAAATATTCTGAAAGATGCTGTGTCTTGCCATTTTGCTAGATCAATTCGTTTGAATGTTCTAAAAATCATATTATTTTGTATGAAAGTCACTAGTACGGCAATCGTTGCTCAGGGCGTATGAGTAATTTTCAATTTCCGAAAATTTATATGGTCCTTAATTTACATAGCCCGAACGATCAAACGAAAATTCGTTTCTTCGATCAGAGTAAATGCTTCGGCGAATGAGACGTTTCGAATGCAGAACGGAACGGAAGAGTATAAGTAAAGAAACAAAAATGGAATACGCTGAGTAAATTTTGCATTCAATTATTGAAAACATTAATGATTCTGACCCACTCTTTCAACAGAGCGAGCCGACTTTTTACTTTGATTGTGAACATTGACTTCAACAGCAACGCATGATTATTACTTCGCTTCAGGCCCACCTCTAGATGGTGTTGGATATTAAGTCGTACCACTGGGAATGGAAGGTAATTTTTTTTTATTTATCAAGAAATGTACTCAGAAATTAAGTTAAAGAAGGGAAAACATCGAGATCTGCAGTAAAAGCATCCTAAAATAATAAAACCACCAAGTTCAACTCTGACGGCACACCTGCTTCGCTTTATTCAATGTTTAGATATTAATTTGTATAAATACTAAACCCAAAAAATATACTCTTAAATTTTAAATACTTTCCAACAATTTAAATATGAACAAGTCCTCTCACATCTTAATCAAATCAAATCACTTCACGCCACACACTCCCAGTCTCACACACCACCACAATAATCTCTTGTAATAAATTTAAAAGCTAAATTTTTAAGCATATGTAATCATTTTATCGCACCCAACAAAAACAACAACAAAAAATGGCTTCATAAAAAAATGGCGAAAATAAAAATTTGTACATAAAAAAAGAAGCTTTGAAGCAAATTAGCGAAGCGCTTGTCTTACAGTTTGCATGTGACAACGGCAGCAAAAGTCTACTATCACTCACAGCACCAGCCAACGCATAAAAAACACACAAAAAAAAAAGATAGGAAGTGAGTCCCCCTGGAAGACAAACACCAACACCAACAACAGCAAAGTACATTAAATCGTATTTTTCTTAAACCGCACTCAATAATTTCTTCATCTGCAACGGCTTGGGAAAATACTATATCAACAACAAATTGAACCCACCACCACCCCGAACAGCCCTCACCCATATCATATGGATAAAAGGCCAAATACGTGCGTGTGCGACAGACAACACAGTGTGCTCTCGAGTGCGGTGTTAATTTTATATATTTTCTTCCTTTTTTCAGCTTCTTCATGGAAGGGGGGTGTAGCAGCGTGTCAGCGTCGACTCTGACTTCCTTTTTCCCATGCAAGCAAACGGATTTGGAGCGTTTGATAAGCCAAAAAGACAAAATTACACACTTGGTAGATTTATTTTCGAACGAATTTTTTCGATACTTTTTTGTGAGGTGTTGGAATTATTTTGAAATGCGCTTGAAGACTCTTCATGTGATTTATTAAAGCAGAAAGGAACTTATTGAAATTCCCCCACATTAATTGATAAAAACGCGTTGAATATTAAATTTTTAATCACAACTTGCAACATTTGCAATTCGATTCAATTAAAATATTAAAACATGCTTGAAATAATAGAGCAGCAAATAAATAAAAAAAAGTAAAAAATAATAAAATCCCTCATCAATAGCCGCAATTAATTAAAGCAATCACACTGCCAAAGTGAGGCGCTACTACGAAACGGAAAACAAAACCAAAATAAATGGTACTCGGAAAAAGAATACTTTCAGCCGCGCACAAAAGAGCAATTAAATGCGAAATTGTTCCGGCATAATTGCTGAACATGCAGCCGCAATAAAAGAGCAATTAATGCGCGGAAATGCGCTTTGCATGCATAAAAATCCCACTCAAAGTTGCATTTGTGCGAACAAAGGCTGGCCGACCGGCCCTCTTCTTCTGTTTTGTTTCGGAGTGCGAAAAGTGGGCGTTTGCTTTTGGGTTCTTTGCAATTTTATTCTTACAGTTTTTGGAACAATCAAATGTTTTTGTACTGACATTATCAAATTGTGTGAGGCTAACGATGTATTTTTTAAAGGAGCAAAGGTTGTTTGAATTTAAAAAACTTGATTTAATAATTTCAAGAGGAAGTCTTGGGAGTCGACCGAAATTATCTACCAGGACGAAAGTGCCGAAATTTACAATGACTTGCTTCCGAAATCTCGCTAAATCGGTTTAAGAATTGAACAACTAGTATGACCTGAAGCGGCTAGGCTAGGCGTCAAAATCCCCAATCAAAAATTCAGAATTTCTTAATACCGAATGAACATAATCCGAAGTTGGAACTTTTCAAAGAAAACCTTTTGGGAAAAAGAGTCGGTATTCTTCGGAAAATTGATCATTCGATCTCTTAGAAAGGATATCGCCCCTGAAGATCGAAAATTAAAATTTTGAACCACTTAGGTTATGTAATCCTGCCTGACCGAAGCCACTCATAGATCTACTAGACACTGTTACCAGATTGTGGGGAACTCCTCAAAAAGGGGTAATTTATGAATAATTTTTGTACCCCCACATACACTGCGGCACAACGTTTGTAACCCCTATAAGGCAGCTTGTCCGGTATGGAAAAGTATATATATTCTTGATCAAAATCACCTCCAGAATCGATTTAGCCTTATCGCAGTTTTGGGAGATATCTACTTCAAACTTTGGGAACATATTTTTCACTTCAAAAGTGAAAGAATAAGAAAAATCGGACAAAAAACTTAAATATTTTAAAATAAGTGGCAACCTATTATACATATTTTCTTTGTGTGCTTGATTATGGAGGCCAACTTATTTCGACGACAAAGTATAACAAAAGAACTTTCCGGCTTTTACAGCCTGGCCAGGATATGATTTTTATAGAAATTTGTCAGAAATTAGAAAGAGAAGAGAATTTCTGAATTAGCATAGAACATTTTATGTATGCGGTTTGCATTTATTAGAATTAATAGAAAATAAAAAAAAATAGTGTTGCATAATTCACCATACGCCAACCGCCCTGCACACACCCTACTGCGTTGCAATTTAAAACTGCTAAATTCGCAAACAATTGGAATTTCTTTTGGATGCGAACAAAAAATTCACCCACGTACCAAATGCGTTTCCTGTGCATTCAAACGAAATTGTAGTGTTGCCGAGTAAACAACAAAAAAAATATCTACTGCAACAATTCGGTGTGTGTGTGCAACATTCGTCAACGCGCTCGTTAGCAATTTTCGTGAAAAACGTTTCTGTTTTGCAATTTTCAATTTGAATTTGAATAGAAAAATTGCACTTTTTGTGCTTGCGCTAGTGTGTGTGTGCGTGTGGGTGTTTGTGAGTGCGTTTTTTCGGAAAAATTCTTTTCAACATCAGTCAAATCACAATCGCCAATCACACAAGAATGCTTTTTTTCTAACAGCCAAAAAAGGCGAACAATGGCCAAAATGTCATTTGGCAAGTTCGTGCCAGTCAGTTTGAGTTTGACACTTGCATACTGATGAGTTGGCAACACTTTTCTATGTGCAAATATACTTTTGGTATTCGTTTGCGTGTAGTCCTAATGGGGCTGTGTGTGTGTGTGTGGGGGGTACAATGCTGCATTCAAGCTGGGTAGTGGTCAGTGTTGATGGCCATACAAAGTAACTTTTGTTTTTAAGGGAAATTTAATAAGTAAGCTGCTAAAGTTGCGTCTTCCATATTCCTAAGCGCATTAGTTACTTGTACGTTCGTGTATTCCGTTTATAATCCTTGAAATTCCTTTCAAACTCACAGAATAGACACAAACCCGAAGCACATGCAGAATGGCAGATTAGTTTCCATTGCGATGGGGAGGCGGTTGGAAAAATATTAGAGAAAAGAAAGTATGTATTTTTTTTACAAAAAAGAAAGGAGTCTTGTGGCAGTTCTTGGCCCCCGAGAATTAATTTTCCTCCCACTTTCCTTCTACTCTAATTTTATTGAGCGTCCTTCGGCCACAACTTCAATTTTCGATTTAAATTCTCGAAATATTATAATGGAAATGCTGAGGATTTTGGAATGATCCATGCCCTACTTCTCTTAAAATATTCAAATTTATTTTAAATTTTTAAAATCCCTTTCCACACAAATACTTTACCAAAATTTGTCAAGAATCCAAATGGAATTTGAGTTGAAGACACTCCTCACATATCACACACCAACACACATACCATACGTATAACAGGCCTGGCACGACCAAATAAAGGAAGCTACAACTGCTATCTTACACAAAACACCAAAGCAAAGGAGCCAACTTGAGAGGCAAACAAAACTTGAAAACGAAACTGTTTATTATGCGACAACAAAAAGGCATAATAGTAAAATTAAATGTGCCTTTTATGCCAAAATACAATACAGACATAAAACCGCATACTCAAACACACACACACACACATACAGTCAGTGAAGAAACAATAATCATACACGACATGACACTACCCAGTAGGACGATTGCTTAAGAATTCGTTTACGATGCAAGCACGATATTCACCTATGCTGCAGTGCTAAGCATAAAATACCCATTTGATTTTTGTGTTTTATAAAATAATAATTTTCAAGCTTCATTTTCTAATATTAAAATGGAATTATCGGTTGTAAAATGAAATTATTGGTTGTAAATTTCAGTATTATAGAAAAATTTCCAACCAAGTTACTCATAATTCATGAAACAACTTGCCGTTTTATGACCTAGTTAATAATCAATTATTCATCAAGAATAATAATTTAAATCACAAAATTCATAAACCTTAATCATAATGTATTCACAATCCATTTGAAATTGCATAATTTGTGACTAATATTCATAATTAATGATTATAGTTCGTACTTAGGTAACCATAATTTTATGAGCTCCATAATAGTAAATCATGAGCCAACAATTCTCTCCGTGTATTTAGTAGAAGAAAATCTGTTACTAGAAAAAAACAAGAAAGTGTTACGTAACATGTGGATCAAACCCCCCTTCCAGTAACACCATGTAGACATTTTACCAAAAAGTATTAAATCAGCGACCCCAAAATTCCCCTTTTAAGTTTTGTAATGATGCACTGAAATTCAGAAAAGCGGCCACCCTATCAAACACATATCGGGACTAACCCTTTAGATAGTTACTAGCTTATACCCACAGCTTCACTCGCAATAATTTTGTTATTTCATGTTAACGTAGAAATGTTATATGTATTATTTAAGCAACTGAAATAAAAATAGATTTTGCAAGTCATCCCTCTGCCCATTCACCTCCCAGCACCAAATCCAAAATTTCAGCGAAATCCCTTGAATAGGACCCGAGTTACAGAGCTTTAGAAATTTTAAAGCGTGGCAGTGGGCGGACTGCAAATTTTCAGAATCAACATATTACCAATTCATTACCCAAAACCACATATAAAATTTCAGCGAAATCGGTTAAACACTGCATAAATTATAGGATTTTAGAATAATATTTGCCACGCCCACCTCGAATGCCCACCTCGAAATGAAATTACCTACATTTTGGTATGTGTTTCATTAAAATCGGTCAAGTATTTCTTGAGTTATAAGGGAACAAACATACATACATACATACGTACATACAAACCTACAAACCTACAAACCTACAAACCTACAAACTCACAAAGAATTTTATATAAGTAAGAGATATGAAGCATTCCTATGCGAACTTCTGGCCCACTGGGTAGTGTCCGTGTCTAGGCTTTTGTATGATTTCACAAGTGGCTCTTGGTGAGCGCATGAAGTGAAGTGAAGTACTGTAAAGAGTATGTATAAGAAAAATACTTCTTTCTGCAGGCGGAAATAAGTACTAAAATGCGGGAAGGAGATGCCAAAAATGTGCATGAATATAAAAACAAATGCAAACATTTAAATGCGATTGTCTTCGCTTTGGTTGCGAACACAAAAAGCTAAGCACACACACACAAAAAAAGCAAAAAAAAAATCCACTTACTACCAAAAACCGAGCGAAACTTTTGTAAGGGTACGAAAATGCGCGCGAATGGCGTTGAGGATATTAAAACCAAAAGATATGACGTGTGTTTCTTGACAGATAAGCGTACAAATGCCAAAATAATGTGCACATTTAGACTTTCGAATATGAAAAAGGAGAAGTAGCAGAAGTGGGGCAGAAATAAGAAGAAGAAGGAGTGCGAGGACGTAAGGAAAAAGGGGCAAACCAAGTTGGCGTCATTATTTGTTAATAATACCAAAAGGGGGAAGAAAGTATCAGCGAAGGGAAATGTTTGTTATTCGGTTAGGGCAGGGAATGCGTTAAAGTGCGTATTTAAGTTGACAATTGTTTTTCAAAATTATACCCGCTTAATTGGCTCAAAGCAGTTGCATTGAAGATTACGCCGCGGCGCCCCCACGATCTTTTTCACAAGTGCTTATAATTTCTGTGCAAATATGGCGGAGGGTGAAATTGTGTGTTTTGGGAAAAAGTTAAGATTTTAAAACGAAATCATTAAGCAAAAGAAAAGCTCGCTAATTTCATCACTTATTTATTTGGTGGATTTTCGCAGAGATTTCACTCCCGAAAAAACCACTCCAAACAAAATGGAACAATCAGCGTGGCAAATTTCGCGCTTAATTTGTGGCGAAGCATTTACGAAGAAAGGACGGGGCGCTTCTCGTGCGCACAAATAAATGTGAGTGCGCGAGTGCGGCGCGCTTATTAATTTTTTATTGTCAATATTTCGGTTACTTTTTCTTAGGGCATCGCATAAAAGCCAAAATGGAATTATGGCATCTTTCTTTGGGCGTTAATTAGGGCATTTGTGTTGCTGGAAATGACAGTAAAAGGGGCCTTTTTTTAACTTTTTTACTTATTTACATTTTCTTCTTGTTGTCATATTTGAATACCGCCATTTTTTTATTATTTCATTTTTTCTTCATTCAACTTGGCTATGAAATTAGGCGGATTAAAAGAAAATGCAAATTTGAAAGTCAAGCATTATTTTGTTATTCGGAAGAAATTACAAGCCGAAAGTTGAAAGTTCAGTAAACAGCGGGCAAGTATTTTTTATTGAATAAAGTAAATCATTAAAACCTAATCAGAAAAGCAATCTTTAGTTCTCTTACTACGGGGTCATTTTACCGAGTAAGTAATGCCGGAGTTCATTATGTTTGTTTGCTAGCACACCCCAAGCCCACACAGATAAAAAAAGATAGGTTAATCTAGGGTTACCAGATTCTCTTCAGTAAAAAAGAGTACAGAGTTGCAGGGGGTCCCAAACTCCTCGGTTTTACACCACAAATTTATATAAAAAATATTACAAAAAATTTCTTCAAAAAAGTTCTAGAATCCACGTTTGTTAAAATTTTGAATTTTTTCAAAAATAAAAAAAAAATGTTTTTAGTATTTACATAAGTAACAAAATACCATAATTTATGCCCAAAGTTTTTTTAAATTTGAAATACTAAGGTAATTAATGTAAAATTTTGTAAAATCACCAAGTACAAACGTATACGCCGATTCGAATTTAAAATTTACTACTTAGGTTTCTTTAGGCGTTAATTAAAATTTGTAACTCCAAAGGGTCTAGGTGACAAACAAATTAAACGGATAAAAGGTATACCACAAAATTTTAGACTCTGGGTGCTAATGTTCCGATCCTTCCTAAAGAAATTGAAAAATTTAGGTATATATTTGAATTGTTTTCGATAAAGACATTCAAAATTGTTTTTAATATTGCGGTTAAAAAAGGTTTAGGTTTCATACTATATTTTTTTTTAAACCTAGCATTTAAGAATTAGTGAAACTTTTTGAATGCAATGTGACGAAAGATGCTTCAAGCTAATAAACATAATATTTGAAGTTTTTTATTTTAATTCCAATAAAATAATAAAAATTGGTAACCTTACTGAGCCGATACATTCAGTTGTTATATGGTAGAGTCACAGAAATAAGAAAAAGAGTACTTAATGGTACTTTCGGGAAAAAAGTGAGAGTAAAAAAGAGGAGTGCCTAAAAAAGAGTACTGTACTCTTTAAAAGAGTACGTCTGGTAACCCTAGGTTAATCTAACCAAAAAACGTGGTAAAAAACAATTTTTAATTTTATATGGTAAATACTATCGAAAAAAATGGTAACAGCTCAATTTTAACCAAACAAATGGCTAACAACTTCGTTTTTCGGTTGCTGCATTTTTAATCGTCTTTTTTGGTTAGATTTACCTACTTTTTGTTTTTGTATGCAATCAAATTTGCTCGACGATGAACTATCAGTTTAACACGGAAAGCAACAACAACTATGAGCATTTACTCGTTAATGTGAACTCGCACTTAGTAGTTTTTCGACAACTTCTTCGAAAAATTATAATTTTCCGGTCAGTTTCGGTAACTTTTTCGATCGACTCAGGAGATGATGCTGATTCAGAATATATATTATTTTCTATACCTACCACGCCTTATTTTGGACAAAAGAGTTACAGAAACAATATACCCTTGGATGGTATAAATATCCCATTCCAATTATAAAGTACCGTGGGAACTTCCACAACCCATTCGAATTAAAATATTCCATGTACTGTGTTTTCTTACAAAGCAGTGTTTGGAAGTGGACAAGACTTCCAAACAATCTTCAAACAGTTAAATGAACATAATCCAAATTCTAGAATACTTTTGGGGAAACATGGCACTCTTATATCGACAGTAGCGATATTGACATGCAATGCTATCGAAACCAAGTGCACATTTTGGTACAGAACAAGAATTTAAACAATGACGGCACACCAAAAAGTAGTGGCACCTTGGAACAACATGTTTATAAAAAAAAACCTCATTCAACGATCCGCTGTCTCCCAGCTCTCGACAATGCAACACTGTCATTCAAATAAATACCGCAATCAGTTTAATACAAAAAAGAAAATCGCACAAAAAAAGGCAATCACCATGAGCACATAAAAGACCAAATACCACTGCTGCCTCGTCTCGTATTGTATTTCATTTCCGTTTCATTATTAAGATTTCTCCTTGTTTTTTTTTGCCTCGCCTGTACCACATACCATGCCTGCTTCTTCTTTTTCTTGGGTGCTCCTTTTTTTGTTTGGCATGTACGTGCGCCGTTTTGTCGCCTTTCTGCGTCACTTCCTGCTATCGTGCTAATTTCCGTTTCTTTATCTTGACACAATGGCGTGCATTAAGGCAGTCACAATAAACACCAACACAGATACGAGCGCCCACACTCACACCCACACAACCATAAAAAGAAAGAAAGAAAGCAGCAAAGACACAGCCACCAGCGCAGAGCGAAGCCGAATTGCACGAACTTCATAACTATCGCCAAGAATATAAAGAAAATCAACATTAAGGAATATCACACACACAAACACACACACACAGCCAGTAAAGAAACAAAACTGGTCAAGATGGGATCCCGGACGTCGCGGAACAATACGGCCAACTTGAACAAATACAGAAAAGTGCAATAAATGCGGGCGAGCTGGGAACACCTATCTACCAAAGGTTAAGTCCTTCATACTTTGCAGCTACTCCCTTTTTTTGGTGGCCGTAGTGAAGCTTTTCTCTTTTTTTTCTCCAACAAATGTCATTTTGTTTCCGTGCGCCATTTAAACGAAATGAAAACCCCCAAACCTCTTTGCGGGCTGCTCTTTTTACTGTATACTTATATTCTCTCCACGAAACTCCTTTTATTAGCCACCATTTTGTATAAATGTTGATTCTGGTTTATGCCCCCCTTTTGGCGAGGTTTCATTTCATGGCTGTGTGTGTGTGTGTGTGTGCTTTACTTCCCTACAGCACAATTGCTGTTTGTCATTCGTTGCATTTCGTTGTGATTCGGCTTTGGTGCTAAACCCACACGCCCATTATCAGTGTTGTTGTTGTTGCTATTGTCATTTCTTTGTTCATTTTGTTGGAGAATTTTCCGTAATGGTGAATTCTTACTTTAGTTACTAAGAAGGAAAGACAATTCCGGTGTGCAATGAAGGCTTTTCTTTTACGGAAATTCTTAGAAATTAAATTTTATGCTCTTGAAAACAATGCATTGAGACTTTTGGGGGTTTTTCGCATTCAAATCCCAAACAGAAGAGAGAAGTACTGTTGCCATGTCTCCCCTGCTATGAAAAAACACATCTTAGTCATATAATGTGTTTTTCCGTTGGATGTATTTTCTGAATCTTCAACGTACATTTAATAGTTCTGCATCAAAACTTTGTCAAAATCTGCTACCATCGCAAAGATATAAAAAGAAATATCGCATGACATTCATGCTACTTCATAGAAAAATGAGTTTGTTTAGAAATTCAAACTCATTTTTCTCGAAAACATTATTTTTCCTATAATGTGTTTTTGTATTGCAGGGGAGATGTGGGATTTTTGAAACCGAGACTTTTGAAACTGGGGTTGTCTTTTTTGGGGCTTTTGTATTTGGGGATTTCGTCACCATCATTCATCGCCAATTTTTCTACATAGTATGGTGTGTGAACCATAAACCACCACCAAAATGCAAAATTTACAAAAAATAAGTTTGGAAAATGTTAACATTTTTATAAACACAAACCCCCGATGTATAGGAGGTGAGTAGCTCGAGCCCAGTTCAATTTCTGTTTATAGAATATTTGCACAACAAAAAACGTTGAGATACATAAGGGGAGGCAGGCGGACGGAAAGACAAATCTGGATCGGGAAAAAGACCCATTAAACGTTCGTACTTATTTCTAAACAGTTTCAAACTAAAGTCACCAACTTTGGAATGAAGTAGACAAACTGATATTAAAATTACACCACTTCCAAATACAAATTTTACACGACCTCAAATTTAAATAGGGAATTTTTGAAGTAAACAGAAAACAACTGAATGGATGAAGGCGGTCTGAAAATGACTGGAACACCAACCTCAGTAAAGCTCCATGCAGATCTTTTCCTCGATAGACGGCATGCAAGTACATACAGGGTGACCAATTGATTAAAAGTTTTATTTGTTATCTCTTTGAGCATATCCGTCAAATTCTGTGAAAAACACTTGCATTACAAATTTGACCAGCGCATTTTCTAATTTTTCTTTTTTTAATACAAAATTGGTGGCATGTCTTCTTTGTCACTTCTGATTCTTCGAAACTATCATCAATGCTTAAGTTTGCGAGGGATAGTGGGTAAGAGATCACTTTTGCCAAAAAGGCAATTTTGAAATATACCGCTTTTATCCACTCGCCCCTCCAACTTCAATATTGGTTCGTTCCATTTCAAAATGAAATTTTCAAGTTCAAAGTGAGATTGTTAGTACTTGTGTCTAAAATTCTCAACTTTACCAGACTATTATGACCGCTTTAGCTGGATTTGGATATTTTTGAATTTTTGTGTTTTTTTCTAAGTGTATATGTATATTATTCCAGTGGGTATATACTTAATCTTGGGTTAAGGATTCACATTAAAATTAGTTTGGGAAAAACATGGACTAAATGGCACTTAGCTTATCTGCAAATAATGTATTTAGCTTCAACTTTTTTTAATTTTACACGGTAAAAGTACGAAGTCTTGAAGACATTAAACACATTTAAAATGAAATATGCTAACGTTAAAACTATGCTAACGTACCTAACTTTTTCATAGTAAATTTTGCGCGAAAAATTAAGTCGCTTAAGCGAAAGTTGGATTCCAATTGTATTTTTCAAATCGTTTTTTATAATCAAAGCGTTGCAGTGCGTTGGCTTACTTCTAAATTAAACAAACAGATTCAAAAAGAAATTTAAATTAAAAATAACCTCACCCCATTGCGGTCCATTAAAAACGATTAACTGAATAAATTATGCATCAAATCCAAATTTTATTGCCTACATGCCAGGCGTTGCGGTCGGTCGCCGCCCAGCGCCATCAACAAATAAAGTCATTACGGGAAAATTCCCTCTCGTGCAGACACACACACACACACACACACTTAAACAGAAAAATTCCCTCTATTGACAAAGTCACCACAGAAATAAGGCAAAACCGCGTCGAACAATACCCGCGAAAATTATTGACAATTGTTTATTTGCAATTTGAATTCAAAAATCTAATGCAATTGCCACACACAAATACTTTTATGAATTGCATCAATTGCGATTGTGTGACGGCGCACACACACAATGTATGTGTGTGTGTGTGTGCGAAGCAATTGTCAATTGCCGTACATGATTATCACCCCACGCGCCTGGAGAGAGCATTCAACGTGACGTTGTGGTGGTGGTGTGACATTTCAAATGTCACGAGTACAAATTGCAGAGGCGTTTCGTTTTTATTGTTATCCTTGGAGAGTGTCCTTTTTTCTTGTCACAACAAATTTCGTGCGTATTGTGTGAGTGTAAGCGTATGCAGGGGTTGCTGTTGCACTTCCACCTCTCACACACCACACACACACACACGCACACACACAGGCATACAAACAGTAATAAAATAATTGCAGCGCACGTGTCAGAAATATTCAAAAAGGATTATCAGCTGCCCCGCTTAGTGTGTCCTTTGTGAATTGTTGTGGAATGCTTTCGTATGACTTTTTTTCCATAGTGTTAGTTTAGGCGCGTATGAATTTTCACTGTTTTTTATGCGAATTGAGCTTGCCATTGTTTGCTTTGCTGGATTGTTTTTATTGGAGTGAGTATTTCTTTTCACTTTTTTTTTTTTACAAGGATCTCGTAATACGATTTGGTTGAGCTGTGTTGTGTATGAAGTGAGTAGAAAGTGGAGAGGGTTGATTTTAGTTATTTTTAGTGTGAGCCTTTGTTTATTCTGCCGTGGTGTGAATAGCAAATAAACTTCAAGTTTAGCAGGATAATAAATTCTAAACGGATTGTTTGCTTAAGATTTTAATGGTTTTCAATTAGTGGAATTACAAATTAATAGTTAAGCCTTGATGGAGGCCTTTGGTGGTCCTGTTAAGTTATAGTGATGTGGATGAATAAAAAACAAATGCCAAAATTCAACTGAACATTGCCAACAGCCTATACTGGGCTAAGGGCGAGCTTCTTTTATTTAATTAAACTTACTCCATGAACATAAAATTCTTGGGAAATAAAAAAAATTTTATAAAAAAAATTATTGTTAATATATCCACACTGATAGACTGAATTAATCTTTTTAAAATTTTAAAGTAAACAACGAGCTTTATTCTAAGGAACAAGGTTAGTGAATCTTAAATCGGCCAAATCTTAAATTGGGCGCGTAGGATCAGTTAATAAAATTAAAAAAGAAAGCGTTTAATAGTAGCCGTCGCATTATCCAGATTAGGTGTATTACACTGAGAGAACTGTTTACAGGAATTGTGTGTTATACTCACAATATTGATCCATTAATAAAAAATCATAATTGAATTGATTTTAGTTAGGCTCAATATAAAATGAGAATCAGAATTAATGGCCAAAGATTTTAAATGATGTTAGTTTTATTCATGGTTCAATATACAATGCCATTGCCGTTGGACTACAAATATCTGTTTAGTGGACAAGAATTCGATGCTGAATTGCAAACTCTTTTGAACTCAGCACTTTCTTTGAGGGAGATGAAGATTCCCCAAGTAGATGCTGAGACTGTTTGTGCCCAGTTTTCGAAAACCCGTTTTTCAAAAACTTGAGACCTCTGAATCCCTCACGTCTTAAACGAAACTAATATATATCTCATATATTATATACGCTAACTCCACTGCACGAACTGCTGTTCGTCGTTTGAGTATTTGTAAGGTACTGATTTTATTTTAATAAAACACCTAAATATATAGGCACAAAAAATTACTTAAACTAGACAGAATTGGGATATTATCAGCAGAGGCACGATAAGCGACCCCCGCACAGGCTATAAACTATTTATTACTTGTGTGTGTACTTTTCTAAATAGCGACAATAATAGAATACATTAGAATTGTAAATGGCCACACAGCCCCAACTCAAACTGAGTGTTACTAAACATAGGTTATGATGTGTGAGACACATCTTCTGTTTGACATTTTTTATTACTAGCGATAATTATAGATAATATTTGAAATGTAAAAGTGTTCATAAGTATTTTGAACACCACATTGCCTAAATCAAAGGATGCAGGGCAATTTATACATCGCACAGCATAGTTTAAGCTGCATTTTAAAAAAAATAAGTTGAATTTATTAATTTAATATATGGTGATTCAAATGAATAAAAGTACATGGAAAAAAAAAAGGTTTTTGGAATATCACATCCTGGGATACAAGCGACTAAGAAGTTGGTTTGTTTGGCCATACATTTCAAAAGATAATTTGCCAGTGGACCAGATGCTGCATCGCATGGCGGTGGTCTAAGTTTACTGGTCTCGTCAAAAGCCCACTTGCAGATTTTAAGCTTCCAAACCACGCTTGAAGTACGTCAGTATTGATTTTGTGTGAGCTCAGCCGTTAAATAAAGTATACAGGTATGTTCTGACTTGTACTGATCGGTTCACAAGGAGAAGCCGATGAAGGAGAAAACCCCTTTCGGACCTTTGAGAATGAAATATGGAAACATTTATTAATGTTTAAGGCTAGCTGATTGTTACTGAACCAACTATGAAGTGTATTAAGTTCAGATTGAAGATTGAAAGTATTTAAAGAGTTTCACAGGAATGCCTAAATTTAAGACTCACTTCGGTTGAATCTACCAAATAGAAGGCCTTTTTTTGTGTGTAGTTTTCATTATCTATACATTGGGATTGGTAATAGATACGACTTGAAGGGCAAGGCACAACACAGCGGTGATATCTTTTTTAGCATCAAGGTGTCATACTGAATTGGACTTGGATGGTCACTTTTCACTGAACGACGACGATACATGATGAGTATAATTCCGTGTTGAATCGACACGGACCTCTCCGATTTTGATGAAATTTCCAATGTAGATAAATAACAACAAAAAGCAATATAAATTCGTTTCATTTCGAAATTCGAATTTTTTTCAAAGTTATCTCGTTGCTGAATCAAGATGGAAAAACTAATGCAATCTTCTTGGTTTAGAAATTCCATATTTCGCCAATTTGTATACATACGATTTTCGAACAACTTAGTTTTCGAAGTCGAAAATCTCAAGGTCACTACCAAGCGATTTGGCTTAAATTTTTTCCAAAAGTTCTTTGACCTAACAGAAATGTAATGCGTTTTTTTTTGCTATTTTTCCATAATTACTAATTACCTATTCAATAAATTTTGGCAGCATCGAATTTTATTTTTTTACCAATTACCTTATATGTTACAACAATTGCAATAACAAAACAAATTTATTTACTGCAAAAGTAAGTTTTATAATTATAAAATCGAAAATAACATTTACCACCAACCACAAATCGAGTTAAATATTTATTCATATCACAAAAAAATTAAACCAGTTGACAACACACTCGCACACACACACACACATCACTGCACAAACAATTACTGTTTACAACGAAAATTTGTAATTTATTTGAAAATGAAAACCTAATTGCAAATCATAAAAATTGCAATCATGCAGAAATTGCACATTTTTTGCATCATTAGTTACGAAATTGTAAAATTGCAATTTGATGGCAAATATGATGGCGAAGAGGGCAGGCGGGGGGAGGACATTTACACCCATTTATGGCCACAAATCGGTTTAACTGATGCCTGTGTGCGGGCATGTGTGCGTGTATTATAAAAAAATGCATTTTACTGGCAAAATGCAATATAAATACCACAGAAATTAAATTGCAAAATAAAACCAACATGGCGGCAAATTAAATTGCTGCTGCTGGCCGCCAACTGGCTCGAATGGTGGCCATTTTGTCATTTGATTGAGGCGCAAATGCTTTAGATGGCAATTTATTATTTAGAAAAATCATTTACTGGTAATATTGATGATGTCGAAATAACGCATTTGCATTTTCGATTCGCCCATTTTAGTGGTTTCCAATGAATTCAAAAGTAAATTGAAATAGTTTTTGCAATGGAAACATTTTTAGTTTCGCCACAAAGGATTTTCAATGAAAAATGTTCTCACCAATCACAAAATATCTCCACACACACACACACACTTGTCAAAGGATTTAACGCAAATTCGCGCACACACAACAATTTTACCGTTTTCTTTTGCCAACCTTTGTATGTATGTGAGTGGTATGTGTGATGAGTTCCCTAAGAAGCAAAAAGAAAATCCTTTTTTTTCCATGCGAGTATATTTTTTTCAGTTCCTTTTGATACTTTTTAATCCCTACCTTTTCGGAACACCACCAACCCCACCAGCGGAACGAACGTGCATTCATCAATACTACATTCCCACAAAAGCTGTCTTTGGAAATGTACAATAAAACATTTCACATTTCTGCATAAGAAAGCTTCTCTTTCAAATCAAACCCCCCCCCCCCCCCCCCCTTGCATACTTTCTTTCTTTCCTTTCTTCGCCGCATTGTATCATGTTTAAAGAAGCGGTTTTTTTACACTTTCTTATTTGTTATTATTTGTGCTGAAATGAGATGTTTTCTGCTCAACTTGATAGCTCAATATTTTGCCCCCCCCCCCCCCAAACCTCCCCTGATACTATTTTGTACCCCTTGTATTTCCTCCCTTTTTTTGTGTGTAGAATTCTTGTTGCCCATCGCACGTATTTACATTCGCCGCAAGTCTTTCGTTTTGATTGTATTCTGATTTCGTTTATTTTCACACTTTCCTTTTTTTCCTTTGCATGTTATTGTTGCTGCTTTTGTGGCAATTTTTGTATACGAAAAAATATTTTTCACACGTCTTCACAAATCAATTTTGATTTCTTCTTCGTTGTGAGTGTGTTTTATGCGCTCGACAATTGCTGTGACAAAAATGGACTTTTAAGCGTTTTGTATATACATTTCCTTATCCGAGAATTGTATTGATCATAGGCTAAATACATTTTTGTGCGTGGAATGACAAAAAAAACCCCAACGAGTAAGTGGCAAGGGGGAAAAGAAAAAGGTTGTGGGCGTACAACATTTGATTGTGTGAGCGGAATTCGAGCGGAAGGTGCGTTTTTGTCGTTCATAGAAAACCTGTGACGGAAGCGAGATTAGCATTGAATTGTTTAGGAATACTTGAGTAGGCTTTAGTTTATTTTTTAGCACACTTTCAGGCGTGAAGAATTACAACAGAATGATGAGAATGTAAAATATAACATTTGAAATTACAAATTCTTAGCCTGCTTAGAAAAGGACTGAAAGGACACAAATTCTGGGGGATTGCAAAAATTACAATAAAATTTTGAATGTTTCCATACACACAACCAGTAGTCGACGAGATCTAAGGAAAATACCAAATAATTAAAAAGTTCATATATAAATCGTCTGAATACGTTCGAAGCCGCATCAGGAAGGCAATAAAGTCAGAATTCGGCATTCGGTTGTACCCGGTCTGGAAGTCGTCGCATATCTCACAGCGAACCAAGCTCCGAAATTTCAACTCTAACGTTAAGCCTGCCCTGCTCTTCGGCTGGGAAACATGGAACGCAGCTACACAAGACATACAGGCGTTGCAAGTCTTCATAAAAGGCGTTGCCTTCGTAAAATACTATACATATTCTGGCCGGTAGAATATCAAAAGATCACTTATGAAGGCCTTTCACGTTTAGAAAAGTCCAATTGTAATTTGGACGATCTTACTAAACCGAAATATAAATAAAAAGATTATTGTTTTCGTGTTAACGTTATAATCTTTATTGGGTGAAAGAATATATCGCGCGAGATGGCGATCTGCACAGAGAATTGCTTTGTGAAAAAGTTGAAATGAGAGTAAATGACAAAAGCACAAAAGACAAAAGACTGACCCTTTACACATTAGTAGAAGCAAAGTCTCCACTTAGGGTTGCCGAAAGTAACAAATAAAAGGTATGATATTTAAATAGTTAACAGGTAAGTATTTAAGGTAAGTATAATAGGGTAAGTACAATAAGGTAAGTAGAATAGGGTAAGTACAATAATATTTGAATGTAATAACAGAACATTCGCAAAGATGTTTTGTTGAAAGCGTTGTGGCTGAGCACCTCAGCTGCTGGCTAAAGTCGCTTAAACAACGTTCTCAGTACTCGTAAAAAAATTCAAAGTTGTGAGATGAAAAGAAAAAGAAGTGGAGCCTGTTCGGTTACAATCTACGAAAACCACCTGATCATATCACAAGAATTGCTCTTGACTGGAACCTTCAAGATCGCTGAAGAGTACGAAGGCCATAACTAGAAATGACTTTCGGAAACCGAAACTGGAGAAAAATCAAGGATTCAAGGATTTTAATTTCGAAACAGAAAATTTATTGTGACCCTTGTGTTCCCCCTTGGAACTATATTAATTTATAGGGTGCGGATTTGTATGCAAATACCAATTTAAGGAATACTTTTGAGGATCAAAAAATTAGAAAGTCCTCAAATTTTAAGTCAATAGTTACGACGTTATCGTGAAGATATCGATGCCTTAAAGCACAACCATCCTATGTCAATTTTTTCAAAACTCTAGAAAATTAAAAACAAGTTTTCAAATTGGTATGTTTTGTATGAAAATTGATTTTTATTTCCGCATTTTTCAATTACTTTCATTACGATTCCCACAAACCACTATAGCCTGTCTTGTGCAGCTTCTTCTCAGGAATCCAAAAATGCCAGAACCTCGATTTTCATTAAAACGGACGAAAAACGGATAGGATGGTTGTGCTTTAAGGTATCGATATTGTGCGAAATAACTAACAGACAGAAACAATAAACAACGTAATTATTGAAGTATTGACGTAAATCTATCTCACTTTCTGTTTTTTTTACCCCCAAAAGTATGCCTCGATTTTGATTCGCCTTATTGACCTTGTCCATTATGGAAATGACTATGGAAATGACAAAATGGCCCTAAAAAGTTTGAAAGAAAATTTTTAAATCTTTATAAAAGAAAACGCCCTTATCTTCAAATTACTGGGAACTAACGGTTTACAAGTAGTCTTTGTAGGTCAAGGTACTTAGTGAAAAATAATTTACAAGCCAAAAGAACTAGAAAAGAGGAATTTATTGCATTTGAGGAAATTTGTAACAATTTCGAATACATTTTCCACCCGACCCTTTGACACGATAACTGTTAAAAACTCATCATATCCTCTTCAGGAAAATGTTCTTCTTTTTCCGCCAGAGATAAATTATTTCAAGTCATAAATTCCGCTACAAAAACTCCACTTCTCATGCCCACTTAACGCCAAGCAGAAATCTTAATTTACAAAGTTTTCTTTGGAGATAAAAATATAATAATAATATTTAAAAAAAAAAACAAAAACAACACAAAAAGCCAAACTGAAGCCTCCGCCACTGATAAGAACTTTCTGGCAAATAAATAAACTTTATATTCCACTTGCTTGAGGAAACTTCATTGGCGAATCGAAAAAGTTTTTCGCAATGCATTTTGCCGCTAATTTCCCAACGTGCAACAAAACTAACAACTCAACTTGCACACAATTCGTGGAGGGGGGCCTGGAACGAACAACGCTAATTTGCGCGCCAAAAACTATGCAACGCTACGCAAAACAACGCAAACGGAAACACTAAAGCGAAGTTAGCTGCGACGGCATTTCCGCTTTCTCGTTCCTTCGAAGCGATAAATTGTACGCAGCGGCGCGCATTCCATCCGCCATTTTTTTCCCCCAGCTGCGAGTTGTTGTTGTCAGTTGTAATCACAAAAGTTTTGCCAACAAGATTTCAGACTACCTTTTCAGCAGCTTCAACAACTACTGAAAGTAATATTTTTGTTTGCGCTTGTAATGAATGTACAATTAGCTTTTCAAGTTCTTGCAAAACTATACACACAAAAATCCAGAAAACTTCGAGCAAGTGTAACGCTCTCGAAACTTGTATTTTTGCCTCATCTTTACGCTGAAGTTAATCGCTGTGCGGGTTAAGCTTACTTTTGTGCCGCACTTTTGACTTACAAGTGTTAATAAGCCCGGCAAAAGCGATGGTATCTTTTTAATTATTTTGCGCGTATTATCTTCTCGCTGGCAATTAGATTTAATAAGGCATGAAATAAGTATGCTGCTTAAAAAATAAGAAAATTTTCAATTCGCTGAACTTGGGCAAGGTTTTGTGCCTTTTCACCCAGAGTATTAAGATAGATAAATGAAAAACGTTCATAAAAACTTTGTTGGTGGAAATTTTACAAATTTCATCGTCAGTAATCAGTGTGGCTAGGTAAATTTCGCCAATGTCATTCATCATGTCAGTTAAAACAGATAAAAATTCTTTCTAAGACCAACAAAAGTTAAAAAAGGATTCAATTGTTTCTTTGAGCCAATCAACGCAATGAACCTTATTTCGGTTATACAAAAAACATAAAACCGTTGAAGTTCACCCAATTTTTATTTCTCTTCTGAAGGCACCAGAAGAGAATCTTTTTAAGTGCCACTCCCTCTTTTGTAAAATCTTAACATGAGTTAAGGAAAAGCTCCAGTGATCTAACTTCAAACCCGTTTAACACTGACAATAAAACCACATACCGGTTTTTATTATTGCAGCGACGATATGACCAACTAGAGCTCTCTAGGTCCGCCGATAGCTTCTCAGAATCAAAGTTTGACTGACACCTTTTAAGTCGATTGTATTCAGAATCATTCAGAATTTAATAACAAAAATTATTATGGATAAAAACGAATTTCAATTACTTTTTCTTAATAATTTAATAAGTTCCAACTAAAGAATTGCATCCTATTGACTAAATTTAATGGACTTTTTTTTCTGAGAACCGCAAAAGAAAAGACAAAATTTTGTTTTTCGTTTGTGAGCTCTTATCTTTTTGAATGATATTTTCGATATTGATTGGTAATAATGCCATAGACTGGGTCGAAAAGTTCGTAGGCTGAAGGCCCTTTTGAGCCTAAGGGTTAATCCACGCCTGGGTGGAGTGGCCACATCTGAAAAAAGTGTTGAAAAATCAGTATAAAAAAAGCTTGAACAAAACGCAGCCCTCTTCTACGGTACTGTTTAGCAAAAATATTAAACACCAAAATACAATATTAAAAAGAGAAGCTGTCAACCTGCGTATTCCACCTTTAAGCTAGCTTCCGGCAGATCACGTAAACAATATGAACCGCTGCTATGTAGCCTCTAATACAACAAAACCAACAACAACAACAACAATAAAAGTAATAATAATAAAAAAAAAGTGTGTATTTGTCGACGATGTCAGACAAAAACTCATTATTTTACCAGGCTCTCGAAAATAATGAAAGTTCAGTGATGCCAACACGAGGCACGACGACAACAGCTCGAAACTAGTATAGAACATCAACGTATGCGAATGGGGGCCCTGGGCAAAATGTCTGCTGTATGCGGTTGTTGTCTTCGCTGTCGGGCTATAAAAGGGGTGTGGAATGCACGAAGAAGGAGGTTAGTGTATAGCTTACAGATGCCAGAGAGAGACTCCTCCACGTTGACAACGGAAATTGTGATTATATTTTCATTTTCAATTTTTTACGGCCAATTAAATCGGGGATTGAGGTAGGCGTTGCAAGGTGGGGTAGTGTTGTGTGTACGGGGGCGGTTATATGGCGGAAATCCACAACATAAGCTTTCACAAAATATACTTACTTACTTACTTTACCTACGTATAGCCAACGACTCGTTTGCCTGAATGCGAAAAATCTATTATTTTGTCGTTGGAGGCTTTTAGCCATTTTGTTGGTGTTTTTTTGTTGTGGTTTTTCGTTACATTGTTGCAAGTTGTTTTGTTGTTGTTGTGTGTATGTTGAATATTGTTTTCCCTTTGCAGTTTAGAGACAATATACTCAAAATGTCGTTAGACATAATGGAGTTTTCGTAAGTCAATATTGTGGGTCGGTTGGCTGTTGAAAAGATTGATTGGAAATCTTTGGTGAAATTGGAAAATGTATTGTAGCGTAAGTTTAATTATGAAAATGTGAACAAATTCTGACTAGACGCTGGCGTTCGAGTAATCAAAAGTTTAATTAATTTTTTTTAAATAAGTAAGAACGATTAAAAAAGCATTCAGCTTGGATTTGTTTTTGTTTGTTGCTCTTGGCTGCACAACAAAAAAGTTGATTAAACATTTTAATATTATTAAGAATATATTTTAAAATTTTTTGTCCAAGTGATAATTATTTTGATAATGTTATTGAACTTTTCATGTCTTTGGCGAGTGGTAGGAATATTTATTTTTTTTTAAATAATTTCCAAGCTGATAAGAAAATGTATACATAATCTGTTCCTAAATGTTAAAATTTGACCAATAAATCGCTTAACAATTTGTCAGAGCGACATAAAAATATGTTTATGAACATCAACATGAGGTTATGAGACCTGATAACCGTCGCATAACCTCATAACTTATCTCAAAGCCGGAGTGGGGGGAAGTTAACAAATTTTTACTAATGGAACCAGTTGTAGAAATTATGGTGACGAATAGGGTGGGAACTGTCCTGAAATAGATTTTGGCAAGGGTTCTGAGCGTGATACGCCATTATGCGCATATAAGGCCTTTATCATATTAGAAAAACATATGAATGCGATTGATATGAAGTCGAGAAGTTGAGAAAAATACATCTCAAAATTCATATGTCTTACTGCTTATCTGTGCAACTACAGCGCTTCCGAAAGCTTTCCGATTCCTTAAGAATCGTCCTATTGTAGCTCCTAACAAAATAATCAAAACATTCTTCGTGCACTTCGATAATTTAATGAATAATTTAGATTTAAGCTCAACAATTAATTTGGAAAAATTGTTTGGAAAGTTGCATTTAACTCAGATCTCATTTACTAATTTTTTTAAATTTTGTAAAAAATTTCCCTAAATTAGTAATTACGGCCTTTATTGAATGTTTTATTTTAGCTTCTGATTTTCAATACTTAAATAAAATATTATATTTACCGAAAAAGTTTGTGCATTTCTAAATTATACCCCTTGGCGTTTCTACCCCATTGGTGGGGCAGTTTCGCAGTTTTGTCTTTTTTTGAAATTCGTTGAAAAAGGAGTGGAAAGTTTTAAGATATATGCTTTCAGACGTTAAAATGTTAAAGTTATTGAATGTAAGTTTCCAACTGTAAAAGAATTTGTAAGAAACGATGATTTAAAAAAAAAACGTGGCGAATGCGCATCTTTTGACAGGTAATACTTTGATTTGGCAAATACTTAGTAGGAACTGAAGTTAACTAGGAATTTTTAGTCTATGAAAATGTTCCATATTTGTTATTCGCAATCACGGTTATACATGAGTTTCGTGAAAACCATTGTAAGCTTTTTTTAAAATCCATAATTAAGAAATATTTTAAAACATTCAAGTGAGTATTAATGTGAAAAGATAATAAAGAATACAAATTTGGCTTATCATTTGCTGCGTGTGTAAAGTGAATTTCCGCATTGATATAGAAAAAGTCTTTCACCAAAAACACATATAAACTCAAAATGTTTCCATTGTACAGGACAGTATAGCAAAAGGCAGTTGGCCAGTCATAATACAGATAGAAGCAAAGAAAAAATGTGGAAATTCCTACTGCTTCTAGGCTGTATAGCCTGTTTGGCAGAGGCAGGACATCACAATGACAGGCACAGAGAAAGCCGCAAACGTGAACGAAATTTAATTATAGAAAACCGTGGTAAAATAGGTAATCCAACGAATAAATAAAATAAATTGCAAGTGAAAGGATAAGTCGTTGATCAAATATTAATCAAATTCAGTGATTATAGTGAATAATGGCAGAGATGAAAGTACTAAGGATTCACGTTCGATTACCGCCAGAGATAATATCTTAGAACGTTTGGGCTATACTCAAAATTTGCAGGATGCCACCACTGACATGGAGACTCTGTTGCAACAGAAATTCATATTGGATATTCTTTTCAATGTGAGGACAGAGTTGCGAGATGAAAAACTTATAGAGTTGGGCCAAACACTGATTGTGGACGAATCCAAATATACAGGGGTAAGCTTTTATTTTAATACTTAGGACCGTTTTAGTTTATTCTCCACTGTACAAATGTACGATCCTGGGAATGACAAGTTTAATTTTTAAAAAAAACTTCTTCTTTTCTTTTTCAAAGCGAATTGATGCGGACATGTTAAATCTGCTGCAACTTTGCATTAATGGACAAATGCTGTCTAAGACGGACAAATTCAATGTGCTCAACTCTGAACATTTGCGCCAAATGCAAGGACTTTATAAACTTCTACAACAGGCTACGGATTGGGATACATTCCAGCGTTTGGTTTGCTTCGCTAGACTACATTTGAACGATGAGTTACTGGTCAATTCGTTACTATTAGCCCTTAAGGAACGTCCGGATGCAAGACATTTAATACTGCCCTCGATTACAGAGATTCTGCCAGACCTATTCTATGACGACCAACTTATAGCAAAAGTCAAAGACATCGACTTGACTCAGTTAATCGGCAATACAAATACAATGAAATCAAATTGGAGGGATTCGACTGACATAAATAAAGAAAAACCATTACAGACAGCAACTTCGTGGAGCGCGAAACCAAAGAAAACTTGGCAAGAGTGGAAGCAAGAGAAGATGCTGAAACAAAATGGATTAATTGAAAATAATCTGAACACAGAGGATAAAATCGTATTGCTGATGCCCAAACGTGACTAACGAACTAAGCAATTTGGATCGAAAAATTTCCTATCTAACTGAAGATTTGAGTTTGAATAATTTTTGGTATAACTTTGTCATTGACAACTTTTTGAAAATGACGCCTGGGAAGAACCTAAACAATCAACGAAACTTGTTAGGAGATGTTACTGGTCGCAAAAGTACACTTCTCAGCGAGCAGCAGGATCTTGAGAACTCTCAAGAAAGTAGCGAGGAATTGGACAAACAACGACTTTTGCATGTGAACCGTAGGCGCTTGAATATAAATAGAATTGCAGGCGACAAAGTTACAAATACCGATTCTACAATAACGGGAAGAATTGCCAACGAAAGAAAATGGAAAGAAAATGCTGGGGAAACACAAAGCATCAACACCGACAATGAACGCCTTCTACATTTGAATAGACGCCGATTGAACTTGAATAAAGATGATCGAACTCAAACACTACGATCGGATGAAATTACCAAAACTCGTAGTGCTGAGTCCAGTGAAGAACGTGATCTAGAAAATATTGTACTGCAAAGGCCCGCAATTGAAAACAACAGACTCCTGAAGATAAATCGCCGTCGTCTGAATTTGATTAAGAAAAATTCCCAAGAATCCAGTGAAGAATTAAACGATATTGGATCCAATACTCAAAGTGATGAGTCCAGGGAAGAACGTGATGTAGAAGAAAGTATCAAACTCCAAGTGCCTATAGATGGGAACAATAGACTTTTGAAGGTTAATCGTCGTCGTCTTAATTTGATTGGAATGAAGAACCTCAATATGGAAAGATCCAACGATATAGAAAATTCAAAAGAATCCCCTGAAGAGTTGAAAGAAAGAAGCGTAAGCACTGCTGATAATAGCGATAGGCTACTATGGATCAATAGGCGTAGAATGAATCAGTTGGCAACGAAATTGAATAGAATTGATCAGAACGAAAATGAAAATGTTCGGCGTATTAACCATAGTCTTGAGAGTAGTGAAGAGGAGAAAAGCATTGAAAATCGAAAACTTGTCGATGATCTAAAGACCACCGAAATTGATAATGATCGCTTACTGAAAGTTAGTAGCAGACGTAACAAGTTCAATACGATTGAAGGTGGTTTGGACATCAACAAGAGAACTATTGGCGACAGACAGCCCTTAAGTCGTTCTACTATCAAATCAAATCGTGACTTACTCCAATCTTCTATCGAAGATTCAAATAATGAAGAAGTACAAAGAATCCGTCTAACCCGAAGTATTGAGACATTGCAAATGCGTAGCAAAGATCCGAGGGATCTTAGGGCTGGTGAACTCTTTCTTCATAACATTCAGCAAATCATAGCCAGACTTCGAATGGAACGTCTGTCGAATATACTTGAAGCTGGCTTAGAGAACGGACAAACAACCAAGATTAAGAATAGAAAAATCGAGGAATTGAACCAAATCTATGCTCGGGCATTGAAACAACTGAATCGGCCGAGCCTCAAAAATCCCATTATTATGCAGCAAATAGAAGATGTGGATCGCATATTGAAAACACTAATAAACACTGAATTGGACATACTCGAGAAGCAGGGCCAACTTGAGTTGCAGGCTGGCGGTTTACTGAATACCGTTGGCGAGATTCTCTTGAGCCGCCTGGGTAATACGGAAATCAGAGCCTTTGACATCTGGCAGCTGGTGCAAGAGTTGATCAATTCTGTGAAAAATGAGAATTCTAAGCCGCTGCTGCTGACAAACTATGGCCAGCAGTTGAGCAATCCCATAATCATTTATATTTTGGAAACTATTGTAAGAACTGCAGCCTTATACAACCTGGCATTGCCCAGTTATACACAAAAGGATCTAATTCTCGAGGGCGTCACACTGAACGATGTGAAAGTGGATGAATTGCAAACATATTTCGATAGCGTCGACTCTGATCTCATAAATTTGCTGCAATTGCATGCAAGCAAAGACATGGCACGATTACAAAAGCCCATAGTGGCACGTCAGAAACGCCTCACTCACAAGAGTTTCAACATCAAAATTGACTTGTCGGCTGAAGAGAGTAAAACTGTGGTAATACGCATATTCTTGGGACCGAAACTGAACCAAAACTCCAACACCATCGTGGATATAAATGAAAATCGTCAAAACTTCATGCTACTCGATGCCTTCGATGCAACACTTAAATCCGGACGTAATGTCATTCAACGCAGTTCTAAGGACCTTACTGGTGCCACAGTGGACTCTACACCTTATACCGAACTATATAAAAATGTCTTGCAAAGCCTCGATGGTAATCGAAAGAGTCCACTTACCACTTTGAGTCACTCCAATTGTCGTTTTCACGCACGCTTGCTGTTGCCGCGCGGCTTGCCACAAGGTTTGCCTATGCAACTATTGATCGTTGTTACTCCTCAAATGAGCGATGATTTGGCATTGAAGTCGCTTTTGGCTGACGAATTAATTTGCGGCATTGGCACTGCTGCTCTAAACTTGGATCGTTTACCGTTGGCTTTCCCATTGGAGAGGAAAATCGATCGGTTGCAGGAACTGTTGGTGCCAAATGTAATGTTGAAGGATGTACTTATCTACCATGATGAAATTTAAGAACGATTCGATGAGGTCTCCGAAATAATCCTATGCATAAGAATTCTATTAAACATTTTAAAAATAAAGCAACATAATTTTAATGGCAAGCAAATTTAATATGAACTGAATCGGAAAGAGAGGTTGAGAATAGTTGAGCAGTTTTGAATTTTAATTTATAAATATTTTATAGGAAAATATTAGCTGAAAATACAAACATTAAATGGATGAAATGTCGATTATTTGATGGTGGCTTATCCTGAAACCGTGACGATCAATTTTCTTTTACCCACTTTTGACCTTAGTCTACCAAAAGAGGTAACAACATCAACATAGGGATCTTGTACCCTTAGGGGTTCGTCGAAAAAAATTAACCAAAATGATTGTTTTCTCGGATTTTTCTGGGTTGAAAATTATTTTAAAATGTGTGTTTTTTTCCTCAAGTAGTGTTAGCCCCTTTTTGGCAGAGTTTAGTCATTGGAAGCGATCCCTAAACGTTATCTGATCGGCTTTGCTATTTTCAATAAATAAATGGGGAGATTACCAGCTATCCAATTTGAATGAGACTGTGTGACAATAATTTTTGAACTCAAAGGCACGGTGGAGTAAATCAGGTGAGGCAAGTAGGAATAAGGCTCTCATTTCAATTCCTGTCATCTCTATGATTTTCTATGCCTTCGTTTTCAATGACGTTCTTTCAAATTCAAAAATCAGTTATCAGCGTTGCCTTTTTCAGCAATTACTAATTTTTCAGTACATTTCAATCAAATATGCAAAAAACGGTAACCCTGAATCATTTCAATTCCTCTTTCACCTGGTTTACTACACCGTGCTCAAAGGCAAACATCCATTGGAAGTTTCCCCTTACGAAACTTGGACTATGCTAAAGCGGCGTAAAACTTTCTACGATTTTCTATGAACTTCTCCGAAATTTTGCCTCAAATGGTGGACGAGAAACAGAAACCTAATTTCGTTCGGACACTAAATCAAAAGAAAATAAACAGATGTTCGTTCAATGACATGTTATTGGTTTGCTCGAACGCTTGTTTGAAGCAATTGCCTCGAACCAGGTATTATTCCCATTATCCCCTCCAAGTGCACTCTGGCCTCCACCTCTCTGGGTGTCAATGGCTGTGTGTTCAACAAAGGGCTTTACCATTTGTCAGACGACTTTCCCCACGTCGACGAATCTTGCGAAAGCAGGACAATTTTACAGATTCCAGTTCTTTCTCCCAGGCTCTACAAACATCAGTAAGACGTACTTTAGATGGTTATCTAATACTAAGTTAATGGAATTGGGCCATTGATAGAACATACAAAGCGAGGCCAAAACCGTCTTAACAGGAATAAAGACCAAAATTCATTTAATGTCGAGAATATTGCAATTGATTTAAATAAAATTTAATTAAAACCAAACAAAGCATGAAACTGTGGTTGTGGTGTAAATTTCCACTCCCACTGAAAATTCACATGAAAATGTCACTTCAACATGGGCATGGTGAAATTTACTGCAATATTGATGCAAGGCAACTCTTTTTTCAAGAACTTGATAGTTCTTTACATAGGTCACTTGCTCCAATTATTTCCGTCTGCATATGAAATTTGGTAGCACCTCGTAGTGAATTCAATGCCGAAGTGAATTCAATCATTCAACTAAACCTCGAATTTCATATTCATTTCACCAACTTTCCACACCATCCATTACACAATAATATACTTGAATAGTTATAATGCATTAATGCAAATGTTGCAAACATTTATTTAAAGGACAATACACAATTGAATATAATTTGGTTTTTTTTTTAGGTTTTGTAACTTTTTGTTAATTGCAATTTTAGTCACGGCCAATCGATCATGAACAATACAGTTTCGTGAATTTTACTACATCCGTCGTGAGATTTATAAGATATCCATTTTCAGTTTGTCATCATGGTGGATCGTCACATCCTTCAAGTGCAAATTGGACAAGCTCAACAGCTGCTGGATGTCATCAATTCGGCGGTCTAATGGGAAGCCCAATGGCAGGCGATCCAGGTTCATTGAGCCAATACCCATGCCGCACAGCATATCGTCGCGAATGGTCCGCTGCAAAGTGCGATCGCTGTCCTCAACGGGTGTGACAATCACAAGCAATTGCATGGGCAGACCCTCGACACGACCGCGTGGCAACAGCAAACGATGTGGGAAGCGGCAATTTTGGCCGATGACACGATCCATTGTCATATCCAAATCACCCTTGATGGCCATCATGACACGTTGATAGATTTCCGTATAGAGTGTGGTGTCGCGTGCTGTCCAGGTAATATCGCGCGATTTGCGTACGATCGTGTTGCGCCCGGTATGCAAATCGGTCACGATGGCATCCAACAGCATGAAATTGAGACGCTGCTCATCGAGTTGAACCTCCTGGCCCAGGGCATCGATTTTCGGACCGAGCAGAGTGCGAATGACCACACGCTGATTACGATCCGAAGTCAAATCAAGATTGATGTTGAAGGACTTGTGATTGAGGCGCTGTTGACGGGCCACCAACATCTTTTGCATACGCTCCTTGCTCAGAGTCAGGCGAGAATCGATCAAGTTAATCAGATCGGCATCGCTGACATCAACATAGGTACGCAGTTTGTCCACAATGACATCGTTGATAGTCACACCTTCGAGCAGGAGATCCTCACGTCTGTAGCTGCCCATCTGTTGGCGCTGCAGGTCGACAATCTTGATGATCCGCCTCAGCAGATGATGCATAATGGGATCGTGTAAGGCAACGCCCAAATGGGTCAATGTCTGCATACCATGGATGTCCTCAGTTTGCAATAAAATCTCACGCAGGATGTGCAGGATGCCCACACCTTCTACTTTGCCCAGGAGTACATCGCCAATGATACGATTGATGACGGTTTGATCACGGATGTCACGATCAACGCCAATTATGCGACGCACTTCCAGTTCAATGACCATGCTCAGGCGTTTCTCGATTTCGTTAATTTTCTCGAGCATCAGGCGGTTGCGGCGTGTGTCCAAACGCATTTCGTTCAAGCGCAGTGCTAAACGCTCGCCAGCCGCCTCGACCAGTCGTGGATTATTTAGTCGCATGCTGTCGTCCATCATATCGGTCATACCCAAGGAGATGCGCTCCAAGTTGATGCGTGCCAATAACTGCTGCAAATTGTGAAGCAAAAGTTCACCACCACGCAATTTTCCCAAAATGACACGATCGCTGTTCATCATGTCCGCGCTGCGCAGGCTGCGGGGCAGGCGATGTCTTACTTCGGAATTTCTATCGGTTACATCATCATCCAAATCAACGCGACGACGACGTCCGGTAACCAACAAACGATCTCCACCAGTGTCCATACTTCTGCGGTTCATCAAGCGTTCATCACGTCGCTTGGGGAATGTCTGCATGCCGAGGAGTTCCACGCGTTCCATACCAATATCGTCATTACTACGGACGCTGTACTTAATGCGACGATGTTCACGTAACATTTCATCGTCATCGTCAATACGACGACGTCCCATCCAGCGGTCCTCATCATCGTCATTAACAATACGACGTCCCATCAAGCGTTCCTTGTCATCATCATTAACAATACGACGTCCCATCAGGCGTTCCCTATCATCGTCACCGTGAAGAAGTCCACGCATGCTTTCCTCAACATCATCATCCACGTTCAGCCGGCGACGATTCAGTTTAAGCAAACGCTCATTTTCAATACTGCTACGGCGTAGACCCATTTGACGATCCTTCATGCGAATATCCTCATCATCTCTTTCAAGAATCCTCCTGCCATCGCGTATGCCCCGATGTACCATATCCATAAAAAGTTGGCCCTGAGTTCCCTCCAGCGTATCCATATCATCATCATCAATCAAATGGCGACGATTCACATGAAGCAGACGCTTATTGTCGATTGTTGAGCGGCGTATGCCAATTTCACGTTCGTCCAACATGCGTTTTCCTTCAACGTCGCGATTTTCACCATCCAGCAAACCCAATCGGCGATTTCGGTCCATCAGATCAATATCGCGTTCACGTTGAAGTTGGCTTATCTTACGGCCATCATCAATTGAGTGTAGGCGGCTCATCATTTGACCATTGTCATCTTGCATATCCTCCAGGTCGAGATGACGACGGTTAACGTGAAGCAAACGGTCATTATTGATATTGGTGGTGGGCAAGTCCATGTCCAAAGTTTTCCTGTCAATGTCCTCACGGTCCATACGACGATCAAGCAAATTACGTTTACGCTCTAGGATGTCCATGCGATTGCGCCTCAGTGACATATCACCATCAATATCCATCATACGTTGGCGGTCAATGACATCCTCATCGATTAGTAGACGACGGCTTCGATCCAGTCCCATACTCAATCGGCGACCGTCGACATCATCCGTGCGGCGTCCATCAAGTATTTTGTTGCGCTGCATAATATTCATGAAACGTTCGCGTCCATTGCCCAAAGTCAAGCCACGTCTTTGGTCCAGAGAGTCGGTGATATCATCAGTCTGCATGCGTCTACGATTGATGTGCAACAGGCGGCCACTGTTAATATTGCTGGTGGGTAAATCATCGATGCGCATAGTGCGGTCCATGACAATATCACCGTGTTGCAATTTACGATCATTACTGACTACACGACGTCCTCCAGAAATGCGTTCGCGTTGCATGAGGCGGTCAGAGCGGTCTTCCATCATATCATCATCAATATCCATTTGCAAACGACGGCGGCCAACACGCAATAAACGATCATTACTATCCAAATCACCACGCATGCCCAAATCATCCATACGCATTCGACGGTCATCTTCGATATTGAGTCGCTCTCGCTCCAACATTAAGCCACTGCGGTCCAACAGGCGTTCCTCGTCAATGTTCCTATCGCTGTGCAGGAGTTCGTCTTCCCTCAAGCACAAATCGTTGATCATACCATGTAAGAAGGACTTGAGGCCAACATCTTCGGTCAACAAAGTCATGCGACTGTCACCCAACAGGCGGCGTTCCACGGGCAGCACTATCTTATTCTCGTTACGTACCATGATGCGAGTCTTCTCACCAGTGCTCTTGCGAATTCCCATTTCCATGCGCATTTCACGCCAAGGCATCCACAACTGTGTCCTATCCAGCATACCCATACCAGTACCGAGATTGTGATTCATCAACTTTGTGCGCCTACCCAAGCCAATCATGTCGAGCAAGCCCGGTTTCGTTGTATCAGTGTCGGTGGTCAGCAAACTCATATCAATGCTTTGCGCCTTCCTCACCAGCTCCTCATCAAAGTATAATTCGGGTAGAATTTCATGGATGGCGGGTACAATCAGCATCTGTGTGTCCTCACGATCCCTGATAGCCAGCAGCAAGGAGTTGACCAACAGGGCCCCATTCATATGGATGCGGGCAAAGCACGCATTGCGCTGGAAGGTCTGCCAATCGCGAGAACGCACCAACATGCGATAGAGTCCAATCATCTGGCGCATATGGAGGTCATCGGTAATGGTGAAAATTTCATGTTTGCCCAAGAGACGCTGACTGCGACACAATTCGATGATTTCCAGCATTTCATCGTCGATTTTCTTGAATTTCATTTACAAACATTAGTAACACTCGGAAGGATTGACACAAGCATTCATCACACCTCAATATACTTATCCGCATCCACAACCAAAGAGTTTCCCAGTTTAAGCAAGTCCACATCCACCAGCGGCTGTTGAACATGTTGCAGAATGTCCAGCAGGAATTTCTGACGCAGCAACTCATCCTTGGTCAGGCGAGTGATACGATCGGTATCTGAAATTTGATTTCAAGGCATACAAAGGATTGTACTTCACCTACACCGTTGACCTGCGTTCGTTCTGCTTACCCATTCTAGTATCATCCAAGTCCATGCGTCCAAGGATACTCCTGTCATCCAGCACTCCTGCTGCTACTAAACTGACCATACAGGCCACCAGTATCACAAACTTGTTCATGACAAGTACTTCTTTCTACTGCTTTAGTCTAGAAAAACTCCAAGTATACCGCGCGAAAACCGTTGATTGTTCGGTTGGTAAGCCCAAAAGGCGACTGCGATTTTTCCACCGAAAGCAAGCCCTTTTTATACCCCCTGGACTGATGCGATTGCCAACCGAATCCTTATCGGTCGGTCAGTAACTTTGGAGAGTATCTTTATGGAGAAGGTTAATTGAGTCGGTGTCATTATTTTCGTGGTTCGTTCACTGACTAGCCAGTTCACAAAAAATGTTTGTTGTCCGCGCTTTGTTTTTCTTCCATTTTACAATTAAACTTTTTTATCAATTGCAGATTGCTTTCGCACCACTTGTGCGGCAGGCAAAATTATGCAATTGCACTGAAGCTATCATACTCGTGGTTCACACAGATCAAATATTCATATACAATGTAGTATACATTTTTATTGAAAATCGTCTGAGATGCATTTAATTGAGTTTAATGACTTCATTTAAATTTGTAAAATTGGTCTGTTTCGAAGTACGATATACTTTTCAACGGTTGCTCTTATTTTTTAACTTAGAATTTGATTACTTTAAGCATCTAATAAGTGACTATATCGAAAGTAAGGATTTGTATCAAATTATTTTGCAAAATCAAGGTCCATGATAACATAATACACACTTTTTTAAAATTTCCACTTTCCCCCGGGATTTCACATATGTTTTTCTAGTATTTTCTAGGCTGCTGATCACGAATATGCCATCCGTTTTTTCGGGTAACATCTAGCTGATCAAAAATGCCTTTTTTAAATTGTATCCTTTAATGTCCTAAAAGTTTTTCTACTAACAATTTTGAAAACAAATTGTATCCTTTGCAAATTGTATCCTTAAATATTGGTCTTACCAAAGTATGCACCAAAAAATTACAAAATTTCATGTTATTTGTATTGCTTTTATAATTTTTCAAAGTTTCCCCTAAAATAAAAATTTATTTAGATTTTCGAAGAAACAATGATGGAACTTTTGTGAAGTGCTCTATTTACATTATTTATTTTGTAAAGGGCTATAACCAGGGCCGCCACCAAGGGGGGGGGGTGTTTTCGGTGGTAAACACCCCCATGGAGATTGCACCTATATAACCTATTGTAGCGGAAATAAATTTAAAGGACATTTTTTTCCTGCTGTTTAGTCGGTTTAACAAAAACAAAACATTTTGCAAAGGAACTCTTTAAGACGAAAAAAGTTCCTGAATGAAAAAAAAATCTTTTAAAGAAATATACCAACATGACAAGAATGGCCAACACTTGTCAATACAAAAAATACATAACTATCGAATGATGTACATTTAAAAGCGCTGTGAAATGTGAAAATAAATCAAATATCCTCTTGTATTCACCTGCCAGACCATCTCCCCTCATTGTGAATACCGCATTGGTCGAATCGGAGATATTAAAACCAATGGATCGGAAAAGTTGTAATTTCAGATAAGAAAAGTCAAAGCCAAAATTAAGCATTAAGGAAAAAAGATGATGACACAAAAAACAGCCATTGGGTCACTTTTATTGTACAGAATGTAACAGAGTTGGTATGGTACAAAAGCTAGGAATCGCTTGGGTAACTAGAAATAACAACAACAAAAACTACAAAACTACAAAAACTATCTACGGCAATGCCCATTTATAAGAACCTCGGACATTAAAAAAAATTGGACAGACATGGTTAAATCGATTCAGTTTTCTATGCAAGCTTGTCTTCCATCTTTGACCATCTCATATATTATTGAACAAGCGACCAAATGTTTTGTAGACTTACATATGTATGTCATATACCGACATATATATGACATATGTATGTCATATACTTACATATATATGACATATGTATGTCATATACTGTCAGTAAAAGCTAAAAAAAAGCCATTCTGCTATATGTTTTCATTCACAAGAACCTCGGTTTTTTGAAGAAAAATTTGTCTTTGATTTAAGGCAGTGCCGGGCAGTTTTCTGCAAGACGAGTTGGCTTGCAGAAGTGCAAATGCAAATATGTATTGAATATTTTTGCATCACAACAACAGAATGTACAGATTTGCATTCGGCATAGCATATGAAAGCTATACATTTTCTGTGTTGCAGATTTGCTCGAGCGTAGCAAATGCAACTCTATATATTTTATTGTTGTGGTGCAAAAGTATGCAATAAATATTTGAATTTGCACTTCTGTAAGACCATTTCCACCACTCGTGAATTGCCCTTATATGCTTGTGTGCTTGTGTGTGGTTAAGCAGATTCTGACCACAGTTAAAGCTTGCTTTGATCAAACAGCTTTCGCGTGCGTGTGAATTGCAGATCGTGGCTGTATACGATTATTGCCAGCCTCGCGAAGCTGTGGGCTGCCTGGCACTCTTCTAAACGGTTCTAATTAGACATATCGCTCATTCCCTGCAATAGAGACACATCTCAAAGGATCCTCAGGTATTAATCAACATGCTGCCAAAACATTGTCTTTATTGCAGGGAATGAGTGATATGTAGGTCGAAATTTTAGAATATTAAATCCAATAGCATTGACTTTTATTCTGTCTGACAATCCTGTATAGAATTTTCATGAAAATAAATAGCACTACTCTCACTGAAAAAAAATACCAAGTAAATTTTTGTCCTTGAAACAACGACATATCCTTGCAAAAAGGACATGTTTTTTCTCAATTTAAGGAATAATTCTTGAATTTAAGTAAGGTGCCTTAAAACGGAAGTCATCGCCTCATTTTAAAGTCAAAATTTACTCATCTTTAGTAAATCTGTTCGCAATTTCAAGGCTATCAGTGGCTATTAGTGCAATTTCATTCCCATTTTTTCTTTGGATCAAGTAATTTTTCCATAACTGGAGTACATTTTTTTTCGGTGCACTATAATACTGAGATACACGTCGCGTCAGCAGAATAGTTTCACAATACAATTTTTTGTAGCTCTAACTTTTCTGCCAAAACTTGTTGGAGAGAAAAAAATCAACATTAGGTGAAATAGCATGAAGGACTCCGATAAACATCAGTGGAAATATCAGAGGAAAAAACAATTCTGCTGACGCGCAGTGTATCTCAGTATAATAACGCTATGAAAAAAATGGGAATAAAATTGCACTAAAGTCGTGTTAGCCTGGAAATTAGGAATCATTTTACTTAAGACGAGTAAATTTTGATAAGTATTAAATTAATACTTATGTCTTACATAAAAGGAATATTTCTTTGAAATTATGTCTAAAAAAGGTGGTGGCTTCCGTATTAAGGCACTTTTATTTAAATTCAAGAATAATTCTTTAAAATAAGGAAAAATTCCTCAAATTGAGGAAAAAACAAGTACAAAATTTACTTGATTTTAACAAGTCTTTCTATCAATATAGAGTGAGAAGGACTTGTGTCCTCAGATTACTTTGCTCAGCCAAATAATTGGCGTGTTGCTCAAATACTTATCATTTGACTAATAGGTCGATTCCTCAGGAAATTTTTTTAATGCCAGCTTTGCAGTTTTATTACTGCGAATTGAACATCGATTGTTTAATGAATATGAATCATAATTTCTTGGTTATGTGAATCCATTTATAACAACTTCATAAGAAAAATTACCAAAAATGTTCGTTTGTCCAAATAAGGTTTATTTAATTTACAGTAGGTATTCAAGTCGAAATTGGTTTACAGTTAAATTTTACATTCGTTTTACATTTTCATAATAATTGATCAGTTTGATTGAATGATTTCAAATGCGGCTGACACGAACGCGATCATCGTGCTGAATTATTGTGTCCTTGATCAAAATGTTGGGAACCAAAAGGGTTTCCATATCAATAATTTTCCTATCGAGAGGAAAATTCAAAGGAAGACTGTCCAAATTGATGCTGGCTATTCCCAGACCACACAAGCGTTCGGTATTCGTCAACTGCTGCAATAAGCGATCTTCCTCGTTGACTGGAGTGACAACAACCAATAACTGCACATCCAAACCGTCGACAGTGCCGCGTGGAATCAGCAAACGTTGTGGGAAACGGCAATCAGTGCCGACCAGGTTCTCCAAAGATTGTCCACTCATGATGCGCTGATAGATTTGACTGATGGTGGACACATCACGGCCAGTCCAAGTGATGTCGCGCGAATTCAATTGGAAGATGTTAGTGCCGGCATTTAAGTTCTTAACGAAGGCATCGAGCTGAATAAAGTTTTGCAGATTCTCATTGAGAGAACCGCGGTTGCCTTGAATCTTCGGGCCGAGGAAGGTGCGCACCACGACACGCTGATTGCGTTTCGAGGTGATGTCGTAGGTGATGGTGAAGGGCTGCTGATTCAAGCGCTGCTGGCGGGCCACCACTTTCTTCTGCAACTTCTGGACGTTGTTCATGTCGGATTGCAGCAGTTGCTGGTCAACCAGATTGATGAGATCGGAATCGACCAATTCGGTATAGGTGACCAAACGATCAACATCGATATCGTTCACCACAACATCATCAACGATCAATTCGTCGACAGTGTAGGGCTTCAGATTTTGTTTATACTCAACGATAAGTTGCACCAACTCCTCGACAATGTCCTGGTAGATGGGTTCGCGCAAGTTGCCCGTGGAAATGGACAGAACGGTGGGCTTGATATCGTTGCCAATTAAACCGTAAACGGTGCGCTGGATCTGTGTGTACAGTTGGTCCCAAATGTTGGTACCCTGCTGGCCATTGCGTTCGATCAAGATATCGCCAATAACTTTCAAAACCTCATCGCTGCGACGATTGATTTGATTCTGCTCCAGGACGGTGTCGATGATTGTCTTCAGCTCTTGCATTACCCTTTGAATGGTTTGCTTGGCCATCAGGGAGTTCAATGATTTTTGTTGGTACAAAACACCGTTAGTGGTCATCAGATTGAGATTCCGGCGGTCCATTGTGCGGCCAGTCTTCTCCATACCCAATGCAATCTTCTCCATGTTCAGGCGGGCCACCAATTGTTGCAGGCTTTGGATGAAAATTTCACCACTACGAGCGATCATCAGTCCTTCCGTAGGCGTTATATTGATGGACTTGATGCTGCGCGGTCGGCGGATGCTCAGCAAATCATCTTTATCTTCCTCAATGGTACGCCTGGACATCAGACGATCACCATCAATGATACGCTCGCCTTGCCGGCTAGTGTAACGATGTTCATTCCACTCAGTTGGCCGGCGATTGTCAAAATTCTCTTCACGTTCATTATCGATTACGAGGCCCCGTCTTAGGACATTGTCGAATTCTTGATCTCGCACACGCATACCCTCAATTCTGCTGTTCATTTCGATTTGCTCAGGTTTTACGAAGTGTCCAATATTCTGGCCGGTATAACGTTCATTGTCAATTACAGTGCGACCATTACCAATGTTTGAACGACTTCCGATTTTGTTGGTCCTTCCAAAGCGTTGACGATTGCGACCCATCAGCATAGAATCATCTTCATTGATGCGTTGATTCCACAAACGTTGACGTTGAGCGCTAGAAATTTGTCCCAACTCATCGTTGTCATTAAATTGGCGACCGGCGGTGGTCCTCATGATATCATCCCTCTGCTGCAATTTGCGGCGACTTACGTGCAACAAGCGTTCATTATTGATGTCGGTAACAGGCAGAGATGGGGCACTCATTTGGCTACCCCAGTTGCCGCGTGATTCGGTGGTGTCCAGCATACGACGAACCTCAGATGTATCACGTGGCATGTTACGTGTCCAAACGTCATCCTGATCAATTGTGTTTCTCAAGCCCACACGTCCAATGCGGCTAGTAGGCGTATCAATATCAATATCTTGCGACAATCGGTCGGATTCACGGAACATGTCTTGACGCTTAGTTTGCCAGGTATTCTGCTTGAGGTCCTCAAATGTGTTGCGTTGCATGTTGCCCAAGCGCTCCTGATTCATTCCCAGGATATCTTCCAAGTTCAAATTATTTGAATATGACATTTGATTCCTGCCGCCCTTCAGCAGCTGTTGTTTGCCCCCGGCAACCGTTTGCATAAGACGTTCGGTCATCACATTGTTCCAGAAGATGTTCAAGCCAACATCGTCAGTCAACAAGGCAATTTCCGGCTTTTGCTCATCAACTGGCACCACAATTTTCTCCTCCGTACCAACGAGCATGCGGTCATCGTTGCCTGCAACAATATTGCGTCTGTTTCCAATGGCACCCAAAACATTGCCAGCCTTCATGCCAATCATATTCATACGCATTTGCTGCCATGGATGCCACAAGCCAGGCCTGCCCGAATTTAGGCCGAGAACACCCAAGCCCATAATATTCAGTAAATTGGGTTTTACGGTGGATGTCTTCGACGAGATCAAATTGTCCCAATCGATACTTTGGGCGGCGACAATCACATCCCTGTCGTAGAAGAGCTGAGGCAAGATCTCGTTGATGGCGGGCATGATCAACTGTTGCGTGTCGCTGCGATCACGTACCGCCAATGTCAAGGCGTTCACGAACATAACCGGATTGATGTACCGACGAGCAAAGCAAACATTGCTCTGGAACGTGGACCAGTCGCGGGCAAGCACTAGGAATTTATAGAGTCCCACCAGTTGACCTACGTGCTGCATATTCAAATCGCTGTAGACATGCGAGCGTGTCAAGATGTCACTTTGACGACATTGCTCTAAGAACTCACGCAAAATATCATCGGCAGGCTGGAAGTTGACCCAAAATGGATTAAATACTCAACGAAAGACCTGGTCCAACATACCTCGGTGTACATGTTGCCTTCGGTTATGAGCTCGCGACCCATTTCGATTAGTTCGGAATTCACCAAAGGTCTCTGCACTTGCAGCAAGACATCGATCAGGAACTTTTGACGCTGGTTGATGGTGGGAATATTGTCCACAGTACGTTGCTTGGCTACATTTTATTTTGGATTTGGTGTTCATTAAAAGGTTTGGGAATGTTTTTTTTTTCTTTTAATTCTTTACCCATTCTGAGATCATCCTGGCCCGTAGAGCGTACATTGTCCAACCACTGAAGCTTTCGCTCCCAGCCCAGGCGTCCTGCTGCCGTCCAGCAGACCAGGCAGGCCAGTAAGATTACCAATTTCTGCATACTCACTCTTGGTAAAAATTCAAATTAAATTTCTTTAATTTTTTACTTCGATAATGTTTGCTTTGCACGCTCTCTGCACTCTGTCGTTTTCAGCGACACTCGCTTGCTTTTTATACCCCTGGCCAGTTTTTGGCAATTATTATCGCCTATTCTTGTTGTATTTGCATTTCATTTTAAATGCATTTAAAATGCAATTAATTTTGTATTATCGCTCTCTGGTTGCAATTATATTTTTCCTTTTGGTAAATGCGGTATTTTTTGTTTAATTAAGGTGAGTTTGTGTTTTAATAAATGCTTTAGTTTTGACCTTTTCTACTGATTAACTTTATTGGGGCAAGGTATTGAAAAAAAAAGATAACTTCAAATATAGAAATAGATTTTGGTTCTTAGTTTATCATTATTAATAGGCATGGTTACAGAGAGGTCAGTGCCAGTAGCAGCTGACTACTATGTAGCACCAATCTTAATCTTTTCAGAATTTCAATCGTTCGTCTGGCCATTGGTGGGCGTTCACAATAAGAGCAAACGAACGGATAATTGAAAATTTAATAATTTTATTATTCATCTTGATGGAAAGTTCTATTCCATCACGTTCGAATGAGATGCATTGACCTCCTTATGAAGAAATTGAGCTTTAAACATTATTCCCCAATTTTCTTGGTCTAAAAGCCAATATAATTCTAGGACGAGAAGAGTGTCTCAATGGCAAATCGAGTTCACTGAACGATTAAATCCAGGATCTTGAGGTTACCGAATGATCGGAGATTAAATTTTCCGCGATCAATTGAACGGGTTCAGAAAATTTATACCCATGCTTTATGCAATTGATAGGTGCTCAATGTCATGTACATTCCCCATTTTTCAATTACTTTCATTACGATTCCCACAAACCACTATAGCCTGTCAGATGCAGCTTCTTCTCAGGAATCCAAAAATGACAAAAACTCGATTTTCATGAAAACGGACATAGGATGGTTGTGCTTTAAGGTATCGATATATACAAGTAGCAATGGGTGGCAAATAAAACACACATCTCCAATCCGCTATATCATATTGCGGCTCATCCTCTGAACACGTTTGATCATTCAAAAGATTTACTTTTTTTGTTTGTTTTGCGCTTACCAGCACTGTTTTTATACCCAACTGAGGAAGATTTCAGATTGCGCGCTATACACTAAAAAAATATGCGGTCTTATTCCTGAAGAGTTGATAGAAGTTATTTTAGTTAAAACATTAATCTGGACCGGTTCAACAACGATGAAGGGGATTCACGATTAAGTGCACTCGGAATTTGATAAATTTTATATCGTAAATCGTAGTCGTTGGCAATATCACGAACTGACGTCAATCATGGAAAATTGTATAAGATGTCAGTTTGTGAAATTGAAATTGAGTGAGGTAAGCCAGTTCGTAAAATTGCCGACGATATGTGCATTAAACATAGTCCTCTGGTGGTTTCAGGAGACAATACTTTAATTGACACGTCCATATTTAGAACTGCTACGCCCTTTCCGGAAAAGACAAATCCAATTTATTATCTGTAGCTATGATCTCGCAGGATATATACGCGCAATTGCAGCCTTCTCGGAAAACTGGTGTCTTTGGCAGAGCCTACTTTAACTGCCATATGTCCATTTTTACCTGCCATGCCACCTTTTTGAAAATACAAAATACTTTTTAAAAAACAAATTTGCTTGAGTATCTTACGCCTCACCCATAGGAGCAACTATTTATGTGAAATTACAACTCTCTAGGCCCACTGGTGGCATCTGGAAGATGAGGGCAGACATCCGAACACACAATGGGTTTTTATAAATATTGACAGGTTCCTACCATCAAATATGGATTGTTAGTGTATTGTACAGCTTCTTTTTTCTTCAGTTTCCCCGCTCGCCCACTCAATTAATTTCCCGACATTTCTAATTACAATTCCAATACAGAGTATTGCACGCAATCTAATTTAAACGCAATAAGCACTTCACACCTTCAACGCTAAACGCAATGGTAAATCACAACACCAACAACATCAAATACAACTCCCTTTTTATTGCATTATGAACGCCACAATGCATTGTTGTTTTTCAGGGCAAAAATTAAAAAAGAAATGGGAAAAAAAGCAGCAGCAGCAGAAGAAAAAGCCAAGCTGGTAATATTCAATAATAGTTGGCCACATAGCAAAGGACGTCGACAAAAAAAAAAAAAGCGCATGCAATAACAGAGCCTGAGGTTACAAGCGAATGACAATAAAAAAAAATAATAATACGATTGAAGGGTAAAGCACGATTGAAGCAAAGCAGGTTGACAAACAAAACGACGAGGGAAGACAAATGCAGGAAAAAACCACAAGTGTTGCAATAAAAAAAGTTTTGAAAAAATGAAATGGCTGAAGCCTGCAAAACTCTCCAAGGGCGTTATTAAAACCAACGATGCACGCCAAATTGGCATACGATTGAATGACGGGCAAAATGCAAAAATGGCCACACGAAACGGCAATAATGAAAGCAAATTATCCAACAGAAGCAACAGTTTCGGTAAATTAGTTTATTGTTTTTTTTTATTCACATATTTCTTGTTTCCTTTATAAATATTTACAATTTAAATTAAAAAATATAAACCAATGTTATAAAATAAAAAATTACCAATGTTAAAATAATTTCTATTTTCCTGTTTCTTGTTATTTTTTTTGTCGTTTTTTTTATTAAATGGGAAACATTTGATGTCAAACCAAGTAATGGAAGTTTGTGAAGGGCAGGCGGGGGCGGGCAGTAATTTAAGGCACTTTTATTCCTTACTTTTTTTATTTTTAAATATACACCCTTAAAGGAGTCTAATTGTGCCTTTAACTTAGCTGACGTGGATTAACTTTTAAATCTTAAAACTACGCTAATGTTGCACGCTTGGCCACAAAATCACGCGAGCTCTTCTCTTTGTTGGTGAAGCGTGCATAGCTGTAAAAGAAGAAAACATTTATTTAAATCATTAAAGTCCCATGACTCCTTGCCAACAACAACTTACGTTCTCTGGTACTTAGACACATCCGATGAACTCAACGATGGACGTGTGGTATTGAAAGACTCAATCAGATGTTTTTGCTTTACCAGAATCTTATCGGGCAATTTCTGCAAAAATAGACAAGTTGTTTGAGGTGGTTGTCAATGAAAAGGGTGGTGGTGTTCACAATTCAAAAGGCAAATATGTGACTAATTACCACAGTACAGCACAAAACACCACACACACACAGTCAGCACTTTTGAGAGCCTGAACGTAGGCTGTTAATAGTTGTAATTAAATTACCAAAAGATACACATTCATACACGCAGAGATAAGACACAAGAGTCGTTTTAGAATTTGGTTTGAACATGTCCCGAATGACAATTGAAAATGGTTGAAGTTTCTAAAAGGGGTTTCGTTTGCATACTTTATTCGGTAGTATAGTTTCGTAGAACTTATTCAAAACGTTTAAATAGTTTACATACCAATGAGCTTAGATTAGCTTGCCTTACATAATTAAGTACGTACAATTGAAAATGCTAGCAATAAACCTAAACGAAAAGCTAATAGATTAAGTCTTTATCATTGTCTTTGCTGTGTGGTAAGTTTAGATTACAATTAGGTTACATATAAGTTACATTTAGGTTACATTTAGGTTATATTTAAGTTACATTTAAGTTACATTTAAGTTACATTTAAGTTTCAATTACGTTACAATCTTCCTCCTTCAATTACTTAATAAAATCTAACTGCTAATTAAATTTATAAGTATATTGATATCGTAGCGGTGATGCGGTCTCTTGAAACGCATCCGATTCCGATTCATCGTCACTCGATGACGGTGGCGTCTCCAGCATAGGCATTGATAGATCCAAGTACTCCTCATTCGCTGTGTTATTCGCCAGTTGTAGGCTATTGTCCAAATTCTCGACAATCTCCACAAATGTGGGCCGCGTATTCGAATCGAAGTGCCAACACTGACGCATTAGCAAGTAAATGTTGAGCGAACAGCGTTTGGGTTTCTCCATACGCTGGCCCGTTATCAGATAGCTGTACAGTTCCTCGGCAGACATAATATTGGGATAGGGCTGTTCGCCGTAGGTCATAATTTCCCAGAGCAATACGCCATAGGACCAGACATCCGATTGTGAATCGTAGAATTTCTCCTGCAACGATTCGGGAGCCATCCATTTGATGGGCAAACGTCCATTGGTGTTCTTCCGATAATAGTCCGTGTCCTGAATGTCGCGCGCCAAACCAAAGTCGGCTATTTTCATTACATAGTCATCGCTGACGAGGACATTGCGTGCCGCCAAATCGCGATGAATACACTGAAAATATAGAAGAGAAATACTCAGTATGCGGAGAAGGAAACAATAAACCCTTGAAATACTCACCCGTCTCGAGGCCAGATACTCCATGCCGCGTGCAATTTGAAAGGCAAACGATATCAGATTCTTCTCCACCAATTTGGGCTTCTCCTCCAAATAGCCACTGTTCCTCTGCATGCACGGACTGCCCACCGAAAGTGGACGATTCTTCTTCAGGAAATCCTTCAAATTGCCATGTGGCGCAAATTCAACAATCACCCACAGCGGACCACTTTGACTGCAGCAGCCCAGCAAATTGATGATGTTGATGTGCTTGCCGATCATTTTCATCACTTCCATTTCGCGCACCAAACTGGCCATATCGGCATCGGTGTGCTCCTCCTTGACCATCTTCACAGCCACTATGGCTGACGAGTTGTTTGGCGAAGTGGCGCGTGGCAAATCACAAGCATCGGCCATGACCACACGCCCGAAGGCACCTTCGCCCAGTATTGAGCCTAGCGACAGTTGATTTCGCGGTATCTCCCAATTGGAGTCCAGGGGGAATTCGTACTCATTGAAGGCCTGACTGGGATCCGAGTTGGAGGATGTCTGGAACGTTGTGCGCTGCTTCTCAATTTTTATCACAGGCATCTGTAGGTCGCACGAATTGCCCTCCGAAGAGGGCGGCTTATAGATGATCACTTTCTTGGTCCACTGGTGTACCGTTTCGATGCGATGTTTCAGCAGTTTCTCATGTTTCAGCTTACGCAAAACGTAGATTATGAATATGGAGCCCAGTAGGAAGAGCAGAACAACTACTATGGCCACAACCGTTATCCAAATGGGATGACTTCTTAGCAGAGTGTAGACTTCACGACTTGGTAGCTTGTCCACAACTTTCAGATAGGCACTGGCCACAGACTGACCCAATGAATTGGCCGCCACACATGTGTACCAACCTTCGTCGTCGTGTGTGACATTCTCCAAGCGCAGAACATGCGGTCTATCCGGATCTAGGGATAATTTTATGAAATCCTTGGTGATATTTTGCGAGACAGGGGGCACTGTCTTCTCCAACTCTCGTATACTTTCATTGCGACGCGTGTGCTTCAGCCACTGAATGTAGGGTTCCAGGTCGGAGACAACGCGACACTCAAAATATGCGCTGCTGTTCGTCAGTACCGTTTGATTCTGGGGAAATTTGTCGCTGAGTATGGGACGTGAGCGCAGCCGATCGTGAATCGTGACTTTTGTGGTGTGCTCAATACAGCCATGCTTATTGCAAATGGAACACTTGTAGGCACCACAATCTTCCGTGATAATGTCGTCCATTTGTATGGACCACTTTTTGTACGTAACTTTGCCAATGTGGCGCATAATTTCGGTATTGTTGCGTGTCCAAGTTATATTTGGAGTGGGATTGCCAATGGCGGGGCAAGTGATGAGCAGAGAACTGCCGGAGGGTTTGTGGATGTCCTTTACCAGTTTGTCACTATTACGGAATTTCGGCGACGTTTCCTCAACGTAAGAGTCGGCGTCTTTGTTATCGCTATCGGCATTGTCAATGTGATCATTGCTGGATTCATTTTCGTTGGCTGGGGCATTGTGTTTTCCAGGACTCTCCAGTTCAATTTGTAACACATTCAGTTTGGGCAACTGCTTGGCCAGTTTTGGATTGACCGTGGATTTCTCGAAGGCTGAGGAAACCAGTTTTGAATCAGTTGAAAGGGTCAGAGGAAATACGGCCGCCTTAGTTTTGGCAATGTCCAATACACTCAAATGGGCACTAGCCATGGACTGACCCAATGAATTGGCCGCTATGCATGAGTACCAGCCTTCATCCTCACGCGTGATATTGTTCAAATGCAAAATGTGAGGAGTGTCTGGATCCAAGGGTAACTTAATGAAATCCTTACTGTTCGCAGGTAAGACAGGCGAAACCGTTGTCTCCAACTCTTGAATACTTTCGTTATTACGAGTATATTTAATCCATTGGATGAAGGGTTCCAAATCTGATACAATTTTACACTCAAAATAGGCTTCGCCATTTGTCCAAACAGTTTGATTCTGTGGAAAATTAATGCTGACTATGGGACGTGAACGTAAACGATCTTGAATGCTAACTTTGGTAGAATGCTCAATACAGCCACGACCATTGCAGATAGAGCACTTGTAGAGGCCTGCCTCCTGAGGCTTGATGTTATCCATTTGAAGTGACCACTTCCGGTAGATAACTTTGCCCATAGGCCGTTTGATTTCGGAGCCATTCAGAGTCCAAGTTATATTCGGTGTAGGTGTGCCAATGGCAGGACATGAGAGAAGTAGAAAACTGCCCGAAGGCTTACGAATGTCCCTTACAAGTTTGTCGGCATAGCGAAATTTTGGAGCAGTTTGTTCGACTTTCGATGCGGCTGCCTTTTCTTGGGAAGAAAAGTCCTCCACTTCTGCCGCGGCGTCTACTTCTTCAGACGACTGACCAGTTCTCAAATTCGCCTCAGCTATGTCTTCGATTTTGCTAAAGTCCGCAATGTCATCAACCATCAATACGTTCAATGTCAAGTTCGCCCATCTCAAACCATGCATGTCGTTTGGCGTATGACAACCATACACGCCCGCATCCTTTGACTGTACCGACTTCAATGTCAAGCTATTGTTCGCGCTCAGCAATTGAGTGTTTTTATACCACATGGACTGTGCGTATGGACACAGCAGCTCTACATCCACCTGTTCAGACACATTACGCACTACAGGTGGGGATTGGGGGTTTAGTGATATGCGTATAACATCCGTAGTGGGCGCGGCCATGCCTAGCTTAGGCACTAAATTCAATATCATAACGTAGCACTTAAATAAAACTAGTAGCTTCTTCATGATGACTGTGTGTGGGAAATGTTTCAATTTCAATTGATTTCACTTAAAAACTATTGAAGATTTCTGAAATTAGTGAGTCTCTGTCGCGCTTGGTAGTTGTGGGTAATTAAAATTAATATTGTTTAGGTATTAAATGACGACATTTTATATTTCATTAATTTGGTTTTTGTTTTGTTGTATTCGTCGTTGTCGTTCCGAAGCTATTTAATGACTATTTTTTTATATACCTTATCACTGTGACTGATTTATTTAAAATTCAACAAAAAGTAAAGAAAAACTATGTGCATTGGTTTCATAATGAGTTTTCAGTTTTTCAGTTGAATAATTTTTTTATTAGTAGCTGTTGTTGTTGTTGTTGTTGTTGTTGTTGTTGTTGTTGTTGTTGTTGTTGTTGTTGTTGTTGTTGTTGTTGTTGTTGTTACGGCTGTGGATGACACTGCGCGTCTTGTGCGTATGTGTGTTGGTTTCAGTTAACAATTTCAATACTGTATTGAAGTCTTTGATTAACTGCGAGCGAACTAATCGTTGGCCTGGTGGGTATGTACTTCTAAGACACCATTCATTTAAGGCTTCCCATACCATTTGTCGTTTCGTCAACGTTGGCTTGGATTTTGTAATGGAAATGTTTTATTAATTTATTCATTTCCTCTGTCAGTTGACTTTACTTAGCTTAGAGCTAAGTGTTGGCTTAAGCATTCGCCAGTGATGACCGTAAGGAATGTGAAGGCGGGGTAATGCAGTTAGTCTGGAAGGTTTTCTAATTCCAATGACTTTTTTCTTCGGATGCAATCGCTTACGTAGCCAAACTGTATATATCAGTTTTTTTTACTAAATTCTAAATTATTTAGTTGTTCTGTTTATTTAAGGAACATTAATTTTTTAATGTTTTGGCATAGTAAATACAATTAATTTCTTGGTCAATGTTATTTTAGAAACCGTCACTGTTCCTTGTACTCTTCCTCCAGCAACAAATGTTTTCAAATTTTAACTTAAAAATTTTTCAATTAACTTATTTGTTCGACAAACCGATAATCACGTACGTTATTTTTATGTGGCACTTATTGCCACACTTTATATTTATTTTCTTATTTTTTTTCAACGATAATTGCAATATTTCCTTTTTCTTCGTTTGTTTTGCGGTTTTATGGCATTTGCAAAATATAAAATTTAAATTCTTTCACTGCGCACACCGAAAGCCTCACAGGGTAACAATATTCAACAGTCGTTTCCGTTTCGCGTATCCCCCCATACACAACAACCAACAAAAATAAACTTCCGATCCGTGTGTGTCTTGAGCCAGTGTTCGAACTCAACTGAACGGTGGCGATCGTCAGTTTTGATTTCGTTTGGTTTTGGCGACAAAAACAAATAACAATAAAGCAGCAAACACGATATACACAAAGCACTTGTCATCATCATCGTCGTGGCTGTGGTCGTCATTGTCGTCACCACCACCTCAACTGCCACCAACAACGTCACTCAAGCGATCCTTAAGATACGCGTGCAAGCGTTTTGGTACCAACACACTAGCTAGTAGCTACAACAAATACCAACTACCTGTTGGCTTAACTCTGGCGCTGCCGAGTGTTCCTTACCATCCCCGTATGGTGCGCTCATATTGCAATTGTTTTTATTATTTTTTATATTTTTTTTGGCATATTCTAAGCATGTTTGTGCGCTTGCGCATTTTTAATTTCTCCAATATGTTTGGCTTATCTATTGGATTGTTCTTTAATTTATGCGTGCGGTTCTGTTCGTTGGTTCTTCTTCAGCACTGCCAGTGCCATCAGCAGCAGCAGCAATTCTTCATTGTCTTCGGCGAATGCCACTTCTTCGCTGCCATTGTAAGGCCTAAGAGCTATGACAGTTTTATTGTTGTTGTAAATGTGCTGTGATTTTCTTCGTTTCTTTCTTTTTGTACTGTTCTTTTTTTTTTTGTATGTTCATAGTTTAGCAACGTGTTTCGTGCGATTATTGAATATCAATAAGAAATATCCGTTACGTGACTTATTTCTTCCTTTGGGTTTTAGGCTTTGGTTTGTCTGCTTGTGCTTGTTTGTTCTACTGCTCAGAGCGAACGATCCACCCGCATTATCTGTAAGATATCTCGGCGTATCCTTCTTTTGTAACTATTTTGTTGGTGTATTTTTAGAAAATTCATTGCTTATCAAAATTATCATGAAAGATACTCGTAAAATGCTCACATATAATTATAAAATTTTAATATTTCTCAGCACGTATGAAGGTTTTACATGCGTTCCTTTCTTTTCTACTTGAAATCAATTCACTTTTTTGTCCATTTTTTTTATATTAGAGTGTTGAGAGTTTTTTTTATGTGTTACATCAAATATGCTGGGCACATTTCTAAAATATTTTGTTTTGCACGAATTTCATTTTGTGGGAATTTGGAATTACAAAGGATATTGATATTAGTTTTAATTGCTTTTCGTATAACAAGTGTTTCCGTAATTGTAATTGTTGAAACGTGAACTTCGCTTTCGGATGTATGGGAAAACTAGTAAAGTTTAGAGGAATTGGTCGAAAGAAGTGTTTGAACAGGTGAATTGCACAATCCCGGCCAGCGCTTATTAAAGAGAGCAAACACTTTAGGAATGTAAAAACTTAATAGAAAAATAATTTCCCAAATATTATTTTTTTTGGGGATTTTTTAATTTTTGTTATACAAAAATGCATTACATTTGATTGCAGTGAAGAATTCTACAAAAGATGATGAAAGAGCGAACTGTTACAACTTTAGTAATGATCTCCAGAGCTTTTGTAAATTTGGACTTTGTGAGCATTAGCTTTGACCACCTTGAGAGTAGCCAATTTAGTTCCAATTATTTTAATTTATTCTGAGTGATTTTAGATGGGATGAACTTGTACCATGTGAGTTGTGAACTGGTTTCGAAACTTTGGCCGTTTACTTTCAGAGCATGGCACTTGCCTTCTTAGGGTGAAGGTTAAGTGACAGCTTTTGGATTCGTTGACTTTGGTTTTCCATCGTAGCCAGTTACTTTGAGTGTCCAAGTGTTTTTGCAGGTAGAGAGATGACATGCCACTTTTGGACATAGCTGTAGTATATATAGATAACAAATAGCAGAGACGCGAGGACAGTGTCTTGTGGTACTCCGGTGTATCCGGTATATCGTATTTCCGCGAGACAACGCCACAAATTTTCTATTCCTGAGATAGTTTTTGAGTAAGAATATGCTCAAAGGCTTAGGTGTGTTCGTTTTCAAAGATGCCTTTTATTGAGTCTACAATGCGATGCACATGCTTTTCCCGAAAGCCAATTTGGTGAATGGGAATCACTTTATGTTCTGACATTTCGGGCATATTTTATTAAAAGTTTTTCGAAGAGCAAAGGCGGCTATGAAGCCACAATACTAGGGTTTTTCCCAGGTTTGGGGAATAATGGTTACTTGAGCCTTTTTCGGTTAATAAATCTTCGATTGCCAACAGTTCAATAATTACGTTGTATATTGTACCGATCTGCCTTTGCACTTTGACATTTTGGATACAAATCATTGAATATAATCATTGTTTTTTCATATTAATCACTAGAAATGGTGATTGCACCATTCCGATTTAACACAGTTTCACAAATTTTAATGCGGTTTGTGGTCAAGCCGGTTAGTAGGTTCAGACACCGATTGTTACGATAACTATTTTCCCTTTCATCCTAACTTCATACACACATAGACACAAATCTTGAATCTTCAACTCACCTCGTGTCCATGTACGGCCAAGACCTCCTTAACGGCGGCCATATTCGCTGATGTTAGAATACTCTGAATATCAGCGCCCGTATAGTTCTGTGTACGCGAAGCGAAAAAGTCAAAATCAACGCACGTATCGAGATTCAAGCTGGCCGACAGAGCATCGAATATTTGTACACGCGCTATAGCATCGGGCAGAGGGCACTCAACTAAACGATCCAGACGTCCCGAACGTAACAAAGCCGGATCGAGCAGTTCGGGGCGGGAGGTGGCCGCAATAACAACCACACCCTGCAAACCCTCAACGCCATCCAGTTCGGTGAGTAGCTGATTGACAACGCGATCAGTAACGCCGGTCGAGTCGTGACCACGCTTAGGAGCCAAGCTGTCGAATTCGTCGAAGAAGAGGACACAGGGCTTGGCACTGCGCGCTCTACATGCGGAAAAGGTATCTAGAAGAGTTATGCACAAAACAAAATTGTATTCAGTATTTACCGATTGAATAAATTTCGCACATTCTCCTCGCTCTGGCCGATGTATTTGGCCAGCAGTTCGGGACCCTTAACCGAAATTGTGCGCAAATTCCAGGAGCTGGCAATTTTTGAGACTAAGAACGTTTTACCCGTTCCGGGAGGACCATAGAGCAGAACACCGGCTTGATTGCGCAAAGGAGAGGCATTGAAAATGGTGGGGTACTGCAGAAAAGTGAGAATAACGGAATTCAATTTGAATTTATAATCAAACGATGAAAAAAACTCACAGTTGAGGGCCACATGAGCACTTCTTCCAGCACGGACACCACCGGCTCCAGACCGGGTACCTCTTCCACACTCAATTCCGTGTCGTCTTTTTCGGCAATCTTGTGATGACTTTCAATGCCTTGCAGGCAGTATGAATTTGTGGTCTCCAAAGAATTCGTCAAGTGTTCATTGGTTAGGATGGGCTTTTCTTTACCTAAAAGTAGGCAACAATTTTTGTTTGTTTAAAAACCTTGCAATTTCTCTGTATAAAATCACATATTTACTTATACGATAAGCGTAGAATATGGCGCGCTCTACAAACTGCACCAAATCGCCTTTATTGTAGCCCTCGGTCAACGTGGCGAATTTGGCCAAATCCAGTTTTTCCGACTCCAGGTGGTTGCACAATTCCTCAAGTATAAGCTCACGTCCGACACGCTCTAAATTCGGCAGTCTGGTTACGGTCTGGAAGAGATGCCTGCCACGCGGCGAGTAGAGTCTTTTATTCAGTGCCTGCAATTCGTTCACGGTGGCTATCACCGCTATCGGGTTAGAGCTGGTGTATTGGACAATCAGTTGCTGTACAGTGTCGGCTATGCGATTGTAGTATTCGCTATCCTGCGTGGCCTGATCGCCAGCAGCGTGAGCGAGTACATCGAGATTCTCCAGCACCACAATGGAGGGAGCACTCTGAAGGCAAGTGGTGAATATTGAGCGCAAGTCTTTTTGTATGGATTCAGCCTAAAGATGAATGAGAAGATAGTGTTTGAGTTGAATTTCTTTGCCAATGCCACTCACTCACCTTTCTACCCTTACTGCGTGTACAATAGAAGATGTCAAAGAAGCAATAATATGGCTTACGTATCAATTTGTCCAATACACGTTCCACCAAAACGGTTTTGCCCGTGCCCGATGAGCCTGTCGCAAACACACGAAAATACAAAATGCCAAATACGAAAATCGCAACTTAAGTACTTACCCGCAATGATTATATTTCCCTGGCGCAACACTGAATTCTGTGAGTCCAGACATAGGTTCATTTTCAGCTCGCCCACCAATTGGTCTACTATTGCATCGAATTCCGGCAGTTGTATCAAATCCTTGACACTCAAGGGCGACGCCACACTTCCCTCTACGTTCACAATATCGTCGACTTTGCGCACCACGTCGGCCGCATAGATTTTGCACTCCTTCAGGAACTGCGAATCCACCACACAATAACGAAAGTGATCAGGCAAAATGCCCACGGACACAATTAGATTATCCTCCAGTCGCACCACTTCGTTCTGGTTGATCAGCATGGGCGCGAAATTTGTCTTCTCAATGACGTAGCGCTTGAAAGCGTTCTCTGTGATTTTGTAGTGTGTCTTTTGGTGGGCGAACAGCTCAATTTTCTCCACGAAATTCACCACCATTGGCTTGGGCTTGAGGACGACCTTCTCCAGTTCCTTTAAGTTCAACAATTTCATCAGATTCACATTGATCTCGATGGTGGCGTGTATCGTCTGCGGCATATCACCCTCGCCCACCAGGCACACCTTCACATAGTACTCCTGCTCGGTCAGTGTGCGCAAACAGAAGGTGGCGTTCAGTTCCATGAATTCCGGTATATTCGATTTGGTCACAAACACATCGGAGATTTGGGATTTCTCATGCCATTCGCCTGCGATGACGCGAAATTCAAAGGAACGCGCATTCTCGCGACGCAGGTCTTTCTTCAGACGTTCCATTTTGTCCTGACGATTCACCTTGGCCAGCTTGTCGGCGCGTGTCGCCTGTTTCATACTACTGACCGTGGTCGAACGCATTAAATGTGGATCGCCGTCGTGATCGCGCACATTTGCTGCAGTGCGACTGCGTTCGAGTTTATTTGAAAGACCATTCTCTTCATACGTGGAAGTGCCATTGATGGCGCTGCCATTCGCCAAGCCCTTGTAGAGATTGGGCGCCACTATCATTTCGGTGGTGTGATCGATGCGTCCATAGCCTAGAGTGGGCTTAAGGCGATCTAAATTGGCGTTCATATAAGAAATGTTTAAATGAACATAGACTATTAGCGATAACAGTAAATATTTACCCACTGTCAGCGCCACTTGCATGGATTTATTTATCCACACTATCAGCATTTGAGAGGAGTTGACGATGCGCGTTTGTTCCAGAATACTGCCAGATATCTTGTCGCTGCTCAATTCCTAAAATGAAGACGATGCATGTTGATTAATAAAGAGGAAATGGATAAAGTGAGGACTGAAAAGTGAAGTGCATCTGAAGTGCCTCTAAATTCTGACAAATTTTGTTCGCTAAAATAGAAAAATTTGGAAACGAATTTACGAAAATCCGAATTCGATGTGACTGGGCTGTAGGAAATATCGCCCAATGAAAAATCGCCCAAAAACAAAAATGAAAAATCGCCCAAAAATTAAAAAGGAAAAATCACCCAAAAAAAAAAGGAAAAATCACCCAAAAATTTGGAAAAATCGCCCAAAAATATTATATTAAAAATTTTTGGGCGATTTTTCCAAATTTTTCGGCGATTTTTCCTTTAAAATAAAAATGAAAAATCAAACAAAAAAAGTTTTGGGCGACTATATATTTTGTTAAACTTTGTTCTTTGTCTTCTTTGTGTTACCATATGTTAATCAGGTGGTGCATTTGAAAAGGTATGTTTTGTTTTTTGATTCGACCCTTTTTAGGGCCACCGAGTATATATACAAACAGAGCGATGTTAATTTAATGACATGGAAAATGTATGGAATAGGTGTGCTGTACTCTTTGTGGGGAGTTAGCGCCGCGGGCTAAAAATGTTACCAAAAAAATCGTGCGATTTTTTTGAGGTAGTGAATAGGAGTTCTGTGGTATGCTGTATGCTGTTGCTATAAGCGGCGCAGGCAAAAAATTTTAACAAAAAATGATGTGTGCCGTGTTTTTAACAGTTTAAATGTTGCTGAACTCTTTCCATAAGGTTGTTGCGATTTTACCTTTATAATTTTTGGGCGATTTTTAATTTTTGTTTTGGGCGATTTTTCCAAATTTTTGGGTGATTTTTCCATTTTAGTTTTTGGGTGATTTTTCCTTTTTTTTTGGGTGTATTTTCCTTTTAAATTTTTGGGCGAAATTTCCTTTTTAGTTTTTGGGCGATTTTTCATTATGAAATATCGCCCAAAAACCAAAAAGGAAATTTAGCCCAAAAATTTGGAAAAACCGCCCAAAAAATTTGGGCGATTTTTTATATGAAAAATCACCCAATTTTGTATGAAAAATTTTTGGACGATTTTTCATTTTTGTTGTTGGGCGATATTTCCTACAGCCTGTGACTGTGAGCCTTTTTACATGGAAAAGGCATTGTAGTTTTTATTTGCAAAAATCGTAGAAAAATGTTGTTCAATGCAAGAATGTCTAAAGTATACTCTAGAATTGTTGATTAATCCTAAAATCTGTATAGATTATACGATTATCTTACTAAGGATTGTCAAAAGATAAACTCTTTCTGGATTTAGTTTAAAATGTAATATTTCATTATTTTTAAGAAATTCATCATTTAATTGTTCCCCCATCCTAAAAGCTGAGACAAAATATTTCAATCAAACTTGACAAGCTCTAAAAAGCATCTACGCCATTACTTAAGTTCTGCCACATTTGTTAAAATGCTGAAATCTGTTTGATGTCAACACAGTGTGCGAAGTGAGAAGGCGAAAAAAACATCCCGCCAAAAACAAGTTGCAATAACAATTTTGGCCATGAACATAAATTTTGTGTGAAAAGTTTCAAACAAAAATTCAAAAAGAAAAATTACGCCATAAATGCTGTAAATAGACAATTCGTATAGAAATTTGCAAAATATTCATTCACAAAAACGTGCGGCCACAAGCAATCGTGTGGGAGGAGGAGGTCTCTAAAAATACTCACAATTATTTCCCAGTCCTTGGCCGAAACGGGTGTAACGTAGACATTTTTCAAAATTATAACATCGCCGATCAGCGTGCATTTGACCAGATCATTTTCATTTAAACCTATGGCAAGAAGAAATGTATTTGAGAAAGAATTTCTTTTATGAAATAGTATAAGGAAAAACAAAAACAAACAAACCAAATTGCAAACGAAGAAATTTCGAAATCTTGTGGCTGTGTGACAAGCCACACGATCAGAGGCATAGTTCTGGGAGCCGCAAATAATTTTGTGAATATGTATTTTTACTTAATTGTGGCGCGTGCATGCCAACCCTCTCATTTGCGAAAATGAGCACAATCCCTTTGTAGAAAACGTACTCTACGCCACTTCTTTCGTATGGTTCTTCTTTGCAATTTAATTTTGGTTTCTTGGCAGCACAGTCGTCGTCATAAAATGCGTTAATGCTGTGCCAAAAAATAATTTTGTGGTTCTTTGTTTTTACCAATTTCCTTCGCAACCCTGGCATTGATCCCAATTTCAGTGTCTTTGACAGCGCCCGCATGTGGCGCCCAAGAGGCATAGTGGACGTGTGCGTTGTACTGCAAACTGAGACAGCCCGTGTCCTGCCCATTGTCCATTCCAATACACAGAATGCAGCAAACAAGTGCGTGTTGACCACCATCCGTTCATCCGTCAACACCGAAAGGGTAGCGGCACAGGCACGTCAATCAAGAAGAGAAGAGTATATAAATTAGATAAATGCTAAAAATACTACTTTATGTAATTGGCCATTTAACGTAATCCGTGTGATTAAATCTTCAAGTGTTTGCTTGCTAATCTAATCTATTCCGGTTGTTTTTAGAAACATACATAGGTCGATACCACGCCGTAGTAGTTTTCCGGTAGGAGCAGAAAATTACTTTTCACCGGTCGGAAGACGACTTTAAAAGTTCGTTTGAACATTGTCCCTCTAATCTTCACGCCTTCACGCCTTTATTTTGATTATTTGAATTTTTGAATTCCGCTATTCCGCTGTTTTTCTTTTTTTATTTTTTTTTTTACTATTGTGTGCCCTTGTTTTTTGGTTATTTTGTCGTTTCCTTGCTCGAATAAATGCAGAATCGTGCTTTTGTCGTGTATTTTATATATTTTATATGCGAAATTTATTTTATAATTAAATTTTTGCGTTTTCTCGGTCCACGCAAAACTGAACTTTCGAACTATAAAGAATTTCACACACTTTCCGGCAAGGTTGCCACTTAATGGCAATGTAAAAAAACATAAAATAAAAATATTATTTTTTAAAAATGTTTTGTAATGGGATTCATGAAATAATCAAAGTTTCTGCAATTCGTATTTCATATTTTTCCGACGATGTGTTTATATGATGAATATATGAGCTGAGCGATAAATTGAATTGAACGCATTAATAACTAATTTATAAACTTAACTCGTGCACTTTTCACTCACTTTTTAAACTAAACTGAAATAATTAAGCAGTTGACATTTTATATTTGGCATTTGTAAAAATTTCTACAATAGTTTACACATCGAAATCGTTGGATATTATGCAATTTGTGTTTATGATTTTCTATACAAATTTTGACAGTTCTTTTACGCTTGCATAAAAATATTCAATTTCTGCAGTTTACGCTGGCTTTCTATCGTTTCATGAAGACCATTATTATTATTTTTCCATAACAAAAAGAAAACTTTATACAAGCTGAAGGAATGTGCCTCCTAGCATAGAAATTTCGAGTTCAAATTTAAATTATTCAATTCAACCCCTGAAAATTTTACAGAAAATCCCCCCGAAAAAATATACACTCCCTCTCTCAAAAAGTATTCCTTTTTGAATTTTTCTGGCAAACAACAGCAGTCAAATTATTCCCGTGTGACATCGCCAATATAAGAAATATAATTTATACGAAAGTATGGCAACTACTCCACAACAGAACCAATGAAAAAACCTCAGAGAGAAACAGCTGTTATCTCTCTGAGAGAGAAAAAACAAACAGCTGTTATAAGCGGTCCAATACGAGTTCGATGGTTCGATGTTCGAAGAACTTTATTTTGTTTACATTTAATATAAACAATTTTAGTATATAAGATTGTTACTAGAGGGCGCAGTTGCTTTTTTGCTTAACAGGCAGTGTTGCCAGATGATGTTAGCAGAGAAATGTAATTTCCCATACCGATAAGATCCACTAGATTATATATTTTTGTATTATAAGTTGTCCGAGTTTGATCTTTAGTAATTTTTTTAAATAAAACACAGCTGCTATATAATATTGTAGATATTTATTTAATATATATTTTTAAAAAATGGCTTGTCATACAAATATGGCGTATGTATGTATGCGAATAAAATGCTTTACAAAGTAATTAACAAAATTTAAAACTATCGCAAAAATTTGGTTTCATCAAAACGATCAAAGTTTGCATATTTTCTCGACGGATAGGACACTAAAAAATTTCGATAATTCCATTTTCCACGAAAATGTCACCAAACTTAACAGTAACTAATTGCAGACAAGTTCTTAATAAGTACCTACGATATAGAATATATTAAGCAATTTTATGGCTTTTCCAGAGATATGCACTTTTTGTTTTGAAAGGGGGGTGGTTACTAAATTCGAACTGTTTCTGATCAAACGAAAAAGTAGTTAAATTTTCAATAAGTTTGGATTAAACTTTCGGAATAGCATTTAACTTGGCACCAATCAGCTGATCAGCTGACGTCATAGAATTTCAAATGTAATTTTTATTTTCAAATGTGACCATAACTTTGTATGGGGACATATCTGTAATACGCGTAAAACTTCTACCATCAGCAATATATTTTATTAAGTTCTTCCTAAATTATAAATATAAGCTCAATAAATAAATTCCAAAATTAGCCATGGACTCAACGTATACACAAAGGATTCAATTTAGCCTTTTCCTTAATAATAATATAAAATGCTTGCTTGCTTTCTCACTACATATTTCCATACTTTTCATTGTTTATTATTATTTAAAAAATGTTTCTAAAATATTTGTGTATTATAAAATTACAAAAGCCTATTTACAATCTGTTACTCCATTCTATTTTGTAAAAAAAGGCTCCATAAAAGCTTTCAAGTCGTTCAGTTCCAAAAAGTTTGGTTGACGTATTTCCCTTTCTCCATTAAAATTGTTTTGCTAATTTAAACTTCATCGAGTTTATAAAATAAACTTTTTTAGCTTCATCAAACGATTCGAAGCTTAACTTAGCAACTGTAAGCTGAAAATTACAAAATAAATCAACTAACCTGTCATACAGACTTTTTGTAAAATCGGTGAGTTTCACGAAATTCACCGAGCCTGATGGCAAAAACGGTGAGTTTCACGAAATTCCCCTAGGTCTCTTACTGCAGTAGATACAGGTTCTGTGGGCCGAGAACCAAATATTCTGAATGATCTGGTCAAATAGGCTAGTAGGCACTAATATGTGAAATAGGGGAGCTTACTACTAGCGAAACTACCGATAGTAAAGCGGGGCACTAAAGCCACACAAGGTAAGCTCTAAACTGGTGTGGGAGCTCTTTGATAAACTAAATACGCTTTGGTATTCAGATTTGTATTTCCTGGATGCCAGTCCACAGAAGAATAGAAGACAATGAAATGACAGACGAACTGGGTAAGTGCCCTGAATTTTTAATGCCACAGTTGGATCCATAATCTGTTGTAATATTTTCGGGCGATTTGTTACGTTTTATTTTGGACAATTTGTAATTTTTTAGTCCCACTGTTTGACTATTTGTTTTTGTATTAAAATCGTGTTCAAGAGAAATATAAATTTGTATGGAGATAATATCTTTCAATTGAAACTTCTCGGAAATATCTACTGTTACCAAACTGAACGACAAGTTGTTTTTTTTTTTTTAACAAAACTATTTGAATATTTTTGTATGAGTGTAAAAGGGAAATACGGATGTAAATTGCTACAAAATTCTATTGATTTGAAAAATTCGTTTTTATATAAGTGTGAAAGTGTAAAATTTAAAATGGATTGTTAAAAAGTTTCGTTTTGGGTATATATGTTGGTATAAATAGTATAAAAGTGGTGTACAATTGGTGTATACACAATATATAAACTGTGGTCAAAATGGCATATTTTATTTTTTCGTATAAAAGTTCAATGTCTAGTGGATTTGTATAAACAAAAAAAAACACTGCAAGTCAAAATTATAAAAAAAAAGTATATGAAATTAACTTTAAACTAAAACAAAAGAGTTTAAAGCAATTAAAAAAAAAGAAATCAAATCATTAAAAATTTAATAAAAAATTAAATAAAAAATCTTTTTTTTTTTAAATTTCAGTTTAAATATTTATTAAACAATTGTTATATTATTTAAATACAATTAAAAATATATATTTAACTTAAATTAACAGAAATAATAAAAACGTTTACTAATTCATTTTAAAAATGCAAAATCAATAAAGAATATGTTTTATAATATAGAAAATATGTGTGCGCATTGAAACAAAATCCTTTTTAGGCAGAATATACAAAAATGTTTGTAATTTAAACAAAACCATACATATACATATATTTTATTAAAATTAATAATAGCAGTTAAAAATATATACACAACATAAGTTAACATTAACAAAAATAAAGGATACAAAATACAAAAGTGAGCATACAGTGTAAAAAGAATATAAATGTTCGAAAGAGATTCTAAACGGAAAAGTTGAAAGTTAAATTTACAAAAATTACTTCATCTTGCTGTACACTATCAATTGGTTTGAGCTTTCTCGTATTCCACTACTCAACCAATGTCACTGCTAATGTACAGTAATGAGGTGCACAAAATATATATAATTATTCCATTTTCAATACAACATAAGTTTTCATAATATTCGCACTACTTGCATTTCTCGAAAAAATATCAATTTCGTAAGATTTTATAAAAGAGGAATGTACAAAAGATTTACTTTCTGGTTTTGTTTCTCGTGGTTATTTTAAAACAAAAATAAATGCATGCAATAGAATTGAAAATACGTTCGCATATAAAATTTTTATAAAATGTCGTTTTTCTACAATTATTTCCAAATTTTTATAAAACTGGCTTCAGTACTAATCCCTCCATGAGTGGGTGTGTTATTTTGCTTAAAAATTGCTCCTCAGACATCCAATTCCTCTAAAGTGCGCGATAGGCGGTTGTTGTCGATACGTCGACGCTGACTGCGTCTCACGGCATCGGCACGCCTGTAGGGTTCGCTCTTCAAGCCCAGCAGAATGTCTTCCAGGGCACCATTATAGACTTCGTCTTGCTGTAGGAGCTTCTTTTCGCGCACCGAATTCGCCTTGGTCTTCAGTTCGTTGATGACTGCTTCCTGTAAGGATATTCCGGGCAGCTGTAGTAGTTATAAGTGCCAGTGAGGGGGAGGCGAAAGGAAAAAGATGTGAGCGCACGCACCACAGAAAGCGGGAGTTGGAAAGAAAAAATTAGTTAGTATTATTGATACCAGCACCAAAATAAATTATATTAAACAAAAATTCAATTGTTAATACTTCTTTGGTTTAATTAAAATTAAAGGAAACGTTGCATGACTTTGGAAATGTTCAATGTATTTGGTAATAGAAAAAACAAACACAAGGAAACAAACGCAATAGGAAAACAAATACGTAGCCAAGGAAGGCTTTGAAGAGAAATTTCGACACAAACAAATAAAACAGCGTAACATCTACTACATACATTAAGGGCATAATTTCAAGGAATGGCTCACAGTTTATTACAATCTACAACATAAAAAAAAATTAAAAAAAAGTTTCAAAGGGAAATCCGTAAAAAAAACCGAAAATCAAAAAGATTTTTAAATGTAAATTTTTCCCAATTTACCATCTCTCATCGGTTAAACGTACAACATTGAAGGGTTGAAGCGTTTTTAATAGGACTCTTGTTATTCGAATAATCGATTACTCGAATAAACCGGATACCCAACTATTCGACTATTCGATTAACCGTTGATATTCGGTTAGTCGAATATTATGAATTTGAAAAACCAAATCTCCAATGACACGCTCAAAAGAGAAATTATATGCAATGTGCGACGCTTAGCAAATTAAATTTCGTTTGCAATTTTCGTTTTGGCAGTGGAAATTTTTACTTTTGATTTCGATTTGAATTCTTTTTCGGGTAACCGAATATGAACTGTTAACCGACTAGTCGACAGTGAGCGGTTAATCGAATAGTCGAAGCTGAGAATAGTATTCGTACAAACGGTTACTAATCGGACGTTTGGTTAACCGTTTTTTTTGTTATTCGAATAATTTCAAGAGCCCTAGTTTTTAACCCTCTTTTTTGGTTAGATTTACCCACTTTTTTTTTGCGTGGAGAGTCGAAGAAATCGTGACAAAAGGACTCAGTTAATCCGGATTGAAAACATTTTGCTTTAATGAAGAAATTGCAAATTATTCAAAGAAGAGCACACAGTAAAAATTTGTACTGATTTTTTAAAAATTGTTCACAAGTTTATTCATTAAGTTGCATTCAAACCAAAATCACCAAGTGAATTTTGTTAGAACGACGACGATATGAAAATGTCCTTATTAATATATATTGCTTCCCTAATTTGTAAAGGCTCTAAACACGCATTTTTTTCAAAATCGACTTTTTCATGGATGTTCGAGGCAAACACTTTTTTTGGTTATTTGAACGACTTTTGGTTTAAATATATTTTTTATTTGAGACTCTCTTTTCTTTACGGAATTATAATAACAAATGATTTTTAAAGAAACAAATAATGTGTACGGAAAATGTAAAATCTTAAATGAATTGTTACGGCCTAAAAGTATGCACTGTTAGTGGTTAAAATAATTTATTAGACATTAGTACAAAAACAATGGGGAAAGAAAAGCTAACGCATAACAGTAAAACAAAATATTGTAATTGTAGGCAACAAAGGGGCAACAACAATAGAAACAAAAACGCATTGAAAGGACGAAACAACAGCAACAACAAGAATGATACCAATTACTAGACAAGAAAACAAAAACACAATAACAAAAAAGAAGCGTAAACACTTTCAAATCTTTGTGGGCACACTTACATTTCACGTGGGTATTTGAGGCAAACATTTTTTGCATTTACCTCAATAGTTAGCCATGCCATCCTTTCGCTCGAATTTGTTGCTAATGGTTTGTGGGTAGGTATGTGCTTTTTTTGGTGTTATGATGATAAGGCACTTTTGTTGCAGTAATAGTTTTTTTTTTTGCTTACTTGTATGAATGAATGTGCATAAGTGAGTGTGTCTTGTTTGTTTTGTATGAGTGCACGTAGGAATAGTAGAAACGTGTGAAGTAGTAGTCACTTCTGTTCCATTTTAGTTTTAAACAATTTGGAATTTTGTGTGATTGATTGATGAAAGAGTAATTTTTTGTTTGTTTCCGATTTACCAACACCAACAACTTTAACAATTTATACAAAATCAAAACCAAATACCAAAAAACAAACGTTTGTAAACATTCCACACACCACATTTATAATCATCATAATTGCTTCTTTTCTTTTATTTTCTTTTTGCCTTTTTATGCAAAAAAAAAAAGTATTCAATTTCAGGCGGAATTTATAAGCGCTTTCTGTAGTAAACTGCTTTCCATAGTCACGCAACCAAGTTTCTATATTCAAAATATTTTTACGGACGCATAAAAAAAACAAAAGCACCGAAAAGTATGCAATCAATTATTTCAATTAATAAACATTTAAAAGCGTTTCTAGACAATGTTGAAGGCACTCAACTGCTCGGGGGATGCGACTTCTTACCTGTTGTTTCTTCTGGTTGACCTTGTTGCGCAGTATTACTTGTTCGTTTTCCTTTTTGGTGGCGGCCAGAGCAGCCGCTTGTTCGAGGCGGCGACGCTGTTCGTTTTCTTGATCGTGTATCTGGGGAGGGAAAGAAGAATCGTTATTATTGGCCCGCAACAAAAAAAAAAATCAAATGAAAGGATTCAAGAGAGACATTCCACCGCCCCACACCCACCCCACTCCATGAGCCAAGACCCACCTTAAATGCGCGCGTAAATCGCACAATTAATGCAAAGAAAGCAGCGGCATCAGCATTGCGTGACGATTCACCGAAATACTCGACACACTCCTTGAACGCCTCCTGGGCATTCTTCAGCTCTTGCTTGATTTTCTTCAGTTTATCCTCGGAATTGTTGAGGAAATCACGCAAGATATGCGTTTGTACGCCCTTGACACGCAGCTCGGCCTCTTTTTTCACCAGTTCCATGCCCTTTTCCATGTCATGCATATCGGTGACGATGTTCTCGAGCGATACCTGGGCCGCCTTATCCGTGCCGTAGAGTTCCGTCTCGAAGTTCAACAATTCCGGGAATTTCTGGCGTATCGTGGCCACAATATAGTGCAGCAGCGATGAACGCTTATCGGTGGACTTTGTATCGATTAAAGTGTCCAGCGATTGCAGCTTAAAGCCATAGGCCGGACCGCGTTTGCTGCTGTTCAAGTAATTGCCAAAGGCCAGCACAATTTCGAGGACCGCCTTGAATTTACGCGATTGCTTCAGTGAATTGGCAGCACTCGTGATGGCTAGTATTTGCTGGAAGATAATGTAAAAATTAGAATCCTTGGAAAGGTGCGTACCGCTCAAAACACTCACCGGACTGATTAAATGCAAACAATCAAAGAAGTTGCCCATATAATTCATGATGGACAGCTTCGATGAGATGCGCTCGACTCTCGACAATTGCAGCATAAATTTATCCTCTTCGGTGAGCAGATTTTGATCCTTGCGCTCCGCAATGTACTCCTTGTAGGTCTTCACCTCCACATCGGTTGGCACCATTTTCTGCAGCAGTTCCACATTCTCCAGCGACAGTTTCTTCAAGTCCAAACTGTGTATGGCCGCAATTACCTCATCGATGGGCATGTCCAATTTGCGACGAGATATTGCTGGAAGCACAATTGATTGTGAAACGTTTGGAAACGGATTTGTAGTCATTGGCACTCACCAATATTTCGTAATCTCGTATGTTCGAGCAGCGATACATGATCGGGTTTCTTGAAACGTTTGCTCGGATACGATTGAAGGCCATCCACTTCCGAATTGTTGCCGTTCATCATTTGACCGCCAATGCCAATCTTGAAGCGTTCTTCGAATTCAATGAAGTCGATGTGCTTGAAGATTTTCTCATCGTCCAACTCGTTGAAAATTGTGCCGCGCACCTATCAAGAAAATAAAGAAAAATTAAAAAAGGAAGGAATATTCCAAATGGCTCGTAAATGAACCATTTCCTGTTCTTTCTGCTAGGAGCCACATTGGAGTAGTTTCCAATACACATTAAATGTCATATTCATTTCAAACTTTGCCCATTCATCTATTCCGTAGCAATTTCCCAACAGACGACCCCAATTTCCTGTTTGCATTTCCTTGCAATATCCCAGCTTACCTGATTCGGTTTCAGTGCAATCCAGTTGAGCGTGGGCAGCTTGTATTTGGTGGGCACTTTGCGCTTAATCGTCATGGCACCATCAGGCGCTGGCATAAAGCCGGCCACGGGTGGTGGAGGCGGTTGGAATGTGGACATCATGGAGGCGGGTGGATGTGGCGGTGAACGTGCCGACAGGCCACCGTTGAGCGCCGCACTCGAATGTAGACCCCCATTGCACAGCAGCTCTGAGCCAGGCATGAGTGGAGGCGGTGGCGGCGCAGGTGGCGCTGGTGGTGGTGGCGGCGGTGGTGCTGCCGGTGAGGTGGGCGACATGGCCGACGGTAGTGGCGGTGGTGGAGGCGGGAGTGGCGGTGACGTGCACTTATCGGGCGACAAGGCAGAGCCATTGACGAGTGCACCATTGCCGCTGGACATGGAACGTGGCAGGGATCGCGTGAGCGTTTGTAGTTCCAAATTTTTACTTTGCAACAGGGATTCGCGCTTCTTGAGCTCCTGTTCGTTTTGCTTGAGGATGCGTCGCAATGTGGTGACCTCTTCGTCGAATTGTAATTTCGTCGCGAGCAATTCTTCGCGTTCGCACTTGAGTTGCGCACATTCGGTTTCGAGCTCAGCCAATTTATACATGAACTCCGAATTGCGATCCACTTCGCGTTCCAACTGATCCTCGAGCTCCTGCACGCGCTCCAATGCCGCAGTCTTCGTCTCGGAGTCCTCCATCAGTGCGGCCACATCGAAGACATTATCCAAGTAGGCGGAGATTTGAACCTTCAACTCTTCCGATTCGGTGAGGCGCAACTTCTCCAGATACTTGTCCAGACCCAGTGCCGTGAACTCATATTGCAGGTGGACACGATAGTTCATATCCTCCACCGAGTGCACCACAATGTTCATGAACTGCATGCAGGCCACCATGAAGTCAATATTGAAGGCCTCAAAGTTCATGAAGAATTCCATCAGAGTCTGGAAGCGTCGCTTCTCCTGGCACACATCCTTAAAGTTGTCAAAGGACGAGAGTATGATCTCGTGACCGCCCTTGACCAAGCAAATGGCAGCCAACAGCTCCAGCACCAAGGCCTTCGTACGCAGCGATTTGTGGATCAGGCTCAACGCAATGCAATTGATGGCCTCGCGATGCTGAATGACCATATTGAAGCCGTACTTGTTGTTCATAATGGCGCGCAGGCACATGATGCACACGTGTATGTCGTCCGTGGACGCGCCCATATTCAATTTGGCAATGTGTCGCGAGCGTCGCTTGATGCTCGGACTGTCGAGCACCTCGGCCAGCGAGGGACGTAGAAAGCCATTCGAAGCGCCACTGCCAGCCAGTGAGCCATGCCCACTGTGCGGGTGGCGCGATGAGTCGAGCAGGCCAGTGCTGCCCAGCGTTGTGTTGCCACATGTGGCCCCCAACGAGGACGAGTTGCCCACCCCGTCACTTGTCGCATTGCCCACGCCGCCCAACAAACTGCCGTTGGTCAAATTCAGACGTTCGTCGGATTCGGTGAGCGCCTCCTGGACGCGCTGTTCGTGACGCATCATTTGCAAACGAAAACTCAAATAGTCGACGAGAGCGTCGAGGCCCTGATTCGTTTCGTCGAGGAATTCCTTCACCCATTCAATGTGATTGGTGCGCAGCGAGATCTCAAGATCTCGCAGCACTTGGGTGGACGTCGACTCACCGACCATTTTACGTTTCTGACAAAGAAAGTAGAGGAAGTAAAGCTGTAAGTGTACAAAATTGGTCCAGGGGTGGGGAACGGGAAGATCGGGGGGAAATTTTCAATCAAGGACGGGTAAGAATTGAAGCAAGGACATTTTAGGAGTAGGTAGGAGTGATTTTGTGTGGGTTTGGATAAATGATGGAGGGGGGTTTCAAATTTTGGTAAGGATTTTTTGGGTGGGTTTCGGGTTCATGTTGGGAAGTGTGCAAAAAAGATTACAAACAAAACAGTATTACATAGGAAAGAGACAGAGAGATAGTGAGAGAGAAAGATGTAAGTGTGTGTGAGTGAAAGACAGAAATAAAGAAAGAGAGAACAGGAAAGCAGAAACAAAAGAAAGAAAAAGAAAATACAAAAAACAAAAAACGTGTAAGTGTGAGTGTGGTGAGTAAAGAAATGAAAAATTTTGCATTAATATTCAACATTTTTACTAGAAATTTGTAAAAGCTAATTATTTGATTTCGAACAGTAAACAGTAGTAAGTTGGTTAATGAGCTTTGAGTAGGATTCATTATTTTTTTTTTTCGAAACACAACAAAACAAGAAATAAAGAGGCACGTAAAACAAATTTATGATTTTTTTATGAGAAAAACGAAACAAAAGCACCATAAACAATTGAGTAAAGAAAAAGTACAAAATCAGAAAAGGATTTTTTTTTTTAAATCTTTTTGTTTACTAAATTTTCTAACCTATAACTAAAAATTGGAAACAAAAAACAGGAAAACCAAAAAACGAAAAAGACAAACTACGATTTGGAAAATATGAAAACAACAAAAATACAAGTACAAAAATACTCTTTGAACCAACAGCAACTACATAAAAGTTTCCTTAAAAGTACTACTTTTTACTATGTACTCATAATTGAGTTCTTACCCTGTGACTACGCGATGCCTTCGGATCCAAATATGTACGCAATTTATTCAAGTAGTGCGAGGGCGGATCTTTCGCTTGAACCATTTCCTGAAAATAGAAGAAATAAAAGAAAACTTTAGGTTAGGATCATTTGAAGGGTCACATCAGTCAGTTAACATTAAACAAAAACGACAAATATTTATTGCTTTGGAACGGAGCTGGATGCACCACTGCTCCGAATTTTTTATTTTCTTTTATCGATTCATACTTTATATTAAAGTCTACACCTAGAGTTGTGGAATGTCCACCAAAACTAAAACTGTAAATTCGGAATGGTTTACTAAGAATGACCTGACTGACTCGATGGACAATAGTCATGCGCTGATGATTGCAGTCTAATTTCGGTTTCTGGCAAAAAAAAAATCATAATTAAATTCTGAAGAAACCCGGTTTCGGTCGATCTGTAATTGCTTTTCCTTATGTACTCCCCATAAAATGCATCATTTATTTAAATTTATATTTAACTTAAAGTTGTTTTCATTAATCATGTCTGCCCTTCGCACTTTCTGTCGCATGTGACTAATTAATCGCACAATTAAACTTTTCACTGATATTCTTTACAAATTATTTAAACATTTGTGTCCAATTTCATTATATTAATTGTTGACGACCTTTCTCGCCTCAATCCTGTTACAATAAAGTCGTTTAACAGCTTCAATTCACATACAACTCGCGTGAAGTACTTTTAACAATGAGTGACTGTGAATCATTCATCTGTGCCAGATACACGCGCCAGCAATGAGGCAGGGTGACGCGAAATATTTGTAAATGAGCTATCAATTATATTGTAAAAAAAAAACATAAAGAAAACAATAACTATTAATAAACTGGTAAAGTCCCAAAGCGATGCAAACAAAAATGTAGTTCAAGTTCGAGTTTAAAAATTCATTTGTTTGGCGTGGAGAATCTTTTGTGCATACAAAATGAAATTGAAATTCTTCTTAATAGCGAAAAGATTCACTTTCGGTTTGAGAGTTTGTTACGGTGGGACAGGTTTAAGGTCATACTAGACAAACTGTTCAACTGCCTTAAAATCTGTAATTTTATTTTAATTTATGTGTTCGACAATTTTAATTCATATTTCCGTTTAATAACGAAAATAGTTATGTCGTATTAATTTACAAATGGCAAACACAAATTGTAAAAAGAAACCAACAATTTATCTGCGAACTTCGTATGCGGAAGACTTCAGTCGACCATGAGAGTGGAGCCTATCAAAGCGTGGCTTGCTGCCAACATCGAGTGGCAGAAAGCAGTTGAGTTATTTTTATTTTTTTTTATTGTAATCGGCATTAAATAGGAATTCAATTTGTTGTTTTTAAAAAGCATTTTTAGATAAACTTGCTGGGTTTCATGAACTTATGTAGCGGATATAAAGATAGTTTGTAAATTATGTATTATTTATTTGCTTTTACTGCAAATTATCTGCAGTTAATGATACCGATTGTGCGAAACAGAACGGAAACAAGTATTTCCTAGTGAACTTTTGACACATTATTGGACAGCTGATTGAGGGAAAGAGTAAAAATGTCATCAAGGAAAAATATTGAAACATGAATCCCATAGGCGCAGAAGGAAGAGGAACTACCCATTAAAATTTTTACTAATTAATTGGCTTTGTTTATATATATATATGCAAACAACACACATTATATTAAATAGTTATGGAAAAATAGAGCAGCATACAACAACAGATGGTGCCTCGTCGCAGCGCCTATAATTTTGACAAAAAAAACAACAACAAGTGTTAACACAAATACGAAAGACACAAGTTACGCAGTAATTGAGGAAAATCGAAAATTGTTGAGTGAAACGAAAAGCACAAAAAACCACAACAACAACAACAACAGGACGCCATATAACATGCACCAGCTACAACAAATCACAACAATAACAACAGATCGGTAACAGATACAGTCCACACGGCTCACACATATAAGCGGGGAGAGATAAAACAGTTTAAGCGCTCTTCCCGCCACCCAAACACCCCATAAGCCACGTTAGGGCAATTACGAAAAGCGACAAGCGTAAACGCTTGGCAATGCCAAAACAGCAAACAACAAGAAACAGCAACAAAAACAACGAACAACATCAAACTGACAGCAGCAGCAAACCGGGCAACTGTCAAAGGCTGACTTTATTGCTGAAGTTTGTGGCCGTTGTTATTGTTGTTGTTGTTGTTGTTGATGTGTTTGCTGTTAAATAAAATGTTATCCAGTTGCATATTATTTTATTTATATTTTAGCGTTAAGTGTGCAACGGTGCAAAATTATTTGTTTTGATGGCAAAATTACAAATTTTATATTATTTCATTTAATGGGAAAAATATGTTATTTTAAGACCTGAACAAACCGTTTAGGAATTATAAAATCAACAAGCCACGATTAGTGGTGCAATTCAAAACGAGTTTTCTTTCCCCTTGGAGTTGTGTGGCAGGAAATTCGGCAATACGGTAGTTTGGTATATTTCCTTATTACTTTGGGTATTAGATTGTCAACGTTGGCTGCGTTTGTTTTAACATATTAACATATTTTTTTAGATCGTTTTTAATTAACATTTTTTGTTGTAGTTGTGAATGTTCAATTACACGGCGCAACAGATAAAAAATATTCCCCGGGGTTTCACACATTTTTTCCTAGTATTTTCTGGGCTGATGATCACGAATGTGTCATCAGTTTTCTTGGTCAAAAATATTCTTTTAAAATTTTATTCTTTAGTTGATTCAGGACATTCTTTGATTGGTAAACCCACCATTTTCTGGTCAATAACACAAAATTATATTTTTCAATTGTTGTTCTCTACGGAATCAACCCTTTATTACAACAAAAAGCATTGATCTTAAAGCTCGACATAGAAAAATTCAGAGAATTGGCATAATGAAACCAAACTCAAACTCAAAGCATGTCTCAACCTACCAGACAATGCCTTACATAATTAGCAAAAAAAAAAATGTCAAATTCTCAGCTATTTAGTGCAGTTTTTTGTTGTTAACCTTTTGGTAATTATTTTTTCAGTGTACGAGGTCAAAAGATTTCGGCTAACACCACTAATTAAGACTCTAGCCAACTGAACTCATAAACTCATTAACAAAAATTAATCCACAAAGAAAAAAGTCATTTTCAACGTCGTCGTCTGTCTGTCACTTTGCTTTTTTTATTGTTTGGCCTAAGGTCAAAATGTATTATTAGCAGAGTAGCAAAGAGTACTTAAGTGTTTGTCTATTTGGGTTACAAAGTGGCACTAGGCTCGAGTAGTTGGGGGGTACTTTCAATTTGAGATTTCGCAATTGAAACTTTTAATTATTGAAATAATAAAAGCACAAACTATCCACAGAAACAAAGGTGTAAAGTGCGGTTGGGTGGCAACTCGCAACTGGAACATGTTAAAGTTGAACTTTTTTAAAATATTTTAATGTAAATTTTTAGTTTTACGATTTTTATCAAAACGAATTCTTGCCAATATTCAGAAAATGTTAAATTAACAAAAGCTGAGCCCGAAGTGCACTACCAGTGGCTGCAGCCAATAATTAAATCGATCTCTTCAACTGACAATTGACGGCAGGCAGTCAGCTCAGCAACAATTGTCGGTCTTGGCCAATTACAGGCATTTGTGGTGGAAAGACAAACAACAGCAAACGAAAGAAAAAACAACTTTCTGTTTGGCATTACACAATAATATGCACGAAATACAAAATTATGACCCATTCACAAAATTGTTGTATAATTTCTGTAATTACAATTTGATCGAAGTGGAGCTCTTTGGTTTGAGCTTTATTTGTTTTATTTGCTTTGGAGTCGAATTGAAATCGAAATGGCTGACTGACTACTGACCTACTGACAATTTGTGTATTTTTTGTTAATTCGTTTCGGTGTTTTCACAGAGTGTTTTGATGTTACATATAATGTACATATAATCCCATGATGGATTGTAGGAGTTATATAATTGGTCGAACATTTCAATTCATTATTTTTGAGTATTTTTATTTTCAGAGACCAATTCCAAACCAGCTGACAACTGCAAGTGCCAGTCAGCCACAATGTTAAACATGTGCCCATGTCCGGCAGCCATCGACAGCAACGGCATCATGCCGCATAAAAAATGTGTCAACAATGATGTTGACACCACCAACCACTGGTGAAGGCAGACAGAAAATGTTTTCGTACACAGAAGTTTGTCCGAAATTCCTCACATTCAAAGTACATACAGCATTTTTTTGTGTGAACAAGAATTTTTTCTTCTTTAAGTACTAGTATTTGCTACACAGGAATTGCAAGACAGTGGCACATAGTAGCAAAAAAAAAATATAAATGCCTGGAAGTTGCAGTAAAATCAGTTAGCACAAAAGGAGAGACGAAAATATTTTAAAGAAATAAATTGTTTTGCGTTTAGTACTTTTTAAAGTTAGTCGTGGTCCATGACTCATGCAGCAACACAAATAACAAAACTTTAATTACATTTTACTTACAGCTGCAGTTTTTTTTTAAGAAAATACAAATTTAAGTGTTTTTTTGCCGAAATGTATACGAAATTACTTGTAGTTGTTAATTTACACATTCTTGACCTTAGGCCACGAAAAAAAACTAAAGTGTGACGGACGACCAAGTCATTTGTAAATAAAAAAACATTTAAGTGGAGTCCGGCAAATTGTGCTCATGCCCTTGAAATTGTGTTGATTGGATTTAGTTTTAATTTTAATTTTTGTTGGACCTAACTGATGAATAATAAGCAGACACTTCAAGAAATAATAGTTGCCCTGTGGAAATTGAATCCATTTCAAATGAATTACACAGTGCAGCACAAAAATGTACACATGCAAAAATGTACACTGAAAAACGTCATAACTACTCACTTTTTTCCCGAAGTCTGGGAAAATATGGACTTTATCTACTTTGGAACTGGACACCTCATATATAAGATTTTGTCCCGATGGATTGATTGATTGAGTGATTGCTGATAGACTGACTCATCATAGCAGAGCCCAAACCGCTGAACTAAAAATTTATATTCGGAATGGTTTACTAAAAATGAAGATTCCGTGAGGTGGACTCGACTACTACAATGATAAAATTAAAAATGGCAGATCCGATCTAGCGGCCGAAATTCCTAGATCCTACTCAATACTTACTAAACTCGGTAGGGGGTTTTTGGAGTTGACTTCGAGTTTGATGTTGCTTATGGTCGGGAGATTCAAGGTGGGTTCACGGATAGGTTCAGAGGAGGGTACTTCCACTACTAAGAACATGTCGAATTAAGCTAGTACAATATGAAGGTGAAAAATAAGGAATGGTAGATCCAGGTTGCGATATACTCTTTTATGGAGCATAAGGCTTCCACTTGACATCTCAATCATATTGATCTTCTCCAATTATTTTCGAATATTCATCGGACCGCTGGCTAATCAACCGTAATCGCAATCTTTGTTTTAATGCCATTTTCTTGTTCCTCTGCTGTGGAATTGTGTAAGTACGAAACCCACTAAGGATGCCGGGAATATAAATTATTTTCTAAACTTCTTTTGAACGTCAAAAACAAAGCACCGAAGGCAGAAAAATTGCAAAGTCCCAGCTAATAATTAACTTTGGATGATGTGGGCGGCGAATTGTGCAAACCACCTTGTCTTACCACCTCTGCACAATTTCAAAAGCAGGTGCAATTTATTACACGAAAATGATTCAAAAAATAAACACAAATGAGGGCGAATTTTTCAGAACATACTGCCAGTGTTACCAGACATAACTAATTAAAAAGATATTACTTTCAGCAAGTGAAGAGTCACAAACTGCCAAAGGTCAACACTGTAAGGTTAAGTTTGTAAGTTTAAGGTTTAATGGAGTTTTTTTTAAATTTAAGTAAACCAAATTTAAAGATTAAAGTTCCTGGACTTTCTTGAAAATATAAAGTTAATTTGTCTCAAATTTCACAAACCTTCCAAAAAAAAAAAGGTCAACAAGATACAAGTAGTAAAATTTAAGAAGTACGACCGCCTATGTCAAACCTACGGCTCTTTTGCAGCGGTACTTTGTGTTATTTATGCTAAAACAACAAGTACAACACCAAAAACTACAAGATGCCGCCTTCGTTTTATTTACGTTTATTTGCGTGTTGCGTGTGGGAAGTCGAAAGATTTTTTTCCTTGATTTACTTAACTCTTTTTTTTTACCTTTGAAACCTGAACTCTCTGGCTCCGTTTACAAGACAAGTATAAGCAACTAAAAATAAAAAAGGCAACCCAAAACATGAACAAAAAACTTGTTTGAATTCTCATGCAAAATAGTAGTAGGCAAAACCGAAAAGGAAAATAATAATAATAAAGAATGAAAAATAAAAAATAAAAAAAAAATACCAAAAGGAGAATTTTTCTAGCCTAAAACGTGTTCTAAACACCTTATCGCTGCCATAACAATCTGCATTTTGTCACACAGATCGACATGCGGCTGCGCGAAGTTTGCGCCTGCGCGCTTTTGCATGTTGCATGGTTACGTTTGTTGTTGTTCTTGTTTTCGGTTAGAGCTTGCAAGCGCGCGAGCGCACACACATCTCGAGTATGAAGCAGAATTTCGAATGATGGCGACAGACAGACAGCTTCTATCTTGCGGCGGCAGCATGCAAAACAGGCGCTTTGAAGTAGGCAAACAAAAAAAATTTAAATTAAAAGGGGGAGGAGGGGACGAACGAGCGAGCGATCGAACGGACGGACGGACGTTGTTGAGTTGAAGTGAGGAGGCTATCATAGAATTTGATGATGATCATCATCATCACTGGCATCGTTCTTTTTTTTTGTCGCTTTGCAACTTTTAATGCATTTTTTACGCAATTAAATCGAATCGTCGTCGTTGCCGTGTTGAATTGAACTGACTTTTGACTATGCTTCATTCTCGCTCGCTAGCACCTAGTTCTGCCCAATTTATGCGGTTGCAGCGATAAGAAAACTTGATTTTAAGAAGTTGCCGTGGCCACAAATTGTGGTGGGGCAATAGTTGTGGCACAAACTTTGTGTGATGTTTGCCATTTGAGATTTGAGTGCTGAAAATGAGGAGTTTGTCGCTGACCCAATTTCGGCAGGAGTGCTTTTTTCGGTTCACCAGACTTTGATGGGGAAGATAGAAATTTTGCAGGGAAAATGGCACAACTTTTAACCAATAGGCATTAGGATTTGAGTGTAAATGATTCTCAGAAGCAATTCTTCAAATTTATTCGGTTCAAGTTGGTTATAAATCTTTGCATGGCTGCATCCGATGACAAAACGTTTAAAAAGTCCCCTTAGTTTACCACAGATTATTTTCTATTGCAAAAATGGTGTCATTTTCATGCAGCATGAGTGCATGAATTTCATTATATCCAACAATCACGCAATTTTGAATTTCGCAAAAAAAAACTTGTCACTGTGTATGGAGGGGCACATCGTAAAGTTGCGTTTTTGTGCGATTTGCATCAGTGTCGCAACTTAAGCGCTTTTGCGTGTGTGGGCTCAACTGGAAGAGGAGGTGTGCCACGTTTGTCAATTGAGAAAATTGAGATTTAAATAATATGGCCTATAATTCCACATTCAGTATTTTGTAATTCACAAGTCGGAAAATTAGAAGAAAACATATGACATAAGAGTTAGGAAATTTTTTTTTTATTCTTAATTTTTATTTTTTTTTGTTAATATATTTTGGTAAGCACTTGATACGTTGACACCTCGTAACTGAACTTTTTTTCTTTGAGTCAACGTATGACCATCGATGGAATGGAATACAAAAATGGAACTATATCCAGGTAATGAAAAGCTTAGGCTATTTCCATTTGATTGGTTTGCAAGTATAATGAAACGAACATCATCGTTGTATGAAAATAGGCGTGGTTGTAGTACGATGTCCCCCTGTCTACAGTAAGAGAATTATCTGCTAAGAGAATTATCTTCGGTTTGGCCGAATCTAACAATCCCCGCACATTCTTCTTCTACCATTTTTCGATAATATCCATTTCTACTTCATTTATGACACACAGCTTCGCCCCCAATAATTTGGTATTTTCACAGCACATTCACCACCCATCACCAATTTCAGCGAAATCACTGTAATACGACCCTAGTTACAGAGCTTTAAAAATTTTAGGGCGTGGCAGTGGGCAGACCGAACATTTTCAAAGTCAGCACTCATCACCCAAAACCACATACAAAATTTCCTGGAATCGGTTAAACACTGCATGAATTATAGTCATTTCAAACAATATTTCGAACGCCTGAAGTTTATGAAATGGCATATAGCCTATGTGGGGGAACCCTACTACTTAACCTACATACTCACATATAGTTTTATACAAGTAAAGATTTACAAACAAAAGTTGTTCAAATTCCATTTTGTTTCGATTCAATTCCATTTTGTTCCAATTCCATTCCCATTCCGTTCCCGACATAAAAAAAAACGAAGAAATTACCCAATTTTCTCAAGATAAGGGAAAATAAAGAAATTTAGACGCCCTTTTTACATAGAAGGTAGGCGTGGTACTCGTCAGATGCAGAAAATTTTCAATACCGTCCGAAAAGAAGAAAATTTGAGTCCATAACTTACATCGCTGGATCGACTCAGGGGTGATGCTGATCATGAATATACTTTTCAATACCTTTGTGCAGGTTATAAAATATATCGATAATCGAGTTATCGTACGAAATAACAAACAGATGCTAAACCGACTCATTTCTAAACAATTTCACAAATTGAATAAACTCTCTTGGACAAATTGTACTTAAGCTGGGTATAACAACTAATTGCTCTTGTTATGTTCATTCCTCCACTTCCGACATGCAGAACAATTCCATGGCGAAACAGTAATCGAAATAGTAATGGTAAAACAACCATTTCCATACTTCTCTCCTAAAAGAGTCAAATATTTTGACCCCATTTCATGAGTAAGCTAAGGCTGCAGAAAAATTCCACAAGCAAATTCAATTTGGGATAGGTTCAAAGTGATATTGCCAGTCGAGAAGAAGAACAAGAATCCAATTAACTAATATTGCTAGAGCAAGCAAACATAGGTTCACCCCTATAAATAAATAAATTGCAATTAATGTAAAATGTAAATTTTGTTGTTGCTAAGTTCCACTCCACTTAATCAAAATAATTGACCTTCATTAATATATTGGAACGAATTTACATTTGAAGTTTCCGCACAAGGAAAAAACAAAGCAAAAAAATCTTCAAATAAGACCGACTGTGAGAGCTTTACGCGCTGAAATTGAACTCATCTTGATGAGGTCTCTTAAACGCTAAACACATGGAACATTTAACACAAAGACTGAACCCAGGTAGTAAGTAGCCAAGTGTGATCTTATATGGGCGTGTAACTCAGCCCCAAATGATTGGTATTTTATTTGGCTCTTAACTCGAATTGAGTTTAAGGTGTGTTTCGTAATTTGTTGTCAGTTAATTTGAAATGTTTAAGCTTCACTGATTTCGGGCACAACAACAATTACGAACACAAGCAAACAAACGAACAGCTCAACACGATTTTGGTGAAATAATGTGCCAAAACTGGTATTAAAGAGAAATAAAATAAATTACATTTAATTGTTGTTATTTTTCAACAATAAATTTTGAATTGTGGATTTTTTGCCCAACCACAAATTGTATTGAGAGCTTTTTTTTTTATTTTGGTTAACAATAAAACTCGCTCGGTGTGGGGGGTGTGTGGAAGGCACAATAAAAATGAACGGTTTATGAAGCGTTAAATTAACAAACAACCGAAAAGTTTACCATTGCTGAATAAATATTGCATTTCGTATTTGTGTTGGTGTGGAAATTCGTTGAAAATGAAATCATCAAGGTACAGATTTATTTTAAATCTGCTAAAGGAATGACGACTCTGGTTGGAAATCTACACGCAAAAGAAAAAGTCGGTAGATTTAACCGAAAAAGACGGTTAAAAACGCTCCAACCCTTAAATTCGGTTAATCTAACCGATGAGAAGTGGTTGGTGTACTTCATTGTAGGTATAATTACGTACGTAAGGTAAGGTAAGTTTACCTTTGTTGCTTTACTATTTTAATTGTAAACTGACAGCAAAAATGTGACAGCATTTCTGTGTAGCGTCTAACATTGAGTAGCTGAAGTAAGTGCCTCTGAAATTATTTTTAACTTTTGCTATTGCAACAATTGTGTTTCCATCTGTCATAAATTTACACAATTGAATTTGGTTAATATGTTGATTTTTCCTAGCATGAAAATTTCAACACACAAACATCTGTCGACTTTCTAGGCCTATCCTATCAGCAGAGTCAATTGAAGTCTCTTTACGACTTAAAAAAAATTAAGGAAAACTTCAAGTCGCGCACCACGCACCACCTATACCATTTCAAAGCCCACACCATTTTTACATCATATAAAATATTCAATTAAGCAATTATGCTGAACAGCGTAGAAAGATTGCATTAGGCTTTTACGCAAGCGTACAAGATATTGGCCAACTGAACAAATTGTTGCGACTAGTGCAGCTGATTATGGCAATGACGACGTGAATGGCGACGATGTATGTACTTGCATATCGCTTGGCAGTGAGTACGATGATGGTGATGACGATAATGATGATGACTAATATGAAAAGCTTATTATGTGCAAACAGCATGCGGCTCACTTACTTTTATTATTGCGATTGCATTCGTAATTGCATTTTCATCAAACAAAAACATGTACAGGGGAAAGAAACACAACATTGCCTGCCAACCAGCCAAGCAGCCAGTGAAAACAACAACACAAATAACCGTAATTTACACTATACTTAGTCAGTGTATGTACATTGGGTAGGTACACTCGGAGGATATTTAAAAAGAAACTATTAAAATGCATTTTCGAAAATTTTACAAAAGCCCAAATAAAAAAAATAAATTGCATTTCTCTCAGTGTTGCAAAAGTACACTTTTGCTTGCCCGTGATAGCGCAAACTCATGTGAAAAGTTATTGCACTTTAGCGGCGCAAAGGCACAAATGGCTGTGATTTGTTCACGTTCTGTTGAATACGTGATGTAATCGTAAAAAAAATATGGTTTAACCGAAAGGATGATGGTGGGCAAATACAATTTAAAATTGAAAGAAATAAGATTTTCTGTAATAAGTGAGTTGAAGAGAAGTTCGAATCGAATGACAACTAGTGATATTTGAAGGACGAATAGTAACCAAAAATAATAAAACACGGAAATTGAGTAATCATATTAGAACCCCAAGTAGGGACAATATTTTTTTTTCTCGGCAGGAATTGCTAATATTCTACATATTTAACTTTTCATTGTGCCACTAAATAGCCAACATGAACAAGGGTAATTCTCAAAAATTACTTGAAAAGAGTACAAGGCTTACCCTTCCGAAAATGAGCTTTGCAAATTTTTTGTCAAAGTTCACTCACACATCTTGAACATCTTCCTGCGAAAACACACGAAAACATATGAGACAAGTAAGAGAATTATCTTCCAATTATTTTTGATATTTTCCATTTCCACTTCATTCCCGTTCCATTTCAAAATTTTGTTCCAATTCCATTGTTTTCCTGGGTAAATGAAAGTGAAATGACTAATAGAGGGTATAACTCCTTTGAACCAAATGGACACAAATCCTGTTTTATTTTCCCTTTCTGAGAAAATCTTGCATCATTGCAATCCTGAATTTATAGAGCCCGGATGGACACAATTTGGGATAGGTAAAATCCAGAAAAATTCAAAATGCCAACTGTTTTTATAAAATGTTGTTAACAGTCTTAAGCTGGACTTTGAAAAAACTTTTCATCTTGCTTAAGTAGAAATGCTGTATTTTACAATAACAAGCAAAAACCAGTTTGCAATTTTTGCCATTCGCGCTTCTTCAGTGGAATCGGTTTGATGCAAGGAATGAGTAATTCTGTGTTGTATCATGACTTTTTCCACTTATAGAGGCGTCTTGGATTAACAAAGATTGCCGAAAGAGTGCTGATGAGGATTTTGTGGCTAAAATCCGAAACAGCTGTACACTCTGCCAAGACTGGTTTTTGCTTGTTGTTGTAACAACCTATTTTGCCAAAATAATGTTTTTGGTAAAAATGAGCTATAGCCCAAAAATAAATAATAAATAATGTTTCCAATTACGAAAAGTTTGGGAAAAGTTCCGTCTGTTAGGTTCCTTTGGAATTTTGTTCTTTCCGCAATATGTTCATTCGGGATTAGGGAATTTTGGGTTTTGAGTTCGGGAATATGTTTTCGGGCTTATCAACCACAGACATGTTTTCTGTAAGACATTCAGAAGTAATTCTTTTTTCAAAAGGGACCGTGCCACTTAAAAATAGGCGTGTTTCTATCCAAAATATTACAAGAAAACATTTAGTTTTTTTTTTATTTTTTTTCCAATTCTATTGAATTTTAAACTATTTTCTGTTCTGTAACTTTGTTACCTAGCATATTATTTACTCATCGAACTTACCTGATCACAAATAATATCCCATTTCTTTTCGTCATCGTAGTTCTTCAACAATTTCGCCTTATCCGGTGGCAAATCCATGGAAGCCTGAAAAATATAAAAGAAAACCAAATATAAGTTCAAAGTTTTTTTCTGGCAAATTTGAAAATTCAATTAATATTACAGATAATAAAATAAAAAATCGAAGCAAGATATTTGATTGAAGATTGATAACCAAAACAAAAAGCATTCAAGATAATAAAAATAAAGAGGAGAAACAACAAAAAACGGAGAAGCTTAACTAATATATTTGACAGCAGGTGTTAACTGAACAATAAGACTTTTTTTTGTTGTTATCTGTTAAATAGAAAAAATACCAAAAAAAAGTAATAAAAGAAGATAATAAACAATTAAAATTTTGGGGGAATACAAAAAAAACGACTACCTTTTGGTGTGAGAAATATAGGTCGCTAGTCAAAGTCCAAAGGTTTCTTAAATTAAAATTTAATATGAATCATAAGGAAACTTTTGGCGTATAAGCGAAATTAATTTTAAGATATGGGTTAGTGGATTCAAAGTGGATTTATACTGAAATGAAATGAAAGGGGAATTGAATTTTAAAGAGACAGACAAGATAATACTTTGATATGACAATGAAAAATGGTTTGTCACTCCAGTTTAAATTATGAATTTTATAATTTAGTATTTAAGTTATTTGACCTTTACTTCTAACTTTTTCCTTCGCTTTCTCTCCTTCCACTCTGACAGTAGTAATGAATGAATGACCTTACATTTCTATCGAATGACATTTTAATGTTTTCTCCCCAACACATAACATTTCGCATTTGTGAAACTATGTCGCACCTTAAAAAATAAAATAAATTCCCGTAGAGAATGCCTGCGCCAACAAATCATGTAGCCGATATCAATCGAAATAACCGCCAAACCCGCTGAACAGAACAGAAAACACATCATTTCGGAAAATAGACCAAACCAAAAGCCAACTCCAAACCAACCAAATGCAGTATGGTTTTGGCTGGTGATTTATGGTTGACATTTCTTTGTTTGTTAGATTGTTCTTGTTATTGTTGTTGTTGTGTTATTGTTATTTGAAGTTTATTGGGAGAGTTTCAGAATTGTCATGTAACACACAAACAATAAGGGACAAGCTATGGATTTGTTTAACATGTTGGCATACGAGGAAAAACCTATGGGCATGCAGCAGTGCAGTTAGTTGGATTGGATTTGATTTGATTTTCTAAATCATGGAAAATATTTCACAATTCTCTTTGTGTGTGTGTGTGTGTGTGTGTGTGTGTGTGTGTGTGTGTGTGTATAATAAACAAGTTCAACGCATAGACATAAGTGGCATTTAATACACAAAGCTACCATGCCAACTGGATTTAAGTTCATTTGTACCGCTTCAAAGTTAATGCCACCCTGAGGGCACACACCCAGCAATTCTACCAAACAGTGTCTGTCTGGTTTTTAGCTTTATTAATATTTCAAGCGACAATTTTAAATTGTATAATTCGCATTTAATTCTCCAGGGCATACAGAAAAAAGCCTGAGTCGACGATTTTGAATCGCTAACGAGGCTGTTTTCATGCTTAAATATTTGAAAGCATTTGCGGTTATTGATTTATAGGCTGGAGCTAGAACTGAACATGGTGTGAGTAAAGAAATTCTACGATGTCATTTCCCTATTAACGTTAAATTTGATTGACTGCGTTTATTAATACATATTTTCCAGCAAAATATTTCGAAGAATGCCCTTATTATGTAAAACAAAAGTGAGATCAAATATGTTTTACCTACACTGCAAAGTGAAATGTGTTATTCATACACACCTAAAGTGTGTAAAACTTGTAGACACATTTTACACACAACTTTGCGTGTATAAACACTGTAAGTGCTTTTAAAAAACACGCATGCGTGTTAATAGAACATGACAAAATCTTGAATGTGTGTTTTTTTTATTTATCAAAATAAATATACACTTAAAAATGTGTGTTATGTGTAAAATTACACACCAAAAGATAGGTTCACTTTGCAGTCTACTATGGGCTTATCTATATTTATTGCAGTGTTGCAACATTTTTCCAAAAATTCATTAAATTCTACATGACATATTAGGGGTATTATCCTAAGTAGCATGTGGTCCTGTAACTACTTTGCAAAAGTAAGAAATATTCCAAGTGCTTACCTACCAGACCGAATTCTTGGAGGAGTGAGTATTCAGTATGTTACCCCTTTAGTGTTGCACTAAATGGCAACATGTTGCCGCATAAATAATGCAAACATTTCCCATATATGAGCAATATCGATTAAACATTACCACATTCCATGCTACATTCATCAAATACATTATTGTTTACCATTTACACTTTGAGCTTGATTTGACTTTATTACGTTCTCAACTGACAGCACACAACTGTCAATATCACATCAGACATTGGCCAATGATGGACATGTTGTAAGTGTGTGTGCCCATGTGAATGTATTTGATTTTCTAATTTATGCAAAAAAAAAAAAATTCTAAATGCCACAACCACGATTAATGCCCCAGACACTATAGTCAAGTCATTGCATAACTCGGGTGTCAATGGAAAAATTGTGTTTGGTGTTAAAACATGTTGCTGATAGTGTTGTTGTTGTTGGTGTTGTTTGCTTGTGAAGTGTCTCCATTTGTGGTTCAACATAATATTATTTTTTCTGCCTTCGTGAGCTACACTTTTTTTCAGTACATTCAATTTCACAGGAGATGCTCTTGTGGCTAACAGATTGAAGAGCCGAAAGCTAGGAAATTGCGACTAAAAAATCATGATTAATTGGAGCCTGGAAGCAATGTTAACTGTTTCTTTATACACTTTATTCAGTTAATGAACTCGGCCATCACTCTTCGGCCATCAGAGTCAAAGTTCTTGTAATAGTCGTTAAGACCGTCTAAGAACGCTCTTTGGCTTAACTTTATTATTGTCAGTGTGTGTGTGTGTGTTTGTGGATGGCTAATATTGTCATTTATAATAAACATGCATGTGCTAATGCCTGCCGCCATATTGAATTTCCATTCCCGTCTTTGCTATTATGTTACTAATATTCTTCAAGTTATCGCAGGCACATACACATTATCGTGTTTATTATGACTTCTTGGTGGATTTTGTCAATTTGTTTAGACTAATGAAAGTTCGTGCTGTTTGCAAATGCAATTAATACTAACAGTAATTTAACTCTTTATGAGTTTAATTGAAAAATTCAATTAGAGAGTATTTTCATTACAATATAATTTATTTCATTTTTAATTACTTTTTCAATTGTATTTCTAATTTCAAGCTTTAATTTCAAACAACCGACTGGGAAGTGAAAAGTGCAGTTAATTTTCAATCTACTATTTTCACACTTGATTATTTATTAAAATGGAATTTTCATGCAAGTACCTACTGAGAAAAGTTGGCTAGCTCGTGTGAAAGCTTCTAACTTCAAGTGTTCATTTTTTGCTCACTTAAATTCTAATGAGTTTTTCCCATTAAAGTCTTCAAATTTATATTACATTTATTACTTTTATTTGCTCTTTTTTTCTATGAGATCTCCAAACAAAAATAAAAACAGTGTGGATGGAGCATAAAAAAAAGCTTTCAGCATCCCATTTTTTTCATATTGGTTTTGTTTATCAACTAATGCTTATAAACAGTTTTTTAAGTAAATCTTTTCATTTTCGGCACAAACAACTTGTGGAGTAGTTCCACAAGTTGTTTGTGATTTCGGTTATATTTTGAACAGAATTTTCTTCTTTTTTTTTTGTGGCTTTTGTGGTGTTATTTTCATATTACTTAGCTTAATCTTATTTTTTCATTCAATAGACATTTGTATACTCGTACTGCTTGGCTATTCATGCTGATGTTAAATGTATCATGCCACGGAAATGCTTGTATGAATGATAATTATTTCCCAGAAATCGTAATTATCTGATGAGGCATTCTGTCGTTGATTTATCGCATGAATGTGTGTGTGTGTGCGTGTGTATTTTATGTTGTATTTCCATTAAGATCGATTTTATGATATTTGAAGGAATGGCAATTGAAATCGGACCAAATGATTGCGCCACCGATCTGTGGAAGTCTCCAATATGAGTTTGAAGTGGAATTCAATTAAACGATAAGACCAGAGAGAGCTTTGGCAGTTCATAGACAACCTCTTTCACTTATACATCATACGCAGAAGCAATTGATCTTTGTCGCCTGCTCTATTAATTTAGGACGGTTGTATGAATGTCATATTTGGAACATTCTCATAAATTGCGACATTTTATTTGCTTTCATGGTCTACAACTCGTCCATATTCTAATTAACTTATAATGTGAAACTTCCTTGGTTAAAACCTTTTCATTGTGATTGTACTTCCATTGTGCTGCTCCATTATTGTCAACGCCAGGTTAAGAAAAGTGAAGGAAACAAGCTGCCTTTTGTCACTTTCATAAAGAGTGCAGCGCGCCCCAACATCATTACATCGACTTCTTTGTTTCGCTACGTTGCGGCCTGGTGTTGGCGGACAACTGCAGATAATGTCACGTAGTGAACTGAACAACATCGCATAAGCCGTTCCGACCGATTCACTGATTTACAGCAACTTGAAAATAACAAGTAACTACATGAACCACAACAACAACACAAAAAAGTATTTTAAAAAAAGTACTAAAAAAGCAGCACAAAAAACCGACTTCTTACACTTAATTAAGCGGTTATTACTACAGCAGCCTTGTGTTGTAACTTGAGCTGAGGTGAGCTTAGACTGTGGGCAATTAAAGGCCTCTCATCATTGTGCTGTCAAAACATATATTTATAGGAATTTTACCAATTAAATGTAAACATTCTTTTTTAATTAAAATTCCTCTGGAAATAGTCTAAACTTAATCAAAAGAAAAAATTAATTCTTTTTTTTTCTGGTCCCTTGACGTTTTTGCTTGCCTTGAAGTTGTTCAACAAAGAGGGAGGAAGAACAACCACGAAAAAAAAGCAGCTTCCATTATACACTTGAAATGCCCTCATTTATCTTACTTTATAGCCGAACAAAGCGAATTTCGCAATTGCAACTTTTGCATGCGGAAAGTCACTTGAAATGTCTCAGTCTTGCTGCAGACGCCAATAATTGACACAAATTTAACACAAGTTTCAACCAGCAAAGCAACTAGGCAGTCAGGCAGGCACCTCAATGAAGTATAGTTTGTACTTGTAATGCTCTGCTAGGATCATCATTATACGTCTTATCAATGTTGGTATTTATGTGTGTGTTGTCAGCATTATTGTCCAGATTCCTGGCGTCTTTCAACTCAACTTAAGAGGAGTTTTGTTGTTGGGGGGGTTCTATAATTCAATTTGTACTGCAATTGCAATTGGTGTTGCTTGCGAAATGTTCAACACTACTGTACCGCTAAGTGATCAATACAAATTATGGCTCCATTAAAAAAGTGCAATCAAATACGAGAATGTAAATGGAATTCATCACACTAAAAAAAATAATTGAAGTAGAAATGATTGAAAGGAGCAGAGATGAAGTTATTAGCTAACATCAAATGAATTTTAGAAAGTCTTTACTACATTCTTGATGCCTTTTGCGAACCAAAAACTTTACGAATTTTATTCACCACTTCAACAAGTGGAAATGGCAATCTCATGACAAATTGATGCAACCGACTGATTGCATTGAGTGAAGGATACTTCTCATCTCTGAATACCATATAAAATGAAGGATAAAATAAATTAGTTAATACCAAGGGAATTACAGGAGATCTACAGTTTAATGCCGAGTTCAAAAGGCGAAATGAATCTTTTTCAGAGCAAAAATCGAAGATCGACCTGGAAAATTCACACAAGTCTCGCTCGCTACGGACGGCACACATGGATCAACCTCTAGTTTTGAGCTTTAATACTTCTTCTTTCAACGAAACTAAAACCTCTTCTGGTAAGGCAAATGCAAACTTTAACTTTGACTGACATTTCCATTGACATTGACACTGCACCTGGGCTTTCTTCAGACTTTCTTCAAATATTGCGTGCGTGTCTTCGCATTTAAGGCGCTAAAAAGGCAAAACAGTTAGGCTATTAAAATTGTTAATATTATGTTTCGACCAGAAAACAAAACACGAACAAAACACAACAGAAACAAACAAAAACAGATAAAAAAAGAAGAAAAAAGCTGAAAAAAAAATTGAGGTTACGGTAATTTACATGCAACAGGAAAAGGCCAACAAACAGAAACGGAGAATTAAAATGTTAAATAAACATTGCATGTTTCGTGGTATTATTTGTGCCCTCCTGCAAGTGTGTCTGCCAAATCGGGGTGTATGTACTGCTGTGAATGTCTTAATGTCTGTCTGTCAGGCATGGAATCGACTAATTTGCCATGTAAGTCCAGCATAATTGCATGATTTTGCATTTGCATGATGAGCACTGATGAACAGTTAGTTATGACGTCAGTTAAAAGGAAAATTGTTGGTTAACTAGGATAATTAACTCAACCTGAGTAATTTGGTTAATTCATGGGGCCTTTTGTTTTGTGGAATTGTATTCTCATGAAATCCATACAATGTTTGCCAACTGTGTTGTTTTGTTGTTGGTGTTGAATGTGTTGAAAGTTTTAATGAAGCTGTTGGTAATGCTGATTAATGACTTCTTACGGTATTTTGTATGTGGGTTAAGTAATGAGTGAGTGTCAGTTTTTTGAAAAAAGTTGGAAGGGGTTTCAGGAAAGGATTGAGGAAAAATGATCAGACAGTGTTGTTTTTTTTTTTTTTTGGAAAAAAAATAAAAAATTTAACCCAAAAACGTTTTAATTTTAAAGGAAGTCCTAACAAAAAGATTTTATTAAAAATGTATATTTTTTTATGTTTTAATATTAGACTATTTTTATCTGGAGTCCTAACTTCAAAGAAGCACGTATTAATGAATTGACTTTTGTTCTGTTCAGCACACCATTTCTTCACTCAAAATGTGAATCATCGGCCAACTATTTATCCAAGTGACAAGCCAATGAATTCGACGCACCTTCATTTGAAAGTTACACAGGCGCTTACGAAGAATCACAAAGAAAAGCTTTTACACTTTTAAAAAATAACAAAAATAAGTAAAATCTCAATTACAAAAAAACAAATGTATCCAATATGACTCATATGCCCGCCAAACCGCACGGCAATTCTTTTTTCATTATTGTTATTCTAATTGAATAAAAGAAAAATATTCAAATTATTTAATTTATTTTGTGCGTTCGTTGTGTTCATTCGCTCATTCATCAAATTCAAACGGCATGTCCGGTCGCATTTTTTGCCTTCTCTATACTTTTTTTGCATTTATAAGAATTAATGTTTAAATTTGAGTTCTTGTATAGTTTTACATATGAATATGGAAACAAAATGAGTTATCAACCCAACCAGCGACAACTTGCCATAAGCCGCAATTGTTGATACTGGCTCCGCCACAGTCATTGGACAGAGACAGAAAAAAACAAAGCAAAATATATACAAAAAAAAAAACTATAAAAAAAAAGAATACAAAACAAAAATTACGAGTCTCGCCCACCCGTAACTGGAATCAAGCGAGCGCGCAAAAGTTTGAATTTTAAAATCAAACAAATAAGGCTGGAAGCATTTTTTTATTTATTTTAATTTGTTGCGAATTAGTCATGAGGCAAATATGAGTGAAAAAAACAACAAGACAAATTCAATATTCGCAATAGAAAATACGGTAAACAGAAATGCCAAAAAAATCAATAAACAAACCAAAAACGTAATGTGGCGAATTTGTTGTTTTAACAGTAGCTAAATTTAATTTGTTTATATTGTTTAGAAAAAAAGCGAAAACTGATTTATGTTTTGTTGAAAATTTATCAACAAAAAATTACGATAAAAATAAACTAAAGTTTTTATAAATAAATTTTGCATTTCAATTTGGTTTTGCTTATATTTTCCATTATTGTTTTATTTTGCATGTATTTAGTTAGTTACTTGCTAATCATTTTTTGTTAACACAATTGTGTTTTCAATCATTTCTCATTCTACGTTATAATTCATTTGTAATTATTAATTTACTGGAAGGAATTTGCAATTCTGATTTAGAAATTTTCCCATGATTCATACGGAAACAAAAAATAGTCGCGTGAAAAAAGTAATTTAAATAATTAGAAAATTTATTTTATTAAATTAATTAATTAAAGATCTTGTAAGTTAAAGAAAACTTTTACAGATTGAAGTCTGAGAATTTCATTGTTCTACAGTTCGTACAGTTTCTCATAATACAAATTTCAATCAGCTTATTTTTATTGTTTTTTGGAAATGTACAGGCACCACAATTATTAACAACAAATCAAATATGATAATATCAACTATTGGGGACAATTATATTTACTAAAGAACCCAATTTTCGGTGACATAATTAAGTGATGTAGGCTCATATTCATAGTCAAATTTAGCAGCTGATAAACCTTAGTACCAGCTTAGTGGCTGTCAATTCAGTATATTATCTGTCAACTTAGTAGAGTACTAAATATAAGGTGGAACTTAATTTGACTATGAATATGGGCCTTAGTCATTATAGTAATTACTACTGCATATTAACTTTGTCCGGGAGGACCCAACTTTAACTACCACGTCGACTTTCTAGGCCCAATGGTATCTACATGAGAGTCTACTTTAATTGACACGCCCATATTTATGTTAATTGTCGATCATCCTCCAAGAGTAAGCAGTTAAGCCAGTCACCACCCTCACACAAAAAAAACTAACAACATTTTTATCAATATACGGTCAACAAAAGAAACATTTCTTGGCTTTAAATGGTCATACTTCACTCCATATTAAAAAAAATAAATACTTACAAATTCAAATTTTTTAAATCTCTTCTATTTTTCTATTGTTCAAACAGCCTGTGGCAACCTAGTTTTTTGTTTGGGGAAGCTAAGTCTGTCAGTCGCCCATTCCAACAAGGTTTTCGGTTTGCAGAAGTCCTGCAACCGTCCATAATAACTCATACAGATATGTAATTGCAGTTCTCAAAGTCCACTGGTGACTTCAGTAGAGCCTATTTTCCACAGTGCCATTTTTTAACTGCAACGCCTTCTTTTCACTGATGGCTTCAGGAAAGCCTGTAATCAATCCGGTATCAGTTATTATAGTCCGACCTCTTCTTTTTTGTTTCTACTTAATTTTCGATAACTTTTCGATAATTCTTTTTATTCTTCTCTGAAGAAAATTCAAAAAAAGAACCACTCCAGGGAGTACAAAGGTAACCTTTTGAATTTTAATAGGCAGAAGAGTGTAAAATTACCTAAACCACAAAAGCTAAAGTTGTTTTAAAAAAACAAACAAAATAAAGAAATAATGGAAATCTTAGAAATCATATTAATCAAATATAAACCACAAACTTTCCCCACCGAGACCGATGACATGTTGACAATTTCTCAAAAAACCCCACAAAACAAAAATATTGTCTTTCAAATAGAAAACTGTAAATGCACCACAAATCTACAAATTGAAATCTTTTACTATTTGTTGTTGTTGTCTTTAGTACCACGTGTAATTTATGCGTAAAGTCAAAGTATATGCCGAATTGGGGCACATTGCAGCTCAACAAATGGGGAAAATATGTTGCGTTCGTTGGAGAGAGAGAGAGACGAGAGTTAGTCAGACAGGCCACACAACGATCATTCATATCAACGGCGAACAATCACACATCCGCATCCATCGAATAAATTGAACGCAATTTCTTTTGTAAACTTCAACTTCAATTTTACAAGAATAAAAAAATTAATATCTTCTACAAAAAATTGCTCAAAGTAGAATGGAAAAAATATAAAAATAATTGAAACACAACAGCCGCCTCAGCGACCGCTGAACTCAATACGCACCCTTTTTTCTTACTGTGTGTGTGTGTGTGTAGTGGAGTTCATCCATCGGTGGCAGCAGCAGCAGCAGAAGTTCAACTTTAATTTCAACTCGAAATCGAAATTGCCAGCGAATTCAAAGTATAATAGAATTCTTTGTTTTGCAGAAGAGAACGTGCGGAAGGAAAGTAGGGACAGTCGTTTGAACTGACTGCCAGAGAGACAGACGGACATGTGCGCGGAATAATGTGCACATGTGTTTTTGTTTTTTTTTTCATCTGTATTCTTCATTGTTGGGATAGGGGGTCTTTGTGGTCGCTTTTCTGTAAATTGACAAAACTAATTTCGCTAATAGGAAGTACGCATTTTTAAAAAGAAAATAATCATAGAATTAAGTGCAATTCAATGGATTTACCAATGCTTCCGGACAGCTCAAAAGTGGAGGGTTTAATCAATCGGAGTTCGACTTAACTGAGCTTAGAAAGCGATATATTGTAAACTTTTGTACGACATGTAGATTCTCAAATCTACGATTGATATACAAAAATGTAAATATTCATATGACACTGAAAACTGAATTACTTCAACTTGTGAAATTAGCCTGGAAATTATGTAAAATTCAAATAATCCTAAACAAACACCAACAACATTCACAGTACTCACTGCCTAACTGCCATACGGAAAATAGAATTGGTATAAGGAAAATCCCTAACCGAATCGTACCGAGTCGCACACAGGCGAGGGACATCAGGCGCAAAGAAAAATGTGTTGGGAAAAGTGCAAAAAAATCACATATTGCAGAATTTCCCACCATTAAAGCGAAAAAGGTCATTTAATATGTGAGCTGTAAAGGCGGTAGCGTCATCATTTTACCACGTACACCCTTGAAACCATACTGAACATGAATATGTGACTTTGAAGGTGTATATTAGCAGGAGGTTGCAACTCGCAAGGAATGCAATGACCTGCACTGCTGTGTCTTCGTGACAGACTGTCTGGGCAGACAGCCAACAAAATATAATATAAGAAATGTAAGAATGCTATCTTAAGACTTAAATGTACAGTAGACTAGAAGGAAATTTAAAACGAAATGAATCAGATCTAAGCTAAAATCCCCTACACTGACTTTAATTTCAACAAATCTCGATAACTTTTTGTTTTTACTGTTCGTTTTCTATCCAGTTGGTCAAGAACGATTTAATTTTATTGAATTTTGTTCCATTCTCATTACGTTCCCTGTTCAATTTTGTTTCATTCCCATTTCTTTGCTTTTTAATTTGCTCCAGTTCCATTTTGTTCTGGTCTGTTTACATTACCTTTCGGTTCCGTTTCCAAGTATGTTCTATTCCCATTCCGTTCCAAAAAATTCATACGAAAGCAATACGAAAATAAAGAAAATTAATTTCGATTCGATGGTTAGATCTTCTCGTAGAATACGAATTTGTTTTTTTTTTGTATAATTTTTATTTGTTAGTTTCCCGCTTCAACTCCAGAATCGTGTCCAACCAATAACAAAATCCGGCCACATATCAAATTAACGCCTACGCTGTCTATTGATTGACGTAAAGTTATTTAAATATTTGAAGAAGGCGTTGAAATACTTCCAGATAACTAACTTCTACATCAAAAAATCTTATTTGTCTAAATGATTACCAAGTATAGCGGGTAAAACCGTATCGGAATGAACGTGACCATTTAGGATGTCATGGTGATTAGCACATTTTAGTGGATGTATGAAATACATATACTCCTTTTAAGGTATAAACCAAACTTTTTACAGGTACATGCCCAATTGAGCGAAAAACGAAGAAAGAGGCAGCTACCTAAAAGATGAAAGATGCCTGGCCAAGATAAACGTGACAATTGTCATTACAGCATTTTACACAACGACAAAAAAAAATTACGTCTTTTTGCAAAATTATAAGTAGTTAGTTGTATGAAAAAATAAAAGGTTTTTGAAAAAAAAAATCTGCAGCACTTTAATGGGAGACACACAATCTGCCAGTCAACCAGTCAGACAGACGCACTTACCGTCCACTAAGCCAGCCGACGACGTTGTCTGCTATTCCTTTGTCAGGTTATCATAAATTTGTTTCTTTTGTTATCTGCAATGCCAGAGTTATGCAGAATATAAATTTTCCTTTTCTCTCTATTTGACTATTTGTAATTTTTCTCATTTTACTAAAATAAAAAAAAAAAACGTTTTACTTGTGTTTTTTATTATTATTTTGTGTTTTATTTGCTGTTGTTACTCAAGTGTCACATGTTACTTGGGATTTTGCAGTTCCTGCTTCATTTGTACTTGGAGAAGTTTTTCTATTTTTCTGTTGTTTGCTAAAGCAATGTGAATGTCCTTTTTATAGCACAACTGCATTGAAGGCAATGTTGGGGAAAATGCGGAGAATGCAAGCAAACAAACCAACTTTGAAAAGGTACAAAGTTTACACCACAAAGTTAAAATGGGAAATGCATAAAATGTAAATGGTGTGTATTAAAATGAGAAAATCTATCAAGTCGATGTATTTTTGAGAGGTTATTTCATTGTAAAAACGACAACCCTTAAGCTATTTGCTTGCAAGTGAAACCAATCGATTCAATTTTATTGCCGCAAACGGATTAGAAGAGAAAAACCACCAACGACTTCCCTACTTAGAATAAAAATTAATCTCTTCTTTTCGCACATTTCCATATAAATATTTACCCAGACCAACAACAACAACCACAACGTTTGTAAATATAAATAAATGTGTATAAACACTTTTATCTACACTCTCGCTGAGAACGCAGGAAACATTCTTATTCTCAAGCTAAAAATGAAAATAAAATAAAATTATAATGTACGGATTGACAATTTACTTGATTGATAATAATTTTACGGAACGAACGAACGAACGAACCCCTTTGGAATGCCTGATTATGCTGGTCAAAGGAGGCATCAGACAGTGAGAGAGAAAGAGCGAGAATTAAACAATTATTGGCATAAGGCAAGGAAGGAGGAATATTATCATATCGGAATAAATGGCGGATAGCATTAAAACATGCACGTATTTTTCGCATTATTCAGTTTAATTTTAGATTTCCTGGAAGTGGGGAAAAAATACATATTTGATTTACAACAATGCCACGGAACAACAACAATGCAGACTGATGCATAAATACTAGGCAATTTTTCTAATTGCAAAAAAAAAAAGACAGTCGCCACTGCCACTTACTATACAATAGGAAAGAGCAATTCTTTGTGAATAGTTACCATATTTAGTGAGTTGAATGAAATTTTACTGTTTCCGCTTTTATTCAAGTGGAAATTCAATGGATTTTGCATTAAATTACTTTTTTCTACAAATCACATGACATTTCCACGTCTAGTTACTCCAAACAACATCCCGCAAACGCACAAATAAAAAATCAACAAAAACATTTCGAATACGAATGTCAGAAGCACACACAATTTACATACATGACAAATGAAAGCAGCCTCCAGAGAGCAAACAAAATTGATAAAATAGTTTACAAAAAAAATATATATATGTGTGAAAATTAAATAAAAACCGAAAAAAAACAGAGAAGTGTGTATATATCGGCTACTGTTTGCAAGAAGTGCTCTAGAAAAATATACAAACACGAAAAAAAGTTGGAAAATGTACTCAACAAATTTACATAAAATTAAAAGCAAATGCAAACAAACGAAATACAGTAAAGAAATGGAAAAAAGTGAGCATTGCCCAATTGCAATTAGTTCAAAATTAAAATTCATATGAGGCGTTGAGAAGCAAAGTGGTCCAACTCAAGTTACGATGATCGTAATTAGTTAGTCACCACAATGTGTTTTTGGCCACTGTGCTTCTCAACGTTTTTTATGTGTATAAAATTTTAAATTAATGATATTATAGAAAAAGAATTGATTCAAAAAATGTTCAACTTAATTTTGTGCAACGGAAAAGAGCGGAAAATAAAATTAGATTTTGTTTATTTTTGGATTTCAACTTGATGTCATATCTCCCCTCACTAGAGTTAATAAATAGCCAGTAAAGCAACCAACTAAAGTGAAAGTTGCGTTTTAATGGTTTTATAATCATTTGTAAAATAGAAGATTAGAGGTTAATTGTAGTTAAGTGTACCACGCATCGTCGGAAATTAAGTTAAAATGAAGTTTGGCTTTGTGAGCAGCAGACACAGCACCAACGACGGCAGTGAGGTAGGAATGGGGGCCATTAAAAAAAGATATGCACATGAAACTACCTATGCGTGATGACAACTCATTAACTGGAGTCTATTATTTCTGCTTAGCTTAGTTACAAATAAATACAGGTTAGTTTGAAAATAAATATGAGCAACAAAACATGGAAATGCAATAGATTTTAACAACAAAAAAATGTTAGTAGTTAACTGTAGAAGTGAAATCGTCAAGTGTGGTTGGTGTTAGAATAAATAATATTTAAATATATTTTAAGAAGTCTGCCTGCCACACAAAGAGTTTTTCGTTCATCTCCAACGGAAAATAAGAGTCAAATATAGAAACTTTGTTTCCGATTAGGAAAATTCTTTTGTAGGAAACAAAATATTGCTTTTATGCGAAACCAAATAAACTTCTTCATCAGCTGACTGTTGTTATGGCCAAAAATATTTATATATTTCGTTCATATTTGTAATTTAAGTAAATTTTTTGTTAGTACAATATCAAGTCAATTCAAAAATTAGTTTATTTACAGAAAATCATCAATTTCTTTACAAATTATAGTTATCAATTAATGACAATGTTCAGCAGCATGTTTCCTCCCTCATCACCCCACATTGAAGTGTTTCCCACTTCACCCTAACGAAATTGCCACACTCGAACGAATCGATGTCAGCTGCAGCATATAAAACTCATCAATTTCACATTTTGGTTATTTCGATTTCATTCGATATATAAATGCCAAGCCAAATAAGACCTTAATTCTAAATTCGAATTTAAGTGCTCGGGTGCGTGTGTGTGTGTGCTGTTGCTGTTGCCCTTCTCAACATATCATTAACGAGCCAACATATCACATCTTGCCTATGGGATTTATGACTTCTTCGGCGTACACTTTTTACGAGTATCGAAAATAGTGAACAAAGCATGTTTAACAATTTTGATGATCTTAGGTGTTGTGTGTGGAGCAGAGGAACTGGAAATTTCGTAACTAATTCTTAGAGGAATTTGAGTGTAAAATTAGTTGAAACTCATTTACATTTTGGGGCTTAAGTATTTTTAAATTTCCTTTTTACAAGAGCTTTTCACCTAACTAAAAATGTGTGGTTGGCATGTTAACTGTTTTGGTCGGTCATTCGCTCTTCTTCTTCTTCTGGTGCTTAAGTTTAAACTTTCCAAAATAAAAATCCAGAAGATTTATTATCCAAAACACAAACTTATGTAAAATGTATGTCAAACATGGTTTTCTACATTCTACACTCAATCACTTCGACTACGTGTGAGAGAGAGGATTAGTTATGTATCATTCCACCAATTGGATTAGACTCTGCGTAGTTATCTTCACTTCATATCTTTCAAGTGAATCTTGAATTGCGTACAAATAAAGTATCTTTGCCTACCTGCCTATGACATTTTAAGGAATTGCCATTGTTGAATTATGTTTTTGTCATTAATATTGATGACGATTCGACAGGCCCAATTTGAATACGAGTTCAGTGCATTCGCATGGCATTGGGAAGTGTGTGTATCGTTTTGAATTGAGATTATTCTGTTATGGAATAGTTGTGATATTGGCAAGTAAAGACAATTCAATTATTATTTAATTATATTATGACTGATTAAGCGTCTTTGCGAGTTTATTGAACTTTAATTTTCATCGAAATATTCGTATACTTATTACGAATTCTCTAACCGTTCCAGTCGTTTCATTAAATTGGCCACAATTTATTGCCGAATTGCTTTTGAAATTCGCAAACTAAATTAATGCAATTACTGGATATTTTCTGTCTGGTTGGTTGTTTATTTTTTTGTTTACTGTTTTCTTGTTTTGCATTCAATTTATTCTCCAATATGTAACTACGTACAGCAAACAAAAATGCTAATGTCATGACAATTAAATGCTAAATTACTAAGCAAGTAACCGCAACACAAACACACATTCACTTGAACTTGTCTTTTGAAGGCTAAATTTGAGTGGAATTAACACAGCAAATGCATTTCAATCGCCCGGACACATGCAATTCGGATTCGATCGGCATAGCATACTTGAAATTCTCTAGATAGCAAGGCTTAGTTTGACAATGAGAAGTGGGTTTATGTTTGTGTTAGACAGATCTGGACAAATACATATGTCTATATGATATCTTGGAAACCGTGTTTTTAATGCCTTTAATGACGGAATAAAAATGAAATATATCAATTGTGGTACTCCGGGAGGTAGGTGTAGGACATTAAACCAGGGTTCTCGCTTTTTACTACGATGAAAGTAGTAGAAATTCGATTGTATGAGAGTAGATTTGAAGAAAGCCAAGTAGATATGATTACATGCGGGGAGTAGTAGAAATTCTACTAGGATAATAGAAATTCCTGTCAGTGTAGTAGATTTGCTGAAGTAGTTTTGCATCGCATGAAACTCACATACAACTTTGAGGAGTAGATTTCTTGCAAATGGTAGTAGAAATACCTCGAATGCAGTAGTAACGGAGTATAAATTTAAAAATCAACGCGATTTGGTTTTCTAAATTGTATCAAATTACTGTGAAATGTATTTTATCACATTTGAATTCTTATTTTATCTTGTCGAAGGCATTTTTGTAACCTGAAAAAAATCCTATACAAAATTAGTCAATGGGATAAATACATACTACTAAATACGAATTTTAATTAGTTTTTCCTATTGATTAAATCAGCTTCTACTATTACTTCAATAGTATTGTAGTTATCAAATTGACCAAATTTAATATAATTTTTTCGGAGCGTACCTAAGAATCTAGTTACGAAACAATTATTTAAATTGGAATTTCAAAATAATTTTAAATTCTACATTGAAAGCACACTTTCATTCAAAGAACCAACCAAACAGACTCAAATCGATTTCCACACATGCCTGACGAGATATCATTTGTGTTTTCAAGGCAACGTCGATGCGCTAATGCCCAAATTCCAGGAATTTAAGCCAAAACATGCTGCACCATGCCACCAACACTAACTGACAACCCCAACCAAAATTAAAACAAAACAAAAAAAACATAAAGTGCAAATTCCAAATAAAAAAGCATTCGGAGGGAAAATAAAACAAACAAAAAATGTAAAACAAAACCCAGAATACTGAAAAAAAATAATTAAAAACTGGAAGCTGTTGCTTTTGGCCAACGACGACTACTGCTGCCTCCACAATTGCTGATGAGCGTATTATTTTTTGCATTTTTTTTTAAATATTTTCTTTTTTGATTTTTTTTTTTGTTCCTTCTTCGACGATCGCTTCATTTGTTTATTGCAATATCTCATATTCGAAATCGTATCGTTGCGTACGCGTGCAAGTATTAAATTGCAGTATTTATCGGCCGCCCTGCCTCACGCCCTAAGCCTCCCCTGCAACGCTACTACCGCTGTCATTCACTTAGGGTTTATAAGATATCACATCCACTCCCCTTTGCTGTTCTGTGATGTTGTATGTTGCCTATATTAATTACACACGCAGTAAAGTAGCAGAAAAACCACTTCAAAACGCTACTCAAGGGTAAAATTCGCAACAAAAAAAAAACCACCGAACGAAAAATGGTATGTTGTAGGCCTGAGTATGGAGTATGAGTGTGATGAAAACCACACTTTTCGTTCGTTGTTTAGGAGAGAAGAGCCCCAGAGCCATTTCAATACTCTACTGAAAAGCGATGAGGTGTGTTGTGCGGTGCGGTGCGGTGCGGTGTGATGTGAGTTCACCACAAAAGCCAATGACAAAAGAAAATATTTCAGTTTGAAGTTAATGCCAATTTAATGCATTTTCACACTACAAAAGCTGTTGAGACCTTTGACTAATTTGTGGGTATGGCAGTATAGGAAACACATTCTTGTTCTTAATTGATTCGGAAAGTGTCTGAAGTGAAGTAGTTGGTTAAGTTTATTTTGTAAATTTTTAGTAAAATTAAATACGGACAAATTTACTTAGTTTCTAAAAATTGATAGCAGATGTCAGTCACGTCTTCAAAAGGCCCCCATCAAATGCAAACGCCCGCTTGTTGGCTGGCGTAGGCCATAAAGCTGCAAGGGCAAGGGCGCCATCAAAAGCAACAACAACAGTAAGAACCAGAACAAGCCAACAATCAAGGAATGTAATAAAATAATAACAGCAAAATGAAGAGGAAGAAGAAGAAGAAGAAAAAAAATGTTAAAAATAAACTCGTGCATATTCAAAGACGACGAAGACAAGTAACTATGCATGATAAAGATGCTGCTGCGGCACTGATGATGGAGAATGATGCTGTGGTAGAACATTGTTGTTGGTCGTAATAAACTTCTAACTGAGAATCGATGAATGACGAACCGCACAACAATTGTCAAGTTCAACGCCATGTGAGAGTTGCTTGCTGCTGCTGGTGATGATGATTCTTTTTCTGCTGCAGATGATGATGTTGGCGGGTTATAAGGAATTGCACTTTGATTGTAAACTTGAGCGTGTGAGTCTGTCGCTACGTGTGTGTGTATTTGTGTGCTCTTGATAATAAAATAACACATGTAGGGCTGCTGTTGCTGTTTGCCTGCATGGCATAATATTTGAGGAATGTCTTTATGGAAATGACATGGGAGTGAGAAGAATTTTTGAATATGTGCACTTCAATGGGCCTGAAGAAAAATGTTAGTCAAAATAGGTGAGATTTTAGTGTAGTTTGGGACACTGGTTTTTTTTTGGAAAGAAACAAGTGAGAAACTGATTTTGACCAAACAAGGCTTCTCGGTGGGTTGGGCCAGCATCTGAAAGTTTCAGATTTAAATTGAAAGCATTTACGCTCATAAATACGGTGTCAACCAGCAGTGTCCCAACCAACCCGATTGGAGGTTTCCCAGTGTCCCAACCAGATTTCAAAGATATAAAAAAAACTGGAATGTTAGCTTAAATTAAAGGGTTTGTTTATTTGAACAGTTGAGTTAACTCAAGACGGGTACTTAGTTAGCCAAATGAATGATTTTAACCAAAAATGAACTAATGTAAACCGCTCAAGTAAATACTTCAAAATTAAACATATTTTTGAATAAAATTTCGGTGACCAACAATTCCGAACGAAAAAAAGGTTCTAAAAACTGGAAATACACGAAAATGATTCAAAGACCCAAAAAAATGGAAGTGGGCTCCCCAAAAAAGGCGCAAAAAAGCAGCTAAACTTCTTTTGCAGCATGGAGGAAGGCAACAATTTCAACAAGAAAAAAAACAACAACCACAAAAACAAAAACAATTCAACTGAAATGAAGTGTAGGCTGAAAAAATTACAAAACAAAAAGTACAACTTCAAATAAATACAAAAGCAAATGAGTGCAAAAGCACCAGCCAAAAAAAAACTACGCAACTACACACAACACTCAATCGAGCAGCAGTAACGTTGCTGCTGCTGCTGTTGTTGTTTTTGTTACTGCTGAGTTCGCTGCAGCACTTACTGGCAGTTTGCATCTGCAACATGAGAGCAGTTCTTGTAACAGGCGCACAATGCTTCCAAACTCGAAGGAGAAAAATACGAAAAGATGACGATGAGTAGTTGGCTATGAGTAAAAACAACAATAACAACAACAATAAGAAAACCGTAAAGATGAGCTGGATGCTGGGAATTCAAAAAGAACGAAAGAAGAACAAAATCACTGACGACGTTGCTGGTGAAGTTGGCTGCTGCTGCACTGCTGCTTTATGATGATTCTGAGGAGGCGGAGTGGAACACCCATGAGTCATGTCTAAGCAAAGTTGAAAAATTTCTTTGTTGTTGTTGTGGTTTTGTTTGTTGTTTTGTGCAAGAATTAAAGAAGTTTATTTTTGCAATTTGTACTGCGGCCGACAACGGCACCAAATGCATGCCTTTGTGGCAGAAAGACGACAAGAATGTGGCTCGCTTCAATTCGTGTGTGTATATGACACTTAATTTTCCGTAACGTTGAGTAACTTTAGGTGTTTTTTTGTTTTGTTTTGGAGAAAATGTCAATTTTTTCCTCTTTGTAACTAATGCATTGAACTTTATTGGCAGCATTGACTGGTACATTTGATAATCTTGATGGGAAGATTAAATTTTTAAGGGATTCTCTGTGTGTAATGACATAATGCAGTTAAAAATTATTATATTTTCACTACGCTCGGTTGGATTGATCTTTTGATCAGTTACATAAATTAACAAAAAGTTTCCGGTTCGATCTACTTAATAATTACTGAGGAAAACAATGTTGTGAAAGCAATCCTTAAAAAATTTAGAATTTTTCAAACATTTTCCTAACCATCCGATATAGTGGCATACCACAGCACAAACCATTGCTACTTTGGTGGTCTTAAAAGGTTTTCGACATCTCCAAAAATTCTTCACACTGCGCCCGCTATAAACAAAAGCATTAACAACAACTAAAAAGAAATAAAATTGAATTCCAAAAGAGGCGACAAAGTCACCACCGAAGAACCGAATCTGCCGAAAAAGTCATAGACGGGTGAGACGGACGGACGGTCGGACGGGGACTGCCTTTGCTTCGGCTGCAACTTTTGGTACAAATATTACAAAAGACGATACTATACTTGACTATCGCTTATTCCGTATCTCGACAGTATTAAAATTCAATTGGTTGGCATTATAAAAAACTGGATTTTATCTCTTTTCACAAAAGGCGAAGAACCAAAGCGCAAAGATGGTGAGTGGGCTCGAACGCCATGCATACTGCTGCTGCATTCACAGCATGGATGGTGCTACGAAAAGTTGCGGTATATGCCAACAAAAATACAACAACAAAAATTTAGTATAAAAAAAACGCACCACACTTTGAAATTTGTTTAATTTTATTGAAGAAACGCTCACGAGTATAAAAGAAAAAATCCACAAATTTTTTTTGTAACTGAAAGAACGTGCTGCGGTTTAGATTTTTATGATGCGGTGACGGGTGAAACTGGTTTCGTCGAAATATGACCAAGTTGGAGGAAGTTTTGAAATTAAATAGTGGCTAATTTGCTGCTTGCAACTTGGTTAGGTAGCTTACTTAGTCGGTTAGGTTAAGTTGTGTTGGAATTTAGTACGTACTTGCATTTTTTTTTGGCTAATGTTAGATGTAATCAAATGAAGCAATCAAATGAATTAATGAAATAACTGTAGTTCGCTAAAGCTTTTACGGGGTGTTGAGTTAATTAAAGAAAATCGTTTCTCTTTTAACTATTGTAAGGAAATATCAAACCTTGTGTAAGAATCACCCGTATGCCTTAAATATTCGTGACTCTCGGGAAAAGGCTTGTTTATGACAGTGGTACAAAGTGCGACAGAAGCCGGGAAACCCTAAAAGTTATTGTCCAGAAGTTATCGAAAGGATATCGAAACATTTATCGATAAGTTAGTTACAGAAAAGGTGTTCAACATTTTAGGAACTAGTTATTACAAAAAGAGACTAAATAATCGAAAAGTTATTTCAAATTTATCGAAAAAGCTTACATAAGAAGTTTCCGAAAATTTATCGAAAGGACTATGAAAAGTTGAACAAAAAACTTATGCTTTCACGATGCCGTATTGAAAAAAATTATAGAAAATGTGACAAAATGTATTTGAAAGTACACATCATAAATTTGGAAAAGGTTAAAGAGATTTTTGAAAAAAAAACTATCGGGGTTAGTATCTTATTATCGAAAATTTAATCGCATTTTTTTTAATTTTTTCGATTTGTGGAAAAATATTTTAATTAAAATAAAGTGTCATCTTTAACTAACTACCGTTTTTTTAACTTAGAAAAATTGTATTTAAATTTATTTCACTCAATAAACAAAATTTTACAAAGCAACAACCTCAACTCTGTAAATGACTCAATCAATTTAAAGTTAATTGAATTTACAGAATGTAAAAACACGCCTAAGGCAGGTCTTGTCTGTTTGTCTGTCTGTCTGTCTGTCTGTCTGTCTTTCTGTCTTTCTGCCTGTCACAATTCAGATCTTTTCCAAGCGAATACAGCAAAAGCAACAAAGCAGCTTCACACTTGACATGCATTTCAATGAATTGTGAACTTTTTCTCCTTTATTAATTTTATTATTATTATGATATCATTAAAGAGTTTATATGCATATCTGTGTGCCGCATTGTACACGAGAGATACTCACCCGCTACAGAAAATAAACCTTGAAATGAAATGAAGATTTGTATATTTAATGTAAATATTCCTTGACTGCCGTCTCATAGGCGAACGTCGTGGGATAAGGAGGATGTAATTTCAAACGTATCCACATCTGGGGGTCAAGGATGTATAATAATGCAAATTAAAGCTTACGATTGAGATGATAGTAAATATAGTAACTATTAAAAAATATATATGTAAATAAGTAACCACATAAGAACACTACCGATTCAGCGAACATAAGAGCAATAAAACGATAACAAATATCTTCAAGTTTAACAACGCGTTAAACGTCAAATTAAATTGATCATGTTTACAATCGGTTTTACTGTGGGCATGGCGAAACAAATTATTTCCACGGAAAAACTCAGAATGAATGTACAAAAAAAAACAAAATTATTCACGGCCAATTTAAGATGGTCGAAGAAAGTGAAATGGTTCGCTATTTGCTACTGCATATAATTTTCGATTAAGTGTTGAAATTACGTGATTATGTTATTGCTCAGGCGAAGTAGAGTAGAAAATTATTTTCTGTTTAAATGAAAGTGTAGAAATGATTAGTCGCGACTTGGGGCAACTCGGAAAGGAGGGAAGAGAAATTGAAATAATTTGTTTTTTCTTTGTATGTTTTTGTTGATGTTTTCAAAATTGTCTATTCCCAAGCTGAAATAAATAACTCGTGCTTTAAGAGTTGATCTCTTATCAGATGCAATTTAAGTTGTTAGTTTTCATTTGTACACGTTGTAGTTGCTACTGTTTGAGTGTCTGTCTACATGATGTCAGCATTTGTTTTTAGCACATTGCCTACAGATTTGTTTAGCAAAAATAATAATAAAAACAGATTGAAGCAGATATTTTTTATAGCTTTTATAACTGAATTGGTTTCAGGTTTCAAGGCGACAACAATTAAAAATTTACTAATCCGGTTTTAACGATTGGCTGTATAATGCGTGTGAAATAGAATTTAAATCTATTAGCAAATCATTTTGCTTGGCAGTTGGGAGAAAGCACTTCCAACCGAAATCGTAATAGTTATTTGTACAGTCGAACCCGCTTAACTGAAACACGAATTTGTCAGACATTTGGTTGCAGTTATGCGGGTGATTTGTCTCCACATAAGCTTGGGACTAAAATAGAAGGAGCATTCTGAATTAATTGAAACGATGAAATGTACTAACGTTTCGTACATTTCATCCCTTTTTTTATTCTGAGCCTGTCAAATGAATTTCGGGCCGCTGATTTCAAAAATGTAATCGGTTTTTCTCTAAACTTTAAGGATTTAGCTTTAATCCAACATAATGGTGTTTTTTTTCTTAATCAAATTTAAGAAAATCAAATATCGAAATACTAATTTTAGGTTTCTAGTGACATTTAATTTACTGATTTCAAATATGCAAACTGTTTTTGGCCATTTTACATGATTTATTGTTCAAAAAACTTTCAGTGCAAATAATGAAGGAGGTAATTCCTTAAGACAAAACAAGGTCCATCTGAAGCTAGTTTTTTATTCAAAGCATTTATAAATAATATTTTTTTTAAAAGAAAAACATGAAAAATAATTTAATCTCTAGGATAAATTTTAGGTTTTTTGGTGCCAAAATATTTTTATATTTTAAAATAAGAAAAAAAACAAATTTAATCAAAAAATTTAATTAAAAATTTATTAAAAATTTATAAAATTTTGAAGTTTCAATAAATTTTAGTTGGATACAATTTTATAAAAAAAAAAATTAAGAAATTTTTTATATAGGTACTCAGTTACATTTAAGAGGTTCTTTACATATTCTTTACAAACATTATTTGTCAAATTTTCATTACAAACGATCTTACCAGGCGATGAACATTTCGGAATTTCTTTATCGTGATCGCCTATAACTAATCTGACAGCTGTGAATACTGTCACGCGTAGCTATTCAGAAGGCATTTATTCCAATAAATGAATTGAAATAAAAGAAAACCAAACAATATAATCCGCCAGAAGAAGTACGAAGACAACATTTCCCTTCCCACTTACAATGGACAGATTGCGGACCTTTCTCGAAAAACTTGTTGAATTGGAATTGAAGATTGAAAAATGTTTACACATTTACTAGTTATTTGTTGGGATTTTTGGTTTTGGACAACTTCCTGCCTTGTACTTTTTTTCAGTTGAGAAATGGTTTTTCAAATTAAAGTAACCGATTTTGGAACATTTCTGAAGTGTCTTCACGAAACTTATCAATTGTCATATTAGGCAATAGTTCAATGTGGTTGTCAAAAGTACGTTCACTGTTATCAAACAAATTGTGACAAAGTACAACAAAAACAAACGATCGTCAGCTCTACAACATTACAGATAGTTTCCGATGTAAAGATTTCCATTTTAGAAATTCTAATTTAATACATTTTACACTCCGACAATTTTAGTTTCAAGATTGACTCCTCCTCACATTGTACTTAATCTTGGGGATAATAAAATTTGGATTTCAAATAAAAACGAAAATGAAAATGAAAAAGAAGGAGAAGAAGAATAAGTACAAAGTCCAACTAACTCAATGTTCATATTGCACCGCCATGAAATTCCAATTCAGTATGCGAAGTCATACGCCAAAGTCAAAAAAAAAAGAAAAATACAAAAAAACAAAACGGAAGAGGAGCTGCTGCCTATTGGGTTGACGTTTCTCTGCTTCTTCTTTTCTATATATGCAACTACTTTGGCGTCTGCTCTCAAGTGTTTGGGGAGTCGTCGTCGTCGTCGCAAGCCGATGGCTACAGTGCAGTAAGCGCCTGCGCCCGCGCATAACTACTTCAGCCAGCCAGGGCAATGAGTGTGCATGAGTGAATGGCTATTTTTAGCATTTTTTAAGTACGCAACAACAACAACTACAACAACTACAACATAAAAGTATCACGCACTTAATTATGAATGTTATCTGCAAGTCTAGTCAAAATATTTTTAGTTTATCCTTTAGACGATTGTGGTGGATTTTTAAAAACATCTTTTGGGGGACAAATTAATTGACAATGACGAAAATAAAAATGTTCCTATTTGCCCTTAAGTACGATAATTTCATGTCAAAGAAACCGGAGCGAAATGGAAATGGACCAGAATACAATTGAAATGAAACTAACTTGGAAAACGGAATTAGAATCAAAATCGTAATGAAAGGAAAGGAAAATGGATCTGGACAAAATAGAATTGGAAAAAGGTTGGAAATGGAGCAACATTTTACAATGGAACAGGAATGATGTGGAACGATAATTTGTATCGTATTCGTTATTTAAGTTTTGGTAGGGCCGAAGATAATTCTCTTAATAGCTTAGTCTATTTTGGTGTTTAATGAGAATTGAAAATAAATGGAAATGTATCGGAACCAAATGGAAGTGGAAAAAACTTGGATTGGATCAGCATTAAATTTTAGTTGATTCCAACGCATATTAATCTGCTTTCATCGATTCTAATTTCTTCAGCAAAATGAAAAAAAAAAAAAATACAATGCACAACAACAAGAATAACGACCGGCGTCTGGCTTCGTTCTCTCGTTTTGCAGCAAATGTGATTTTCAGTGTTTTTCGGCAGTTCTTCGTTACGAAATTCGCAGGAAAATACACACACCAATTCAAACAACGCACACACACACGCCATAGACCATACACAAAAGGATAACAGGATGCAGTTGAGAGATTTTATTTCATATACGGGCGAAGCGAGAAGCAGGCAAAGAGACAAAGAGCCAACAATTTAAATTGCGGTAAAATTGCCAGACAATAAAAAATGAAAAAAAAGGGAGTGAATCTGTGAATCTTGAAAATGAAGAGGAAATCGAAAGGAAGAAACCTTTCGAATAATGAAAATATGTATTTCCAAAAAAATAATGAATTTCACAATTCGCAATAATTAAAAAATGTATATTTTCTACAATTTCCTTTTGACTTACCAAAACCTTAGCAAATCTTCGATCCAACTCGTCTGTCGTGGGCATGGGCTGCTGACTGCGACTGCGCACGCTCGGCTGACGCACATGATGATACTGCGAACTTGGGCCGATGTCATAGCGTAAGTCCTGCTTCTGCAGGAAACCGCCGCCGCCAGTTACGAGGGCCGCACTGGAAGTGGAGCCACTGCCATTCTTCGACATCGAATGGTAAGACTGATGCGAAGAACCGCCCGGACCACCGCACTCCTCACCAGCCATCGATGAATCGATGGTGGTGATCGGGCGTGATTTGACCGCACCCATGATGGAAGCTACGCGACCACTTCCGCCGCCTCCTGGTCCTGGACCGGGTGCTGCTCCAACGCCTCCTCCTCCGCCGCCGCCGCCGATGCTGTCCGGCGCGGTTAGCGCTTGGCTAAGGGAGGATACCGCACCCCACACTGTCGTCTGGACAGAGCGGCAGAGTGCGCGTGTCTTCGCCGGGCAACTCGAGAGTTGCTCCTTTAGTTCGTTGAACAGATCCAAAATTTACGTTTCACTTGACGCGGGGGGCAAGCAAAGCAATTACTGCTGTTATTGTTTTTTTTTTTATTGCTGTTGATGTGGTGGTGGGTGGTTGCGAAGGGCGCGATCTTGGCCTAGAACTGCAAACATTTGTCAATCGAGAGGGTGTTGGGGAGAGGATTTTTGGACTTTTTTTTAAATTTAGGATGAACACTTGGGATATTTTACATGCAGCCAATTAAACCGATTTTAATGAATTTTCAATAATTATTTTCCAATTTTTTTTAGCAAAACTTAAATAAAAGCAAATTTTTTTTTTAAAAAATTAAAAACTTTCCAATTTTTTTAAGGCACTTTTGGAATTTTCTTCAAAATTAAAATATTCAAAAAAGGCAACAGGTTCAAGCGGTAATAGCGATAACGGCATATTATCCGCTTCCGGTACGCGCCTCTGCCGACGCCCGCAGTCAGCGCAGACCCGGTGCGGCGTTTGCGGAAGTCCTTTTTCTATTCGTAGAGTTTGAGTGCGTCTCGACGCCTTTTTCTTTGTTTCCAAATTCCAAATGCAATTTCCTCGCTTCAATGAATCAAATTTGCACAGGTTTTTTTCAATGGATTAACAATTTACCGCAAACTTTGAAATTTTAATTACATTAATCGGATTTGAGCCCGAAAACATTGACAAAGGATAATTTTTTGCTTTCGAAATTTTTTCTTATTCGTATTTTTTACGATTTTAATTTACGTTTTCATATGCAATAATAGCAATAGGATATTTTCCGATTGTTAAATTAGACACACAACATAATTTTATGCAGAATTGCATCTCCCCAATTCACAGAATAAATTGACTCAAACCAACTTTTTTTTTGCTTCACTGCTGCACTTTTTTGTTTTGCTATTAACAAACAGTCATCCGCTCACGAGTACTTTTCTTTTACGCGAACAAAATTCAACTGAAATGAAATGAGTAGCTCTGCCAGAGTTGCATTTAGCAAACGAAGAAGATAGTAGGAAATGTTACCTTTCTCGGTTTAGTGAAATAAGAAGTTATACGTTTTATGTCCGTGAAATAAGAAAATCCAACACATGGTTTCGTGTTATGTTAGCCGGTTAGCAGTATTTGTTAGTTTATTTCAGAAATATTAGTACTTAACCAAAAAGTTGTTCACAAAAAAAGTACTATTCTGGGTGAAACGAATTCGTGCAACCCTGCATGTTTTTCGCATATGGCAGTGCTGTGTTGAAGAAATGATTGAAAAATATAAATAATAATGGGATTCATGTAATGATACAAATTTCTGCAAAGCGTATTGCCTACTTTTATATACGACATTGTATGAAGAAACTATCCGATGTTGAGTTTATATAACGAATAAATGAATTGAATTGAACGCAATAATACAAAATTTCAAACTTAACTCGGCCACTTTTCATTAAATTTTTTATTTTGACATTTATCATTTGTATAAATTTCTACAGTAGTTTACACATCGAAATCGTTGAATATTTTTATGCAATTTGAGTATAAGATTTTCTGTACAAATTTTGACAGTTCATTTACGCTTGCATAAAAATATTATGTTTCTGCAGTTTCCACTAGATTTCTATCGGATACCATTAATAATTATTTTAATAAATAGAGGTCCATAAATTATGATATGTCATTCATTCAATGACAAAAAATCATTTATGACAAATAACTTTTGAATAGTCTTATAAAGAGTTTTACTTTTAATTGCTGTTGATAAGTACCTCGTATCGATAGTGCGTTCCTTTTAACAAAATTTATAAATGATTCCACACCACAAGGAAATTTTTTTTATTCGAATATCGTCTTTTCAATAACCATTTTGGAGCAAGTTTCGCGTTGTCTGCGAACGCACGCGAAGTCAAATCCCAAAAAACATTGCGTTTCGCACAACCGTTTGCACTGTCTGGATATTTGTTCCCGAACAAACATCGGAAAACAGACTTTGCCCGAACATTTTGAACGAATCAAAGATCGCTAGCCGAATCGTTTACACTGACCGAATGAACAGCATTTCTTTCGTGCGATCTAAATGCACCTCTGGCAAAATTCAAAAAAATCCCTCTAAAAGAGAAATTGTCCTCAAGTTGGCAACACTGGCCCGAAGAAGGGAAGTTTGTAGGAATAAAACACTCACAATATTTATTTATGTTGTAGGATACAGAACAGATACAAGCATACGGATTTTTCAGTGAAAAACGAGAATATACGGATTTCCGAGAAAAAACTAGTGAATTGTTGTACGGATTTTACGGATTTATCAGTAAAAACGAGAATATACGGATTTTCGATTACACTTATCATACCGCATACCGCAACAACCAGTTTGTGAAAATAAAATACTTCCAAATAAAATGAACACACCGCGGAAAAATGGAAGTTACCCGTCGCCGTACGCGACCCCGATTCAGCAATATCCTTCGCAGTCCGAGGATTACCTATCACTGCAAATTGGCGGACCTGGATCGAACAGGAAGGCACAAACACCTTACAAACAACAACACCGTGGTAGGGGACGCTTCAGCTCAACGCCTGGAAAAAATTATCAAGACAGCGAAGGAGGCGGTGGAAGTGGCAGTGGCGGCGGTGGAGTGGCTAGTGGAAGAGGCGCCAGTGTTCCATACTTTTATCAAAACAAACAGCAAATGGGAGGACGCGGTCAAAATCGTTTCAACAATGGCAATAATCGGAACAGTAATTATGGTGGAAATGGGAACGGCGGCGGCGGCGGCGGTGGTCGTCAAAACTATCAGAAGCAAAATAGATGGAGCAATGGCGGAGGCGGCCGAGGTGGCGGCCAACGAAATTTCGTAAATATAATTTAAAATGAAATTTTACGAAAATGGCTGATATTTTCTTTTCTTTCTCTAGAACAAAGATGACATCTCCTCGTATTTCCATCCCACAATGCTGGAGGATCCCTGGTTGGAATTAATGGAACGCCACAATGCCATACGTCGCAGTGAAATCAATCTACAAACCTCATCAACGTCAGAGCGTAAGCTACGTGAAGACTCGAGCGATGAGGAGGAGGCTGGCAGCGAAGGTGGTGTGTAAGTGGAGAGGAATGCGAGTGTCTGATGAGTTGTTAGAAATTGCTAATGTTTAGCAAACCTGTAAAATAGATTTTAAATGAAAGAATTTTAAAAGGTTGTAATTTTAATATTTGTAAAAACTATTTAATTATATTTTTTATAGTTTTACTTGTATGAAATTCAAGCGACCCTGTATTTATATATCAAAATATTGCAATACAATAATTGTAGTCCATACATTCATGCATACAAACATTCTTAATGATGTTACAACAACAACAACAATACTTGTATCGAAAGTAAAACTACCTGCGCCCGATTTCTTGCAAAGAGGTATTTCCAAATTCGAGGATGTTCTCGGAATCGAGGGTTTTCGGTTTCTTTGAAGCACATTCTACTCTACAGAATCCTTGTCTCATACACAGCCGCAATCGCTTTCACTTGGATTAAAATTAATTTTACTTATATTCGAATCATCCTTGGAGGACTTCTCTCCATTCTGTGGAGTACGCTGATTGTAATGGCACAACCTGTTTTTCTAGGTTAGGCTATTTCGTCTTTCATCTTGAAAATTTTTTGGAAAATTTTCGAAGCTATAGAAAAAAAAATGTTTGAAAAAAAAGCGTTTTTGGTTTTTAAAGTTTAGTAAAAAATCGGTCCCGATTTGAAAAATCTCACCATAAAACTAACAATAAATTCACTTCCACTCGGATTCAGAGCCACTTTCACGCGGATCTTGGAACCTAGTTGATGACCTCTCATTTGTTATGGGAACTTGTCTTCCTTTTCTCCCCTAGGAAAGCACCATCAGAATATTAACAAATAAATCACATTTTAATGAGCCTATTTACACAGTCATTCCCATGACGCATGGGCATGCCGTTTTTAGAATTTACACTGACATGTGCATGACGAAATTTGACAGTTTTTATATGAAAATGAAAATAAACGAGGCATGGAGTTGCCACCTTTTACGTTTCTTGTATGGATTTTCGGTGCAAAATGTTCTATCCCGTTTTCACTACCGCAGTTCTTATTAGCTCTTTGTCAATTTTTTCGTCATGGAACTGATAGTGTAAATAGGCTCAATGAAAATAAAATTTTTAGAAATTTGAAAATATTTTTATTCAACAGGTTTTTTATTTCTTCTTGTTTTTGTTTATGCTGTACAAAATTGGTAGAGTAGAAAAGGTCTTTCGTCGCTACAAAGGACATTTGTGAAATCTTGGAGCAATGGAAGTGAGTAGACCAAAACGTATGCAGTTGCAATGGGGCGTCGTGTTCGATAGCAGCCACAGCCTAAGTTACTTAAAAATTACTACAAAATGATTAGCAAATTCGTGTACTATTTGCCGTTCTTGTGCTGGTGCTTCTGGAGGTACTGCTCCCAGTCGGCGCTCAATCGATTGTAGATGTTCATGGTGGCACGCGCATCCTCGACGGAATTGTGCTCGCCAGTTTGGATTTCCAGGCCAAGTATCGCCTGGCTGAGACGCTTCAGGCTAGGTGTGCGGCCGTTGGCCACCAAACGACACAAGGGCTTGTAGCGCGATGTGTCTCGTATATTTACGAAAGGGTGCTTGATGTGCAGAACAGCCAGATCGTTGCGAATGCCGTGGCCAATTAGGATTTTCCCCTGCAGCAGGGCGACCACCTCGTCTTGCACGCAATCGAACTCCTCGCCGTTCTCAATGTCATGAGGTCGTATGCCGGAAATGCTGGTCCTGTAGTCGGTGACCGTTTCGCGCGGCTTCACGAACTTATCCAGCAAAATGTGACCCTGCTTGTTGACAATCGAGACACGTGCCAGCATGTCGTCTTGTCCGTTGAAGCCCACACCCACCATTTCGCAGTCCATGGCCAGATACTTGTTTCTTTGGGCCTCTTTGCGTTTCTGGCGCAGGCGTGCGGCCCTGCTTAGAGGCGGTGCTTCTGCGCCAGCGTCATTTGCAGCCACCAACTCCTGCGAATGAATGAATGAATCCTGCGGCGGTGCATCGTTTTCTTCATCAGCTGGCTGGCCAGCGATTGCAGCCGCAGCAGGTGCTTGCTTCGCCATTTGCGCATTCCAATTGGAGCCCGCTGCACGCCTGCTGACATTCACATTTGCCTTACCGCCGCCCGCCATTTGTAGTTGCTCCATAGAGGAATGCAATTGTGGTTTCTTCTCTTGTGCCACAGTCTTCTTCTTCACCTCCTCCTCACGCATTTCTTCACTTTCGCTTACCTTCCGTGTTGTTGCTAGTTTCTTTTTCTTATTATTCGTTGCTACATTTGACATAATTTCACGTTACTGCTTTGCGGAATTTTTTCAACTTCTTTAATATTTTGTATATAATTTTCTGTTATAATTGATAAATTTACTCGTGTTGTAGCATTTCAGATTTCCCCCCTCCCGTACGTCATTGAAAGAGGAATTGAAATGATTCAGGGCTACCGTTTTTGCATATTTGATTGGAAAAGTACTGAAAAATTGAAAAAGTACTGAGTAGTTGCTGAAAAAGGCAACGCTGATAACTGATTTTTGAATTGGAAAGAACGTCAATGAAAACGAAGGCAAAGAAAATCATAGAGATGACAGGAATTATTGAAGTGAGAACATTATTCCTACTTGCCTCACCCGGTTTACTCCACCGGTGGATTGTGAATATGTACAATCAAAATAAAAACAAACTATTATGAATGTTTGATAAACAAAATTTGTAATTTTTATTTTAATAATTTTACCATGAGTTTGCTTAGAGAAATGATATTTAAAATCAAAGAGCACAAAATACTGTATAACAAATCAGACCAAAAAGATGAAAGCAAAATACAGGAAGCGTGGGAGCTGGTTGCCGCCGAATGTTCTATGGAGACAGGTTTGATGTTTTTACAGTTGCAATTGAATTCAATTATCAATTATTTAATATTTAGCTAACTATGCGCAAAATTTATGGCAAAATCTGCTCGATGAATACTTGAATTTTCTGCGCTATGGAAGCGACTTCAAGTTCGCGAAAGATTTGCAATTCATGCAACAATACATGTTGAAGGCAGGCGATAGCTCAGAATCGGAATCGGAGCTGGACGACTGTGAAGTGGAACGAATTTGTAATGATGAAGTGTCGGCAGATGTCGACTACGAAACGATGGTAGAGGATCACCTGGTCAGCCCATCAGTAGTGGTTAAGACACGGAAGAGAAGGACCACCGAACCAGACGTCGCCATTTCTGAAATACCATCTGCTGGCAGCTTTAACAATTTATCCTCCATGGAACTGATCTTTCTTGGATATGCCAAAGTTTTGCAAAAAATGCCACCTGCCCTCCAATTGCAAACGAAACGGAAGATAGCTGATATTATGGATGAGGCGGAAATGAAGATGTTGGAACAGAAATAAAGAAAACCGAATATGAAATACAACCACACAATATGACCCATTTGGAAGTACTAAATAAAAAATGTGGTCTCAAGACCCCATTTGGACTTGTTTATATGTGGTTTTTGGAGACCACATACTCCATACTAAAAATCGGTTTCTAAGCATTTCCAATTGAATACGGCAATAAAACATTCTTGACAAATTTTCGTTTGTTTTTGTGTAAAGGTATTCTGTATTTTACCGATTTTCAAAATTTCATTGATTTCTGTCGATAATTTATCGATAATTTTACGAAAATTTATCGATCATTTTTTGATAATTTATCGATATTTTTTCAAAAATTTTCCAATACTTATCGAAAATTTTAATTTGCTGATCCATTTAAAAATTTTGTTCCAATTCCATTTTGTTCTGGTCTAATTCCATTTCAGTTTAGTTTTATTGCCATTTTGTTCCCGACCTTATTTCCAACCCAATGCAAAAAACCGCATCCAAATCGGTTCAGTATTTCTCAAGATAACCGAAAATAATACAAATTTGGCGCCCATTTTGTATGGGAGGTAGGCGTGGTTCTTATCCGATGTTGCCCATTTTCAATACCGTCAAATCATTCGCCAAAATAAGAGGAATCCCAAAATTTTGAGGCTCAAAAAATGTGGCAGTTATCGAGCGAAATGACAGACAGGCCAACATGGCCTAATCGACTCAGGAGGTGATGCTATGAATATATATATATAAAATATATCATGAATATATATACTTTTCCATACCGGACACTCCTCCTTATGGGCGTTACAAACGGTGTGACAACAACTATATACCTTCGTACACTAGTGTGCAGGGTATACAATAAGCCACTTACGAAAAATCTAAAACCATCAATTTAAAATCCGTTTTTCGTTAACATCGTCTGGCAACACTGCTCTCAGGGTGGCGGTTAATTTCGTTTTGCATTTTTTGTTTCGTATGTTGTTTATTTTGTAAAAAGTGTATGTATAAGTTTAACCAGTGATGGCAACCTAACATTTTTTGACATCAAATGTAAAATTTTACGTTGCAAACAGTTTTTTTCGACTTTAAATTTGACGTCAAATTTTTTAATTTGACGACATATTATAATAATAATAAAACATATAAATATTATGAAACACCTGCGTTTTGTGGTGGGAGATGGATGTCCGACCAGTGCTCGATTGCCACATTTATTTCATATTGAGATTTTGTAATATCTTGTGAGAAGTGAGTTTTTTGTGAGATTTCTTAACCAATGTAAGATTTTTTGAGGATTTTAGCTCGTATGAGATTTAAGTAAAAAGTACTAAAAAAATTCATTTTTCCCTTGAAGCAAAACTCAAGTCAAAATTATACTCTACCGGGAAAGTACCCTTAATTTGGCAACACTGGTCGTATGGTCGTACTTCAATCTTCTTTCGTCGTCATCGATTTTTTATTTTTTCAAACGCAGTTCGGTGTACAGCAGCGAAAAAATCGTGTGTCATCCGCAGAAAATTCCCTAACGCCCTAAATTGTGGCAATTAATTGCAAATTTTCCATAAATTTGCAATTATGGGCGACAATGAGCAGAAGGCGCTGCAATTAATGGCCGAGGCCGAGAAGAAATTAACACAGCAGAAAGGATTTCTCGGCTCGCTTTTTGGGTAAGTTGGTTTGTGTGTGTGTGTGTGTGTATGGATTTTTTCCCATTTCAATTTGAGTTTTTTCGCTTCCAATTGGGAACTTTCTATTATTGATTTCAATTTTCGATTGAATTCAATTGGCGATAATTAATGATAACAAAAAAAAGTTGCTCCGAAAAAACGAAAAATCAATTGTCCTAAGATTTCATCATAAGGGAAAAATCTGGGGCTCCGCAGCGCTGCGACTGCGGCGGAGCCCCGCTGACGTCGTTCGATTTTTCGCAAAAATTTTCTGCTCTTTGCGTCTTTGTGCGATTCCTTTTTCTTCCTGGTATACCGAAAATTTGTTGTTGTTTCGAAATGCGACACGGGCGCAGAAGCATCTATCCCCTCGTCCATTGCCGCTTTTCGGCTAAGTGTTCGTAGAACAACAACACAGCGTCGTCGGCTGCTGTCCTGCGCCACTGCGTATAAATTTGTGTGTGCCTCGAGTGTGTAATGGTATTATTAACACTCATTCACTTTGGCTACCCCCCGTTTCCCTCCCCCTCTCCCATTAACAGTCCACAAACCCCCACCCACTTTTCTACTATTTCCACCCTCTTTTGCTCTATCGTCGCTTGAACAAAGGCGCAGTGCAGTTAACAGCGAAATGTGTAAAATTTAATGATTTGTTCATCATTACGGCTCCACAGCCATGTTGTTGTTGTTGTTATTTTCCTTTTGTCTCCCTTATTTAAATATGCAAATGTGTCACATTATCTGCCTTAAATATTTATAGAATGTATATAAGTTTAATGTGAACCGTTGACGGTGCTCTAGAAGGATTTTAAATGGAATTTAAAATTTCATTTTCATAGGCATTTTCAACCAAGTTTTTTTCATAACCTCACTTTTTCCTAAAGAGAGTTAAAAATGAAAAATGAAATTTGATTATTAAAAATGCAAATAAATGATTGAGAACATTTATTATTTTTCATTGGAACCCACTTTTAAAGTACAAATTTATCTTCAAAGACCGACCACGCTGTTGGCCTAAATTGAATGACAAAATATTAAGCAAACATTTGATAAAAGTAAATAAAAATTATAAAAACTGTGACATGCTGCAGAGTGAGTGGCGCCATCTGTTATTGGAAAGGCAAATTAAATAGGAACTAGAGCAGTTCTTCAAAATTAAGAAAAAGGGAAATGCTGGAAATACGCAGTACACGCTTACTTTCCACATAAATGCACAATTTTCGTTTCAATTAGTCCAAATAGTACCATGTTGAGGCCTCTTTGTAACTAACTACATATTTAAGTGTGTTCTGAGTTGTCCTTCTTCGGGCACACAAGACAAATAATACACTTTTTTCACATTCCCTTTGCTTCAATTTCATTTCGACTTTTAAAGCAGTGGCACCAACAAGGTAGAGGAGGCCATCGAGTGCTATCAACGCGCCGGCAACATGTTCAAAATGTGCAAAAACTGGACAAAGGCCGGCGAGTGCTTTTGCGAGGCGGCCAATTTGCATGCAAGAGCTGGTAGTCGCCACGATGCGGGCACCTGTTATGTGGATGCCTCAAATTGTTACAAAAAGGTAACATACATTCGTTTTTACTTACATTAATTCTAAACTTTTTGTATTAAACTTCACATTTTATATCAAAAACTTCAGATGGATGTAGAAGGTGCCGTCTCGTGTCTTCTGAAGGCCATTGACATCTATACGGACATGGGTCGTTTTACCATGGCAGCAAAGCATCATCAGAGCATTGCTGAAATGTATGAAAATGACCCAACCACGCTGGTGTGTAGCAACGAAACAAAACTAGTGCAAATTGTATCAATTCTGATTGTTTTTTTTGTAACCCTTAACAGGCTAAAGCGATTCAGCATTACGAACAAGCTGCCGATTACTTTAAAGGCGAAGAGTCCGTCAGTTCAGCCAATAAGTGTATGCTAAAAGTGGCACAATATGCTGCCCAGCTGGAGGATTACGAAAAGGCCATTAGCATCTATGAGCAGGTAATTTCCGAAATTGAGCAACAAATTACTGTGTATTGAAAGTCTTCAACGTTTTTTTATATTATTTTTATTCTATCAGGTTGCCTCATCTTCGCTCGAGAGCTCTCTTCTCAAATACAGCGCCAAAGAGTACTTCTTTCGCGCTGCACTTTGTCATTTGAGCGTGGATTTGTTGAATGCCCAACACGCCATCGAAAAATATGCACAGCAGTATCCAGCATTCCAAGATTCAAGAGAATATAAGCTCATTAAGGTAAGAGTTTTTTTTTGGGAGGTAACAAATTTTTAAATTTTTATATTCGAAGCAATTAAAATCTATATCTATATTAGCGTGGTCCAAAATTAACTTTTTTTCGCTGGAGATCCATGATCCCCCTCCAATAATTTCATTTTGTGAGAACAAATTTACAAAAAAAAAGTTGGACATCTTAGGTTAACATTAAACTACATGGGAAAACATAAATGTTTTCAAAATGGTTTTTCAATTTTCGGAATAAAGCTTAAAATTTAGTAGAAATGGTAGAGAACTCTTCAACGAAGAAATCCATGTAAAAAGCGGGTTTTTACACACCTCCCAACTCCTGCTGGTGTTCAAACTATTTTTTTTTTTAAATTCGTTAGTGCACTCATTTATAATATGATAAACCCCAGGACTCCCAATAGACTGATTAACAGACACATTACCGCACACTATTCAGGAAATCTCTAAATTTCGGTCGCCTGCTTTCCATACCTACGACGTACGTACGGCAAAACTTCCGACCAAAGTGAATACACCCATACATCCATATTTCATATAGTGTGGACTACATAACTAAAAGTAAAAATTCAAATTAAAAAAATCAGTCAAATTGAAGGGCCTTATGGAAGAAAACAATTTAAACCGACAGTTTCGTGGTTTATTTGTGATGTTTTATGTCATAGCAAAAAGGGAAAAAACTGACAAAAAAACGAATGTACTTAACCCTTCTTCCGTTATTTATTTTTAGTTCGATATAAAAATATAAATTAATGTAATATTCCCCTTCTGCCGCTTTCAATGTTGTGGTAGCATTTTTGACTATGTCAGAATACCACAAATGTATCGGTGAAATACATTTTTGTGCAAGATCTAAATTACCTTATTGTAGCTTAATCCCTTGATTAGCTGCAAAAGTAGTTGAGGGTTTCTAAAAAAGTTCAGAGTTGAAAGTTGAAACTGTTGTTCCTTTTATGGCTTTTGTTTTTGAATAGTTTTAAATGTGACCATTGATATTGCTGCGATAGTATTTTCGAGCGATCTCGCTGAAATTCGTATAGAAAATTCAAAATGACAAACTCAATATTGCCCAAAATAAAATTGTTTTTAAGGAATTTGTAAAAAGAATTCAAAATAAAATTTTAAAAATGTGGAAAATTTTTTAAAATTTTTATTTATTGAGATAGTTTATTTTATTTTGTGTCTTTTTTGTTAAACTCTCTATAAACCCCCGTCTGGAACATTTTTATATAATTTTGAACCTCTCACCTTTAGGTCCTCTGTGAACATCTCGAGGAGCAAAACATCGAAGGCTTCACCGAGACAGTCAAAGATTATGACAGCATCTCGCGCCTGGATCAGTGGTATACCACGATACTGCTTAGGATTAAGAAGGCGGCCGATGAGGATCCCGATTTGCGATAAATTATTCCAAATAATATAAAAAGAAAGAAAGAAAAAAAAACACACAACAAGTAAATTTAAAGACAAAAACAAAATAATCATACACTTTAAACTACATAATAATAATAATTTTCAAAAAAATATTTAAACTTCACACACACACAATATGCAATTCTATTAATAACTACAGATGAACTCCTCAAACCGAATTGAGTCGATTGCAAATTCATTCAAGAAACCAAAATACTTATAACAAAATTAAAAATTCCATATTGTGTGTGCGCAACCAGGATGTGAAACGAAACGGCGAAAAGACACGAAAACGCGGATTTTAACCAGAATTTTACACAATTCGCTTGCTACACATGGCACTAAAGTTGCAGTAGGAATAGGAATTTCAGCAAACCAAAAAAATAGTTGAACAATTTTTTTTTTATTTCAGTTAAAGAATACCTAAAACGAATTACAAGAAGAAGAAATTGCAGAAATCTTTTGGTTTGATTGAGTTACATATTGGTACCTTTTAAAGCTGTCTTTTGTTGAGGGCACTTTGTAAGGCCCCTGTGGCGGAGTGCTGTCAAGGGCTAGCCAGGGTGCTTCATTTGAATACTTTTCTAACGATTGATTAGTTGAAACGGAATTGTTTTGATTTTATTGAAATGCTTCGTTGCATTTTGTGTTAAAAAAAAGAAACGCTTTGAATTTATTTTGAGAACAAACATTTGCATTTGGTTTCCAGCCTCTCTGACAGAGCAACTTGAATTTCACGTGATTTTTGCCACTCTTTCGGCCAAAAAACAAATGCAAATGTTTAATTACTTTTTTGTTGTTGTTAAAAACCAAGTAGATGTTTGTTAGACAAATTAATTGAAATTAAATTGAATTATTGCAAAAAAAGAAAACAAAAAAGAAGAAATATTGAAACCTAAAATTTATCTAATAAGAAAGCAAATACATAATGCCACATAAAGCATAAATATATATAAAAAAAAATTGATAATGTTATAAAAGCAAAAACAAAAACTTAAAATTAAACAATAACTATGGTAGAATATTACATCACATTCGAATTCGAGCTAAACGAAGACCATCGAATACCAAAAGTGTTACACTGGAAAATGAAAAATATGAAAAAAGAACATCTAAACTTTAAATTACATTACTACATTACATACTTATATATAAAAATAATCAAATCTATTAACAAAAAAACAAACATATACATATATAAAATTATACTAACACACACAATATAGATAAATCTATACCGAAGAAAGAAGTCGAAGAAAACGACGAAAGAAAGAAGGAATGAAAGGAAAGGAAAGCCATGCGAAGGCTTTCAGGCAAAATCAGAAATGATTGGTGACGGGTTTAGAAAAGGCTAGAATGAATGAATCGCAATGGAAATCCACCAAGAGTACATGCAGGCTCACAAACAGACAGTGCATCGAACAGGTTACACAACGCACGCCCACTGACGCTACAGGGAGACGCTCTACCGCGGTGCGGCGCTGATTTGCTCATCTGATGAACATCTAAGAGGCAACCTGGATCCAAAATAAGGGGTTGCGTGAGCGGTCAGTGGCAAGGCGTGATGGTCGGCCGCCCCCTCCAGTGGCCGTTTGGAAGCCAATTTCATTTCTAGCCCCTTAAGCGATAAACATATGATGAGGACAGAACTACTCTATCCTTATCAACTATATATTCAACTTATACACACTATTATTATCCAAAAACTTATTCTATATTTACGTTCAGATTATATATAAAAAAATACTTGCATTATTTTATTATTACATTTCGCAGAGTGCACAGACAGTGGCGCTCTGGAGAAATGGTTTTTTATTCGGTACACGATTTTTAACCAAAAGAAAATACTTATAATATTTAAAAAGATATACATATATATAAATGCTATATTCAATTCAATATAAGTACAAGCAGAGGATCAGACGAAGAGGAAGCCCCACCACCATATGGCTTCTTCGGGCCTCGAACAACCATACTCTACTATCAAACATATATGATACTTGGGTACTAATTAGGTATATATTATATATATATATATTTAGGACATTAATTTACTTTGACTTACAACACCTTTACATTGAGAATTGCTAAGAAGATGTGCAGCGATGTGAAGAAGTTTCAAAGGCTTTTTTCTATTAGTCCATAAGAGCAAACGTAGTAGTTTTAATCAAAACGAAACAAGAAAAACAAAAATGAAAACAATTTTATTAATTACAAAAACTAATTAACAATGCATAAAGCATAAATATATAGATATTTAAAAGAAAACTATTAAAAAAAAATATAAATGATTTATTGTTCTTATATTTGAAAAGATGTTATATGCACGCATTAAACAAAACCAAAATAACTAAAATATTTATCAATGTAATTCAAGAAAACAAAATATAATTACATAACCAACAACACACGCAAAACAAGCATATAAACACCCTGTGTTACACTGAAAAAAGAAAAATGCAAAAGATGTAAAACCAATTACCAAAGTATATGTGTTATCAACGTTACACCGTAAACACACAAAAAAAAAACAAAAGCAAACACTGCAACAAAACCAAAATAACACCTAAAAAAACAAAACAAAACAAAAAATATTCAATTCCATTAAGCGTCAAATTACTACCCAAAAACAAAGCTTAAAAGAAAATACCAACATCAAACCGAAGAAAGTAGTTTTATTGAAATTATGTATTCAACAACCAATTCAAGAAGCAAAACCAAACCAATTCTAGCAATTTATTCCACAAATTAAATAAAAGTAAAAGAAAAAGAAAATAATTAAATTTCATTGCGTAATTTGCAATTTGAATGAAATTCGTAATTCGCCTAGCAAGTGAAAAAACTACTTAAAAAAGGTTATACCATCTAAGAAAGAACAAAAGAAAACAAAATGAAATTTATTAATTAATTCCAATTTAAAAGAAATTACCAACAAGTTAATGAGTAAAAAATCCATCTCGGTATTCCTATTTCCTTTGAGGGTCACAAATATCGAAATTCCATCTCACTCCTCTTAATTGTTGACTAGTAAATTTTAAGAAACATTCAATGAAAAAGTTAATAAAGAAACCAAAACAAAAACAAAAGAAAACTTAGAAAACTAAATAATAAATTGTAATGTTAAAAATTAATTGAAATTGAAATTGAAAAATTAAAAAAAAAAAAAATTGAAATGAAACGTGTATGTGTATGTGTAGCATTCGTAATTGTGTAAAGTTCTGCGCTTTCAATTCGTTGTCCAAAAAATCGAACGTCTTCGCGCAATATGGAAAATAATAATAATAAAAAAACAAAAACTAATCAAATGTGTTTTCATTTTTCACTTCACATCTACTTGAGTTTGGTTCCAGATCATCAGTACTTTGATACTTTCCTGAAATGCAACGCCAGTAGTAATTCGAAGAATTCGTATCTTCGTTATTCATCCAGTGTCACAACGGATCGTACTGGGTCGAACAGCGGTCAAAAATGGTCTAGTATCCAACAACTGTTGTAGCAACTGTAATGAACCTGATGAGGAGGCAAAACTTGAACATTTTCTCTGCTATTGCCCTGCGTTGGCCAGATATCGACTCAAAATACTAGAAGTGGTTTTCTTTAACTCGATAAGGGAAGGGGGGTGTCTACGAAAGTTTCGCAATTGAAACACTTCGCATTGCAGACCAATACTTTCGGATTGGATAAAGATCACGGAGGAAGGACTGTAAATTTCGAGTGAACAAAGAGTCGTGGTACCACAGCACTATGGACCAACTTGGTCTATATGAGGCCATTCCATTCTAACCTAACCTACTATTTTTACTGCGAGGAATATAGGGAAAGTTTTCTTTAACCATTACCATTACTTGAGAGTCGGAACCCGAAATTTAACTTTCAGTATGTTAAGTTAGCAGATTTGAAAAAATGTTGGAAATCTGCGTAGATTCCATTTTAAGAAAAAACACTTTGTTTTAAAAAATCGAAAATCTTTAAAATAAAAAAACCTCAATTTTCGGAACATTTAATCATTTTCGGTATGCATACTTGCTGATATATAATTAGGTAATTCCCATTACATTCGTCATATATTTTGGCGTATTAAACAAAAGTTGCGAAAAGGCAACAAGTCATGTTTGCATACACATATTTGCACAGCTTATGAAATAACAGAAAACGAAAAACCACAAAATGTCTCATCGGCAATGAACTAAATAATCTTTGAGGATATACTGGGTATAACAGATAGTATGGGCCAGAAAAAAGTTATGCACATTTAGAAAGTACAATTTGTCATCCTTTTCTATTGAGCCCTGAAACGTTTTCTATCTTCCAAAGTTCTAATTCACTGAGAAGTGAATACAAAAAATGTCTTTGAACAAGTATATACACCCCACCCCGTATATATTTTGCAATGTGGGATTGTCCCACGGATTGGAATAAATTATTTCCAAGAATCGCGTCCATTGTTTCAAAAGTGAGATTGAATGGTCAACTAGGAAAGTGAAATTCTGTCAATTGAAAACGCATCACTCTTCACGGTCGTACTTAGCATCGTGGTGTGCTTTCCCCCTTTCCCTTACCGATATTGATTGTGTCTACTTGAGAAGCAGCAACTCCAACCTAAAGTCTGGTTTTCATTATGTCATCATCAATGGCGCTTATTGTCAGTTAAGTGAAAACAGGTTGGCATTTAATTGTACATTTCAGGAACTGATATAAAATATGGAAAAATGAATATGAGGTGACGTCACCATTTGACATATACGTCGATAATTGCCAATATGCTGTCAAAGTGCTGAATTAGTGTCAGTCGTTGTCAGTTTATGATGCCATTGGTTTTGACATAATGAAAACCAGGCATTAGAATATAGGTTGCTTTGGAAATCGTGTGTTGTTTTAACATGTGTATGGTGGATGTGATTGTGACGGATCTCTTTGTTTTATAGCTCATCCTGGAGGCTTGTTTTCATTAGGAAAGGTGAGACATTATTGGACGTATAGGTGTTGCGTTTCTATGAAGACCATACCAAAGACATTTTCTTGCCTTCTATGTCACAGTGACATTGAACCAAACACAGGGAGTGATCTTAAGGAAACCAAACGGTTTGCTTTAAAAATTAACAATTCTCAAACTTTCAAAGGTTGAGTTAAAAATGTTTGTAATTGCATGATCGCATGAACACTCGAACCATTGTAGGTTCGATTACAAACTCATCGATTATCGAAATAACCAATAATTTACTTTTAAAACTTTCCGGATTGTTCACCCATACGGTCTGCTAAATTAACTTAGTGAAACGATGTCTGTGTTCAGGAAATTTTAATTTTTAATGTTTTTTTGCACTTAACACCACAACACTTACGAAACGTTTGATCGTCACCACTTGTTCAAATACAAATTACATTTTCTTCCCTCAACATCGGTTAACTAGAATTGGTTCTGGTCTCATCTATTAATAGGCGAAATGCAACTACACTCTTACCGCTGTTAGCTCTTTGGACATTTTGTTAAATGTTTGTGACGGAATAACCAGTCCGAAAAGAGAGTAAAGGGGTCTGAGTATGAAAACTTTGTATGCCTTTGAATTCATTAAAAATATTACTTAATTACATACTATTCTAATGAGAGACTAGCTGACACTCTTCACACGTTCAATTCTCTGCCTAAACGTGTCGATCGATTTATTGTCTTGATGCGAATCTCGCGAAAACTTCTGACCGCAGCTTCTTCAACGAATTGTTCAATCGGAAAGCTTCAGTTGGCTCACAGCGTTCAGTTCGAGCGGAACACTTTGTTTGGAACAGAAGCTGAACTTGAAAATAAGTTGTATGAAAAATACAAATTAAAAAAAAAAAGAACACAAAAACAACAAAAGTTAAATATAAAACAGTGCAGCACAACAGTCCGGTTTCGTGATAATACAACGAATTTTCAGCAAAACAGAAAAAATCTCGTTTATTTTTACAATACGGTGCGCGGCAGGTATAGTTAGTTAGATAGATAGCTACGAAACGTGTAGAGCGAAGTGAAATTATCTCTTACAAAATATCAATCGAAGAGGTGTAATAAAATTTAATTAATTGTGTAAAAAAACATTTCTCATGACTAATTGATAGAATCGAGACAAGGTTTCTGAAACATCATAATGCCCGTACGCAAAGGTGGGTACTCTCCATAATGTATTAAATATTTACACTTACCACGCCGAATTGCATTACCCACACAAGTAATTAAATAATGAGCACTGATGATGATTCAATTATCATTATTATCAATTTACAATGCTCACCTTGGGGGTTTTCATAACTACCCTACGTCCAGTGAGGTGATCAGTCCTATACGAAAATTATTTTTTAGACTCGAATGTAGTGGAGCAAATAAGTAGAGGTTTTGGACTAAATGTTCCGGTCAAGAGTTGACCGAGAAATATGGACCCATCGGCACCATACATTTTTACAATCTTATCCAGCCAGGAAACTTATAATTCCAAAGCCCAAAGTATGTACCTTAAAGGAGCGGTAACAGATGTGGACTGAGGTATGGTAGCCCCAAATAGCGCGAAATTCTGCTACTGCGTCGTATTTAAGTGGAAATTATTTACAGGCCTGTCACGAATTTTCATTTTTCGAAGAACATTAGCAACAACCGACGTGCGGACGGACTTTTTTCTTATCAGCGTTAGAATGATTCTGCTTGTTTTAAGTGTGGCTTCAGGAAATACAATTTTCTAGTAAAGCAGTGATGCCTTTTTGAGACATCCATGTTGACAAAAACGGGGCAAGTTGGAATGTGTATGCACTTCAACGGAACCGGCGTGAACATTTTGGCTCAAACTCAACTAAACAATCAGAGTTTAGAATGTGGAAATATGTTCATGATATTGGCTCTTTTCTAGAAGTGTTGATGAAGCGTATAGAAATGTTCGGCCACGATCGAAATTTACTTCCGTAATTGATTGTATTTTTGTGAGTTGTTGTTTTGCCTTTGTATTGTTTCGCGGAATTTTTTAAATTGTATATGACTCAATATGGTTTGAGTTGTTAGGTTTCATTTTGGTTTCTTATCGCACACAAAATTCTATTTTGTATTGAATAAATCCATCTAAACAAACCAAATTGAAAACATACAATCTTCAAAATTGTTATTGTTGGGGTGGTTTTTCAAAATAATCAAATACATTCAGAATTTCAGAAACTCATATAACTTTTGTTAAAATGAATAGGAGTTACGTCGTCATTTCGTGATATTGTCAGCGATGGGCTTGGACCGCCTTCCGTTTGAATGGCACATATAAAAAAAACTCTATACATGAGCTTCAGAGGACAAATTTCCATTAAAATTAGGAAAAACCTCAAACAACACAAAAACATTCAACGGAAATGTGTATTAAAAACGAGGAGCAATAAATAATAAAATTGCAATATAAAAATACTACAGAATCTTTTAAAATCGTAAAAAAATGCAATTAACAGAATAGAAAAAAAGTATAACGGTTACGGCAATTTAAATATATTTTCATAAAAACTGCTTTTCCATTTTGTATTGAAAATTTGCATTAATTCACCACAAATTTCAGTTCTTTTGATCGCCCTACTGGCAGTAGCAACTAGCCCTCTGCCGAACAATGCCACCTGCCCACAGCTCAACACGGACATGCCTTTGCCGTCGATTACAAATCAAATACCCACCACAATATTGCCGAAAATCAACAATCGTAGTCTGGGTCCGCACACATTTCCGACCAATAACATGATGAACCGTACCTCAGCTTTGGCCGGTTTTCGGCGTATCTCGAACGGAGCTCAGCGATTCGGTTTGGACTTGTTTACCCTCTGTTCGGACATGATGGATTTCGAAGATTTCATGATATCTCCATTTGCCATCTGGTCGTTGCTGCTGTTGCTCACCGAGGGTGCGGAGGGTGAAACGCTGCGCCAACTGCGCAATTCGCTGCACATAGGTAGGGGATAGATGAAAATGCGAAAATGAATTGATAAAATATAGTTTTTTATTTACCAATTAAACAGATCATGAACAGCAAGAGCTGCGTAAAGCTTACCGTGTGGTGCATCAATACTTGACGTAAGTATGACCAGTTGGGGAATGAATGTTCAGTTCAAATCCAAAAAGTTTTCTAAGTCCACTGAAAATATGTTCATATTGCAGAGTGAACACCTCCACCATTGAAGTGTCCACGCTACAAGCTCTCTTCACCGACATCAATCAACCGGTGGGGCGCGACTTTGAACAGATTATTGAGCGTGATTATGGGACAGCGTTGATGCCGGTACATTTTCAAAATCCCCAAGCTGTGGCCAGAACCATCAATGAGTTGGTGGCCAATGTAACACACGGACTAATACAAAGCAATATACAAGCGCAAGAACTGGAGAATGCCAGTCTGTTTATGCTCTCATCGTTGTACTTCAAGGGACAATGGAAGGCAAGTGAATCGAAATACATTTTGTGTATGTACGAAAACTAATTTCAACATTTGTACGCAGTTCCCCTTCAACAGATCGTTAACACACTCGGAGCCGTTCTACGATGAGGATGGCTTGACTCCCTTGGGTAATGTGCCGATGATGAAGCAGGTGGCCAATTTCATGTACGCTGGCATAAATCAGTTGGAGTCGTATATCTTGGAGCTGCCCTATGGCAAAGAAGATAGACTATCAATGTTTGTCATACTGCCGAAATCGGGTAGGAGAAGCCACCAGTTAAATGCAATTCACAAAAATTAAATATTTTTCTTATCTTACAGGAGTACCTCTGAAGAAAGTAGTGCGCTATTTGCAGCAAACAGGCACTGAGATTATTTTCGAAGGTCTTCGTGAAACCGCGAATAACTTCGATGAGGAAGAGGTGGAAGTGATTTTCCCGAAATTTACAACTGGTACGGAATTGGCGTTGGGTGACACTTTGAAACAGGTTTGTGGTTTATTTGATTTGACTGTAGGAAATGTTGCAGGGAGTACCGTTTAATGCTACGCCTAGTAATATTATAAATTCATTGGACAACAATTACATTTTTTTCCTTTAATTATAATTTTTATTAATTTTTTTTTTTGGTTTCTTTCAGTTGGGCATTGTGGACGTTTTTGATTCAAATCGTGCCAACCTCACCAAAATGTCGGACAACATTTTCGTGCAACAAGTTCAGCATTTCACAAAAATCATTGTCAGCGAGGAGGGTACGGAGGCGGCTGCGGTGGCCGCTGCGACCTTAACCAACAAGGCCAACCCGCCGAAATTTTATTTGAATCGCCCGTTCCTGTATTTGATAATGGAAAAGCAATCGAATCTACTCTTATTTGCAGGGCAAGTAAGGAATCCCAATCGATATAGGTACTAGCTGAGTTTCTGTTTGGATGAATCGAACATACGCGACAATTTTTACCATTTCAATTATCATAGAGATACAGACCGCTGTTCCATTTCATGCTACCTTAAAATACATACACAAACATAAATAGAGGCCCGAACGGTAGTTTTTGGACAGTAGACCTTAACATTATTTTATTTTATTTGTCGGGGAATTGGAATTGTGATTCCAGGTCCCAAAATGTTACGGATACACCATCAACTAAATGAAAGCGTACTTCACAGCAAGAAATCGGACCAGTCCTTAAAGTCGATTGACTGACGACCAGTTTTCATATCAGTCTTTAGGTATTTAATCGTTGAACTGGCCCAAGAGTTGTAGGTATGCATTTATATATTACTTCGGACGTAAGGAAACGGACTGAGCCGCAGGTCAAGAACAAAATGACCAAGGAGCAGTACATCAAAATGAATCGCGGCATCAGTGACAGCAAGGACGACCTGCCCGAAGAGTATCTGTCGTCCATCTATGACGAGATTGCCGGCCATGAAATCAAAATGAAAAACACCGTTGTCAATAAGCCAGCGAAGCAGGTCATAGTCAATGAGAAGCGCCGCAAGTTGCTGTGGAACATGGAAATGGAGGCCATCTCCACCACGGCCAAGAATTTAATGAAGTCAGTGTCGCACGTCAAGTCGCCCTTCACTTCGGCCAAGCACTTGGAAGTGGTGCGTCCAATGTTCAAAATGGCCTGGACCCCGTTTCTGGCCGCCTTTTCCGTCGGCCTACAGGATTGCGATGATCCCGAAATTTGCCTGCTTGTGTTTGGACGGCATTCGCTGTGCCATACGTATTGCGTGCATTTTCCACATGACTCTAGAGCGTGATGCATACGTTCAGGCATTGGCTCGCTTTACGCTCCTTACGGCCAACTCGCCCATTAACGAGATGAAGGCGAAGAACATCGACACCATCAAGACTCTGATCATGGTGGCTCACACCGATGGCAACTACTTGGGCTCAAGCTGGCTGGACATAGTCAAGTGCATCAGTCAGCTGGAACTGGCGCAGTTAATTGGTAGAGGTGTGCGACCACAATTCCTCTCTGGCGCCCACAACACTCTGAAGGACTCGTTGAATCCCAGTGTTAAGGAACACATTGGCGAAACCAGCAGTCAAAGCGTTGTGGTGGCAGTGGATCGCATCTTTACTGGCTCAATTCGATTGGACGGTGACGCTATTGTCGATTTCGTGAAGGCCTTGTGTCAGGTTTGTACCCGATGACACCAGCTTCGATGAGGATGAACCGACCGATGTGTGTACGGAGCTGCCTGTGACGAGTAGCTATAAGCCGCGCCAATTTACCACCACGGCTATTCCCTATTCCCAAATGGTTGTTGTCTTAGTTCGCCCTGTTCCCAAATGGTTGTTGTCTTAGTTCGCCCTGTTCCCAAATGGTTGTTGTCTTAGTTCGCCCCTTGGTTGTTGTCTCAGCTCGGCTAACTCGCGAGTTTAAATCTGTTCTCAGTATATTTCTGCTGTCAGGTGGGTTTTCTATTGTTCGTACAAAGTACATTAGTTGTGTACGATAAGGGGTGGGCGAAAGGTGTTGGGCCTATCTTGCCTTTCTTATGGCACGCATTTTCGTAATCAATTTGGTGGCATTCAAGGGGAACATGCTTAGCCGATAACAAAAGCGCGCAAATGACAGTGGCAAAATTATTTCAACTTTGAAGCGCCATAATTGTGTAATGAACCACTTCCTCAAGCAGAGAACTTGCATGTAAATTAACTATTTACAAAGTCATCGAAATACAATTACTTTACACCCATTGCTCTTTTCTGTAAATGTTGTTAGCCACACTATTCGGCTTTAAATACCTACTAGTATCTAGTTAATTAATAACGGAAAAAGAGGACAACAAATTATGGGATCCCTATCAGTACCTACACTGAGGACATGATTACACGCCATTCTTAGGCAGGGATAAGATGTCACCATATAAAAGCTGTTTATCGCATATTGCTATACATGGCGTATGAGTGACATTGAATACAAATTGAATACCCTTAGAGTATGGAAAACTATATATATATTATTGATAAGCATCCCATATTGAGCCGGTCGGTCCGCCAGTTGTCCTTCAATAAATCTGCCGTCCTTATTGGGCTGTCAATATTGGCATTCCTATACTTTTTGCTTATGATTGGACGGTATTGAAAATGGATGGTCGCCGAATTTCATTATTTTCGATTATCTGAAGTGATTTGGACGGACTTTTTTTGTATTTAGTTGGGAATGATAGGAAAACAATGGGAATGGAATTGGAGCAAAACTTGGAAATAGATCGGGATTGAAATGATCGAAATATCGAAAAACTGTCAAAGAATCATATCGTATTAGTAGTGTGCAGGTGTGTAGGGTATTTTAGATTCGGTCAGACCGAAGATAATTCTCTTAGTAGGTTTTTTTTAATTCCAACGAATTGATGTAGAAAACCGACGAGACAATTTTCGATAATTTTTCGATATTTTCCATTTGTACTTGCAATTTGATCGGACATTTTGAGTTAGGATTGGTCCTACCGCACCTGGTTTTGTGAATTTGATCCCAATTTAGTCGAGCATCGAGATACTAGGGGCTCCGTACCTACTTAATCCGTTTCTAAACATTTCCAATCGAATCTGAGTCCGGCGGCAATATAATAATTTGGAGAATTTTGGAGTCAAGTGGGGAAGGAATGTGTCTGATTTTATCTGACATCTGGAATTTCTGTATTTTTTTAGTAAGCAGCGCCACGGGTTAAAGCCTGTATGATCCGATTCTCTTGAAACTTTCAGCATACATTTTTGGGCTTGGACTCCGGGGCGTGGCACTGCCCATACAACAAAAACATGGAATTAACTAAAGCGTCTATTGAAGTTTTTGCAGATAACTATATTTTTTTTAAAACTTTTACAGCCCGCGCAACGCCGGGTATGTAACATCTAGGGAATTAAATTGAAAAACAAACACAAGCCAGTTGAACATTGTTTCGTTTTATTGGATTGATAACATGAGTTTTGAGAGTCATCATTTCGCATTTGTCTACTTTTTAGGACGTCCCGAAGCCTTCTTGCCACCGACGGGCTGTTTGTCTTTGTTTGTTTTGCTGGATATGAGGGGATGGGTTTCTTTAGAGGAAAAAAATTGTATTTCAGAAAAATGTATTAAAAATGAAACAAAAAAAGAAAAAGTTAAACACACCATCGGTGGGAGCATCGGGCAGACTGATGTCGTAGCTGCTGATTTTTCGCTTTTTCGTAGACACCAGCTCGTCGTAGTCGCCATGCGTTGCGGCCGATTCATTCTCCTCCTTGGTAATGCTCGTCTCCACACCGTCCTGAGCGGCCCAACCATCTTCGGGATCTTCCACCTCCGGCGCCATGGGCAGGAATTGCAAGGCATTCTCATCTTCGGCCTCTTCGTCGGACGAGCAAAAGGCGGCCACCGGCTCGATCTTTTGCACATCCACTTCGATTTCCTCATCCTGCTTGGCATCGGCATTCAGGTCCACCGACTTGTCCTCGTCGGCAATGTCGAATTCCGATTCGCGTTCTTCGTATTCGACATTTTCGTCCAGTTCCTTGAAGTCGGGCGCAAAGGCAGACCAGTTCTCCACTTGGTTCTGCGCCCATATGGACACCAGGCCCGAACTAATGCTGGCTATGATGGGACGCACCGGATGCCACACCACATCGAGCAGAAGTTCACCCTTAGTACCGTGCAGGATTTTCACCAAATTTCCAATGGACTTTTCCCAAATGTAGAGCGCATGCTGGCGAGCACTGCCCGCGCAGATGTATTCACCATCACCGGAGAAGCAGCATTTCTTCCAAGTGGTTCTGCGGAGAGAAAATTTTTGTTTTGAATTAAATTTTTTTAAGGTTTTGTTTTTCACTTACTTATTCACCAAATCCTGCAGCTTTTGGATGGGTTCTGGTTCACCATCTTTGCCCAAGGCTATAATTTCCTTGGAATCGTATACGCGTATGACGCGATCTGAGGTATTTATCAAAAAGGCACTGAGCGTGGAAGAGAATTTTTTGAAAAATGTTTATTCCATGCGCTGTTTTCTAATTTCGCAATACTTACTCTCCCCTTCTGGCAAACTCAATGCTCTTTACGGCTGTGGCACTGGACGTGCCCACAATTATGCGAAAACTGGCCACGATCTCCAGACTTTCCACATTCAGCACGAGTATTCTGCCCTTTGCGTTGCCCGTGTAAATGTATTTGCCGCGACGATCAAAGGAAGCCACAATATTCAAGTCTCCCTGCGAACAAATTGGCATAAGAGAACGCCTACACACATGGTACACCATACTTACATCCGAATCCAGCGGTAGGCACTTGTGAGTATCGCCGATTTTGACCAGAACTGCTGCGTAGCGCATGGGACAGACCAGAAAGCGTTTATCGTTGCGCGGATCGAATTGCACTTTGAGTATGGGCGATGGAAAGCGATATTTGTGCTCGCAATCGCCCGTGAGAATATCCCATATGCAGACGTTGTTATCCGTGGAGGCTGAAAGTAACTGGGAAGGGAATTAACCAAACACAGTTGAGTATTTCTTGCCAAAACAACGTACCTTGTGACCATTCCGCGTCCAGCTTAAACTGCAAACTGGGTGGACATGTGCCGAAATTATTTTCGCTATTCCGCGCGTCAGGAAGTCCCATATTACTACACGTCCGTCATTGCACCCTACGGCCAAGAGGGTTCCGTATTTATTGAAGGCACATGTGACGGCCAGCGAAATGCAATCGAGTGAGCCATCGAATTCTTCAGGGTAGTTCTGGCCGAAAGATTCTGAAAGCGCGCAATTCTGTGAGCAAACATTTCGCATTTACGTCTATTGTGTAAACTTACCGAGTAATTCCAAATTCATAATTGCTTTGGACTATTTTAGTCGCACATTATTTTCTCAAATAATTAGTGTGTTTTATTTTTGTGTTAATTCAAGATTCAAGTAAATAAATAAATGCCTGCCTGCCTGCAATTCCAGTAAAAAAAATGTCAACAACTATTTCTTCTTCTTTTCAAGGTGCATTTAGATCGCACGAACGAACGCAACTTTAGTTGCGAAGTCTAATCGCAAACAAAATTACGTTCGCACAACCGCTTACACTGCCTGAATATATGTTCCCGAACACGCATCGGAAGCCAGAGTTTGCCGGAACATTTTGAACAATCCAAACAATCCTCAACCTTTATTCCACACACGCATCGAAATTGCGGACGCTCTTCGGATACTTTTCGGATGCGGATGTGGATGTGGATGTCACAGCCCGAATTTATTAAATTATACAAAAAGGACTCTTATTGTTTTTCCACGATACTCATTCAAATCTCTACAGATTTTGCTCACTTTCCCATTTCCAATATTTTTTTCATTTCCAATATTTGATGGAATACAATAATAATAATAATAACAATAAATATTTTTGTATTACAAATTCAGCAGCTTTGATGGACTATTTCACTTTATTATTCTTATTTTATTTGATCAGCAATATTTGCACCAGCACTCACCTGCAACCCACATTAATATAAACAAATTGGCAGTAATAATTCTGATCACATAATTGTTGTTGCTTTCCCAGGTATTTTTCAGTGAAAATACGGCAGCACCGAATTTCTTCGATTTTGACATAAGCTGGGTCCCATTTTCATAAAGGTCAGACGAGTTCCTTACCTATATCTTCTTCTATCATGGCTGATACCAAGAAGGATATAAACACAGATGACGACATAAAGGTTACTCTTAGGAAAGCCATTTTTTCGTGACGTCAGCAGATACTTCTTGTCACACGAACAGCTCTTCTTTGTTTACGTTTTTCTGGCAGCCAACTTTGGCCGAAACTTTGGCTTAAGGTTAAAAAAACCCGCTTCAACTAATTAAATTGTTTCCTTTATTAAGCAACTCAAATTCCTAAGTGCCTAATTTTAATAATTTTGAATCGTATTTCTACTAACGACTAATTAATACAGTAGAAAATCCATTAATCTGGTAGCACTAATGCTAAACCAATTAAGCTAAATTTGTGGCAACGCTTGCCTTTTTCTGCCAAAGTGACAAGAAGTATCTGTGACGTCATGCTAGATAACGGTAAACGGCCTCATGTCGTTATCTAGTAATTCGTTTCAGTAATATGCCATTCTCACCACATTCCATGACGTTTCATTCCTTTCTCTTAAAAATTACACATGGTTGCGGACGTTCGCTAAAGTGCTTTCCAACGCATGCCAATTAATTGCATTTCAAGTGTTTATTTTTAATTGAATTTTGCAAAAATTAAACATTAACCGCCATTACGCGCATGTAAGTACGAATTTCCATCTTCGCGTCACAATTTGAGGGCAAAAAAGACTTAAAAAAATTACAAAATCAATGCCAGTGTGGAAAAGGAATTTGTTCCACGTTTCCAATTTGTTCGCGTACGTCGTCAGCAATTTCCGAGTGATTTGAGTGAGTGAAACGAATGGCTGTGCCTTTCTGGTGAATACCGTTTGTGGGAGAGAGAGATTTTTGTGTTCCAAGTGCGCGATATGGTGGAATCTGGTTGTGTTTCACTTTTGACATTTTTCTGAAGGGATGAATTGGTTTTGGTTTCCCCGAAAGGGTTTGCCGTGTTGATGAAAAAAATTAACCAATGTCAATAGAATTGTCATGTGCATTTTTGTGTTATGTATATTTTCTTTATATTATGGGAAAATAACAAAACATTAATGCTAGAACAACTGTTTTTAATTTGCAACCGTTGGCTACGAAACTATCCTAGTCATCTTACGTAAGGAAACAACATGGTTAAAATTAGGACAACCATCTAGGGGCAGTAAATACTGGACAAATGTAGATTCGCCGAGATCTGTAAATAGTATCCGATCGAAAACAAATTTTTCGAAACCGGAATAGAAAGTTCCAAATGAAAACTAAATACCCCAAATTTAAATATATTAAAGTATTTAATTAATAAGTACAAACAAAAAAATAATGCAATTAATATAAAAAAATTAATTTAAAATAATTATAATTTAATTTGAAATTCAAACTGTTGCCATACTATTTAATTCGTATCTATTTTCAATTCAATTTTTTATACATCGATACCTTAAAGCACAGCCATACTATGTCCATTTTTTCAAAACTTTAGAAAATGAAAAACAAGTTTTCAAATTGGTATGTTTTGTATGGAAATGGGTTTTTCCTAATTTTTCAATTACTTTCATCACGATTCGCACAAACCGCTATAGCCTATCTGATGCAGCTTCTTCTCAGTAATCCAAAAATGCTAAAAATTCGATTTTCATGAAAACGGATATAGGATGATTGTGCTTTAAGGTATCGACATATAAAAATTATTTTGTTTTTTCTACTGTACCTATCGTTTCAACATTCCACAACGATAGACTAAAAGATTCCCATAATTACATTTTCAAACTTTGTTGTACTTTAGTGCTCGCCTAACTTGTTCGATACTTTTTTCACAACAATGGCAAGCCAAGCTTGCTTTCAGTGAAACGACTGAAAAGAAAACATGAAATTTTCTCCTTCATTTTCCCGTGTTTCAAGTTGATTCAGTAAAAAAAAATCACAGTCGTTGTCAAATCGTTGCGTGCACATAGGAAAAGCGGAGGAAGATTTCGTGTGACGAACGTGTGTGTGATTAATCCGAGTGGGCAAAAGACAAGAAAAATTTGCCACGATAACGAAAGCAGGGAAACCAAAATTACTGAAGTGAGACAACACCTCTGCGAAAAGCAATTAACAAATTTTTATACCAAAAGTGAAATTGAGAAAATTTAACAAAGGGTGGTAATCAAAAGTGCAAATATACATGTAAAAAATGCAGTAACAGAAAAAATGTGAAACCCAACCTTGTTTCGATTGCATGCATTCCGCTGCAAAGAAAATAAGAAGGGAAAACACTCGCGTGCTCTGCTCTGGCCATTGCAAAACTTCAATTTCACTTACGGCTCTCTTTTATTGTGTGCTCATTTTCCGCAATGACAAAGCTTGACTAAATCGTATTTTTCCTCTTTTGGCTAAGAAGAAAGAAGACAAAATATTTCCAACGTACTTGAAAGAAAAACAATATTAAATTTTACACTCTGCGCTCATTTTTTCGCTTTTGTAATTCTTTGTGTTTTTTAATTTCCAGTGTGTTCACCACGTTAAGAAGTTAGAAGGCTAAGGAAAACGCAACAACAACGTCTGCGGAAAAGCTTAAACTGAAGCGAACATAAAGGAGAACAAAAGAAAAGACGCCACAACAGAACAGAAAACCAACCAAATTTGTTTAATTACACAAAATTTAGCTAAAAATTAAGAAAAACCAAACGCTTGAAATCCACTGAGCAGCAGTTGAGCAGTTGACTTGTGACAACACCAAGCAATTCTCTATTCAATACACCACCAGCTGAAAACCATCCAAGACAAGAACAAGCAAAATGTCTGGGGAAGAAACGTCTGCCGATCGCAATGTCGAAATTTGGAAAATCAAGAAACTCATCAAAAGTCTGGAAATGGCGCGCGGGTGAGTGAACTTTACACTTTTCTTGCTGTTAGTGTATTATTTTAGTGCCTTTTGCGATATTTTCTTGAATTGTTTAAATACCTATTCTTTTTGTCTTTTTCTATTTTCTTTGAGTGGTTCTTTTCGCCAAAATTTGCCTTATCATTTGTACGTATTTTATTTGCCTCATATTGTGCAATTCGTTTTTTTTTCCAATGCGAGTAAATTTTCTTTTTATTTTTGGTTAATTCTTGAATTTTTCATATACTTTTATTGTGTACCCCATTTTCATTCCTTCACAGTTTTCTGTGGGGTGAGGTGGGCGGCCTTTACTACGCAAAAGTAGGTTTTCATCTCTCATTTTTCTTTCTGGCAGCAGCGTATGCGTATTTGTTAAGGTTTCACCCTAAAGTTCCCCTTTCTGCTGTGGTGGTGGTGTCGTTAGCTGATTTTGTTGACAACCCCACAACCTCCCCCCTTTTGCTGCTCTCGCAATTGGTCACACAGTGCACATGTGGAAAGCACTGATCTGATGCTGCTCTGTTTTGGGATTCAGTACTCCCAAGGTTGCATTTTAGTTGTATTTTATATTTTTAATTATTTTTTTTGAGTGGTTTATCGGTTAATCGAAATTGTTTTGATAAATAAAGCTCTAAATCAATAAACCAAGTATTGTTTTTTTTACCAATCAATTGCAAATAGTTTCTTATCTATTGTGAACTGCCTTTTAGTGGTTCAATGTATTTGTTTTTCTTAAACCATTTCAAAGGATTACTGTACGTATTTTGATTAATAACAAATTACGACAGAAAATTAACGTATTTATACCAATTTATTTACATATTAATTAAAATGAATTTACCTTGCATTTCAACAAACCATTGATTTCCATTCCCTTATATGGTCTTCGAAAATTTGAAATGCCAGAAAAATGTACCTACTTTTAACTTGCAACCGTTGACTACGAAATTATCCTAGCCAGCTTACGTACGAAAGTAACAATACCAACACCTCACCAGAAAAATGTGTGTATTTTATGACAGCTTAGATCAATTCCAAGAATGGCTCAGCCAGAGATTGAGGTGCTGTCTGTAATTTACTATTGCTTAGTGTAGAGTCGTAGGTAGACAGTCACAAATTGTTTTCGGGCAACCTTTGAAATCCACATGTGCTTTGGTCAATTGTTTTATGAACCTTTGTTTCTAGGTACCGATAGCCCTGAGTGTGTATTTAATTTTGTATTATTTCAAGTAGAAATAGAAAATAAAATGGAAATTTTGGCCGATCAATAAAAGTTGGGCCACTTCTTCTGGCAATCGTTCATGAAGCCTGCTTTGAAAAATTCCATAATTTCACGATTTTTGGTTATACATTTTTTGTTGTTGGCAAATTACATTGAATTAAACGTGTACATAATTTTGAATACAAACAATTTCTGCAGTACACACGCTCTAGTTTGGATTTGCATGCAGTCATGCATATGTATTGCAAACGTATTTGTTACCCAAGTTATTTGAAGGTTGCCTTTTCACGCGGCGCAGGTATTTCGTCAAATCAACGCCCTGCACTGCACTGATCTCCCTTTTACTACTATGTACTGCTGTTCTACTACATACTTGCAACAGATGCTTCCACTTAATGTGCTCTTCTCTATGATAACCAATAAAGTGCAAAATACATTCTTGTTTTATGTATTTTTATGCCAAAGCAAAAACTTTTCGAACAAAAAACAACCCAAAGAGCAAAATAGAAAATTTTTTAATTTTTGGCTTGAAATTAGCCAACAATGTCTCAAATTTTAATAACAATCCACCTGTATTTTGTTCCAAAAAATTGTGTAGGAAACTTTGCAAATTAATGTGATTAATACTTCATTCAAAAGCCAAACAAAGCCAATGGCCCACTGTATGCATTTTAAATAGAAACACAACCAACGCTGATTCATTTTCCCTCTACTTGTGCTTTGTTCGGGTGAATTTTCTCGCCGTCATCATCATCATCATCATTGTTGTCGTCGTAAAAATTTCCTCACGTGTGCTGTGTGTTTTTTCGTTGAAATTACTTTCTACTTGGAATGTGGTCAAATTGAAATTCGCTCATTTGTTTTATAACGAATAGAAATTTTCCCCATGTAAAAAGCCCCAAATGTGTGCCCAATCACATTTGTTCGCTCTCTTTTTGATCCCGTATTTGTTTGTTTGGTCGTTTTTTTTTTTTTTTCTAACCACACATTTTTTGTGGCAACAAGTCTCGCGCGTAGCAGTTTAAACTAGAATATCTCAGTGTGGGCCTGAATAACACGATTCATGATATTGGTTGTTGTTGCTCTTCTTGTTGTATTTTTTGGTATGAGTGTAGTTGTTGTCAAGCAGTTCAGCACGTCACACACCTTTACTTTTTTATATATTTAATTTTGTATTTGTTGCCATTTCATGTTCTCATTCAGCATTTTTTTTTGCATATCTCTTTTTTTCCTTTCTCGTGCTCGTAATTGCAATAACGTGGCGATTTTCGGTAATACTCTCGCAGCTAGACAACTAAATTTAATAACTTTTGACTTTTATCAAATGCTCTGCTCTATGGTCTATAGTTTAGCCAATTTCTAGATTGGAATTGAAAAAGTGTCAATTTAGCATATTATCTGTTGTTGTTTTCAATTCAAGTGCTTTTTTTTTTTTGGAAATTCCTCTGTTGATACTATAAATTTGGTAATTTTGCCTTGAAGTCTTGTTTTGATTTTCATTGGCTAATTGAAAACATGCATTTTTTAGATTAAACTTTGTTTGTATTCTTTTTCAATATTTGTATAGGTACTTTGTTAGTGTGAAGCAAATGTGGTCATCTTGCTTATCTCGTACTTACTCTCAGTAATGTACACTATACATTACTTGGTGGAATGACTAGATTATCGCCAAATGAGTACACTGTTCGACGACTTGAAACTTTATGAATAATTTTAAGTTCAGAATAGTTTCTCAAGTAAATACTCAAGGAAGATTTGGTTTTCACGAGGTTGAAAGAGTAAAAAGAACAGTGTACAATTTTTAAAATTTAATTTATTTTTGTTCTATTGCACAGGGCCTTGAAAAAACCCCTTGACCCATATGCGCACAAAGTAGAGAACAATTTGTATTCACAACAAATAATTTTTTTTGCATGTTATGTGACATTTGTATTGTGGAAATTTGAGTGATCACTTCTGAATGGGTTGTTCACTACCATTGTGATCTTATGCTTCTTAACCTTTGCACTCCGCAGTTTTTTTTCGAAAGAGTTTTTTTTTTCATTTTTACTACAAATATTAACATTGGATAAATAAAAGGTTATATGTATTGGGATAAAAGATCCCATTCAAATTTGGGCAACATATCCTTTAACAGAAAAACCCTTACATTTTGTTACTTTTCTTGCTGCAAAATTGAGCAAACAAATGCCTCACGTTCCAGTGGAACCCAAAAACACAAAAACAGCGACTTTATTGAACTGAAATCTGGCGAAATTTGGTTTTTAATTACATATGAAAATATCGTATGACCTCAGGCGGTGTTAACTGATTTTTTGGCACGAACATTTCCCCCCGTTTTTCCCCACTTTTGTTGTTTTATTTTTAAATAACTAAAGCAATTGGTTAGGCAATTGTATTCTTTTTGAAATTGATTTGAGTGTACAATATTTATTTTTCAACCCAATCTGATAACGTTAGATGGTAAAATCGGGGAAAAAATTCAGTATAAAAAGTAAAAAAAAAAAATATTTTATTGAAATTGCAATTTAGTAATAGAAAAATACGTGCAAAAGACCATAATTATCCATTTTAGGCGGTTGCCCCCTCCCAGAACAAATAAATAAAAATTTGGTTTTTTGGGTCCTACAACAAAAATATTTACAACAAAAAAAGTTAGAAAAATACGTTTTAAAACGAGAAAAATACAGGAAAAAGACAAAAGGGAAAAACCAATTTGAAATTTCCTCAAACAAATCTGTTTTGTTTGTTTTTTGTTTGGATTAAAATTAATATTCACACAGAAAAGCACACGAAGAAGATACCGAGGAAATTGTCTATAGCCGATCAAAAATGCAGTCAAGTCAATTTTCCCCGTTTTTAAGATAATTGTTACCTTTTTCCCTTTAGTGTTGATTTTCCACACAGTCGTTTCTAAAAGGGTTAAAAAGTCCAAATACTCTTACAAAATGTTCTATATATGAAATGATAAATGTCAAGTTTTCACATGATAGGCTTCGATTATATTTTGTTGCCCTTGCGATTAAACAAATCAGCGAACCCGATTTACCCCTTAGACACAGTCCCCATCCCAGGATTATTTTGACTGTCGAATAGTATTAAAGGCTTTATTCTAATTTTCTTTGTCGTTGGAAGCTTCGCCTCTAATCCCTAACAGTGTATTTTATTTATTAATTTACTTTCGCATTAGTTTTGACTATCTTTTGATAGTTTGACATATTAGCGCTCATTTCATTAATTATTAACAATTATTGATTTTTGTCTGACGTCCGTCCGTCCCACGCATGCAAAACTTTTTGCAAATGTTCTCATTGCAATTAATTTTGTTGCATGTTGTGTTCTTCTTTCTATACTAATTTGAATAATATCGATTGGTATGCTTATTTCAATAAAATAACTTTCTCTTTACACCCTTACTTTATTTACTTTTCTTCAACTCTGCCTATAACAAATAAAACTAATTTTTGCACTTTTTTCTTCCAGAAATGGCACAAGTATGATTTCCTTGATTATTCCACCAAAAGATCAAATTTCTCGCGTTAGCAAGATGTTGGCCGATGAATTTGGCACAGCGTCCAACATCAAATCACGTGTCAATCGTCTGTCAGTTTTGGGTGCCATTACATCGGTACAACATAGACTTAAATTATACACCAAAGGTGAGTTCAACTGTTCAAGATGTACATGATCGTGAATACATATTAAATTTCTCTCTATCCATGCTCTCAGTGCCTCCCAATGGTTTGGTCATCTACTGCGGCACCATTGTCACAGAAGAGGGCAAAGAGAAGAAGGTCAACATCGATTTTGAACCCTTCAAGCCCATTAACACTTCGCTGTATCTGTGCGACAATAAGTTCCATACTGAGGCGCTCACTGCCCTGCTGGCCGATGACAATAAATTCGGCTTCATCGTGATGGACGGTAATGGCGCCCTGTTCGGTACGCTCCAAGGTAATACCCGCGAAGTCTTGCACAAATTCACCGTCGATCTGCCGAAGAAGCACGGCCGCGGCGGTCAGTCGGCATTGCGTTTCGCCCGTCTGCGTATGGAGAAGAGACACAACTATGTGCGCAAAGTGGCCGAGGTGGCCACGCAATTGTTCATTTCGAACGATAAACCGAATATCGCGGGCTTGATTTTGGCGGGTAGCGCCGATTTCAAAACCGAACTGAGCCAATCCGATATGTTTGATCCTGTAAGTGAAAACACCCAAGACAATTTTGCGTACATTTGACTAATTTATTAAATTTTATTTTGTGTGCAGAGACTGCAAACCAAAGTGATCAAACTTGTGGACGTTTCCTACGGCGGTGAAAATGGTTTTAATCAGGCGATAGAATTGGCAGCCGAATCGCTGCAAAATGTCAAATTCATTCAGGAGAAGAAACTCATTGGACGTTACTTCGATGAGATTTCACAGGTGGGTTTGTGGTTGAGTTATGTTTTTGCGCATTCGCCTTTGAATTCCGAATATTTAATTTTTTTCTTTTTTGACAGGACACCGGCAAATACTGCTTCGGAGTTGAGGACACTTTGCGCGCCTTGGAATTGGGTTCCGTTGAGACTTTAATCTGTTGGGAAAACTTAGATATTCAGCGTTACGTTTTGAAAAATCATGCCAACTCGCTGTCGACCACAGTATTACATTTGACGCCCGAGCAGGAAAAGGACAAGTCACATTTCACTGATAAAGAAGTGAGTAGGCGGTTTTGAATACATTAAAATGTTGCTGTGCCCTGAATTCTATTTAACCCGCAAATGTAATTTCTCTTCTCTCCGCAGAGTGGCGTCGAAATGGAATTAATCGAGTCTCAACCGCTTTTGGAATGGCTTGCGAACAACTACAAAATGTTCGGTGCTACACTTGAGATTATTACGGACAAATCTCAAGAGGGCAGCCAGTTTGTGCGAGGTTTCGGTGGCATTGGAGGTGAGTACGACAATTTGCAAATTGCCAAAGGCAAAAACCAAAGAAAAAATTTATATACTTTTCACTTAAGCTAATTGAGTTGTAAGAAATATGCTATAATGAAACTCTGTTTTATCTTTTTTTACTCCTATTAACGGCTGCGCTTACAAACGGCTAATTTCAATGTAATGTGTAATGCTATGAAACCCTTACAACACCTCCCTGTATTGCATTGCCGCAAATTGATAACAATCGACATTTGACCCCCCACCCACCTCAAATAGGCATTTTACGCTATAAAGTAGACTTTCAATCGCTGCAGGCTGACGAACCCTTGGAGGATGTTGATCTTGATGATTACTAAATGCAAAAATATACACAATAAACGTTCAAATTGAAATTAAAAACTTGGAAAAACTAATAGCAGCAAGAAACGAGAGCGACCCAGAGACGCATTCAATGTAAAATGTAGAAATCGCGTAAACGTTCTTCAATTGGTGGTTGCACTCCAATTTATATTTATTGGCTTTTTTGAGTACATCATTTGATTTGAATATAGTTTATTTTTGTTTGGTTTGGAAAATAGTAGTCATGACACAATTTGCAAAACGTCTTTGCAACCGTGAGCATTCGGGGAAGTCGTCGTTCTATTTTAAATTTTACTGAAACCATTTACAAACTCAACAATATTAACAAATCATAAGGAAAAAGTTTATGGTAAAAATGCGTTTAAAAACTCACTTGAAAATTGAACATTAAAAAGAAATGAAACAAATCGAAAATTATATTAAAAAAAATGACAAAAAAAAAAGAAATCAACAGAACATCGCAAGTAATAATAATAATAATAATAAAATTACATAAATATTAATACTGATTAATGCAGAAATGTGTAAGAAATAATAATATAATGAATAAAACGTAAACTTTTAAATGAAATATTGTTAGCAATGAATTAGGGACTGTTTCGAAAATTGTGAATACAACCACAAGCATCAAAAAGCCCGCAGTGAGTTTCCCGTTTTCATATCAAATTTCCCAGTACCCTTCGTTCAGTTTAGGATGTTACGACTTTTACTTCTTCTAAATAATCAAGTGATGTAATCAAGGGATGTAAAAAAACTAAACGAAGATATGTTAAACATTTTTATTCGAAAAGTGAAGTTGGGAAAACCACTCGGTACGAAAAACCCGAAAGTTTAAAATTTGACGTGATAACGGTTCCGAAATATATTTTTTAAGGTTCTTCTGTGTGTTCATAATTTTCGATTACAGTCCTTATGTAGACTGAAAAAATCTTTCAAATAGTTAGAAACAACATTTTTTTCTCCTATTTTGTTTTTGTTAAATATAGTTCCAAAGTTTCAAATTAAATTTTTTAGTTGGTTTTATTATTTACAGTCACCAAATTTGGGTTTCGTTCATTATGACTTCAACTTTTTTTACCCGAATATTTTCCAGTTCCTTCACTTTCCTCGTCTTTCCAGCCATTTGCTTTTATTTTTTTTAAATACAAATCACATTCGTGTGGCGTAAGCTTTTCTTGACATCGTAATAATCCATTTATGAGTTCGATATCTTATGAGTTTCCTTTTTTTTCTTTACTTTTATTTTCTCTATTTTAAAATCTTTATTTACTCTTCATTTTATTCAATTCAATATTATTTAATATTTTTTTAATTTTTACTTATTTTACCTTATTTTTTTCATATTCATTTTCATTTGTTCGTTTCTTTTGCGGCCGCTGCTCCGCCCCCTTCTAGGTATCTTGCGCTACAAAGTGGACTTCCAGAGTATGCAACTAGATGAATTGGACAACGAGTGCTTCGATTTAGATGATTATTAGACAATTTTCACACACCCACACAAACACACACTCACACACGTCAACCACTTTAAATCCTCTTCCAATAACAGCAGCAGCAGCAACAACATGCTTAACAAGAAGAAGAGAAGCAGTTACATATTGAAAATAGAAAAAAACATTAAGAAAAATGCAAAACTTCGTTCCGAACCGGTCGAGACGTTTTGATGTAAAAAAAGAGAATTTCTTCTGGTAAAGAAATCCTTTTTTGAAAACTCCATTTCATTACCTCAACTGGAAAAAGAAGCAACAGAACCGACTCTTATTACTACTTGAAGAATTATGTAAAGACAACCAAGAAACACACGCCCTACCGCTGTTAGGCCGCCAGGTCGATTTCGATCGTTGTGGCCCATGGGTATCTTATCCAATAGTTAAAAGAAAAAAACTTTAATAAAAGAAAAAATCCCGCTAAAATTGTATGGAAATAATTTTGTTTACGAAACTTTTTATTAGCAAAAAATACACCACACAAAAAGTTTTAAACGTAATTTCATGCGTAGAGATTTCGTACATTTCTCGAAGTTATTTCTGGAGAACAAAACAAGAAACAACACGAAAGCAATAGTTTTAATTTTTTTTTTTTTATTTCATTTGATTTTTGTTTCTGGAAATATTATATCCAGATATTTGTTTTGAAGTGTTTTATTAGTTTTTAACAAACATTTTATCGCGAGAGCTCATACTTGGCTCATCATCCATTGTGGCCGCCACCACTAAGCCTTTTGCCTTTTATTTTGTGTTGAACTAAGCCAAGCTCAATCTTTCCACTTGTTACGCGTACGTTAAAATTCAAATACGTATCACGTGTTCGATGGCGGCCTATTCGATCCTTGCGTCTTCCCCGAGACATGATCCTGCGGTCCTAAGAGAAAATCGACATCCACTCAATTTACATACACAATTGATTATTCTATTTTTTTTTGTATGTAGCTAATTTCCTAAATCTATTTGTTAACACATCGTATAAAAGGCATAATCTAATAAGTGAATACATTTTTAAATATATATATATATAAAGAAATTAATTTAAAAACATTTAAATATTTTAAAAATCAAATAAAATGAAACGCGCATATATTGAGACAACAAACGACACAACAATTTGTTTTGATTTACATGTTCGTTTACGTGTTGTTTGTAATATTTTTGTACCAGCTGATGTATTTATTTAGGTAGAATTTAAGTTCGTACCTAAATATGTTAGCCACCTAGGATTATAGTTTAAATATAATTAATTTTTCATCGTTCGTCGATATATAACACGAATTAAAAACAAACAACTCATCAACATTTGTATTATTTTCTGTAAATGCTATTTAGTGAAAGAAAACGAAACAAGTTCAGCGAGTAGTGGAATTCCAAGTCCACACAACACAAACTACAGATTTCTTTTGGTTTTATTTACACTTTTGTAACATCCTCGTACACCAATAAAAAGATTAATGCATTTTTTGCTTTACAGCTCAAATCGCTTGACGAAGTTTTTTTTGTTGAGTACTTGAGTTGAAATGAAAGGGTCTTGCAATCGCTATAAGCCATCGTTAGAGGACAAGTCTTGTGGCTAGTAGAGCCTAGAATATTTGAATCGTGTATTTCGATATTCGAATACAAACGGACCTAAAATGATAGCAAGACTTTCGATATCGAGATACGCGATTGCATTTAATGAGATGGCTCTGCAATCATTTTTCGGTCTCGTCGGTACTACCGTCGGCTTGTGGAAAACATCGTAGTCATATAATGTGTTTTTCTGTTGGATGTATTTTCTGAATCTTCAATGTCCATTTAATAGTTCTGCATCAAAACCTTTACAAAACCTGTTACATATAAATATATAATTAAATATCGTATGCCATTCATGCAAATTAATTTTTCTTGAAAACATAATTTTTCCTATATTGTGTTTTGCATTGCGGGGCAGAATCAGGGACGATATGTTGTAAAACTAATTGCTACTTTGGTACTTCTACATTTGGTTTGCGACATCGGAGGTACTGCTATATTTGGTTTGTCCCTTCTATTGCGTCGATGGACGAAAGGCGAAAGTAGGTACATATAGCAATAAATAGACAGTTTGAGGCTTAGTGCGTGTTTTACAGCCATCACTAATAATCCGGAATTTATTATAGCAAAAGGAAGCTTTTTTTTTTAAATAATTTCCGTTCGAGTAACTCGATATCAAACGATAAATTTGGTTTGGTAATACGTTGAACGATAGTCATTTAACAAATTTCCAGCGGGTGGCAATATTAGGACGTGCAATTGAAATCGACAAGGTGGCATCATTGTCACTGACCAGATGTTAGCTGTCAAACTTTTGTTGGGTAGAATTTGTTGTGGTTTTCTTTCGTCCAAAAACATTTGCACATTTTCTGCAATTTTTTATAAACAATTCACCGGAAATACAAAGAAAATCCTGAAAAATGGGACGCGCTGAGGTTGGTACTCCCAAGTACCTTGCCAACAAAATGAAGGCGAAGGGCTTGCAAAAATTGCGTTGGTACTGCCAAATGTGCGAAAAGCAATGTCGCGACGAGAACGGATTCAAGTGCCACACTACCAGCGAATCCCACCAAAGGCAGCTGCTGCTCTTCGCCGACTCGCCCGGCAAGTTTCTGCACAATTTCTCCAAGGAGTTCTCCGACGGCTACATGGAACTGCTGAGGCGGCGCTTCGGAACAAAGCGAGTGAATTCCAATAAAGTGTATCAGGAGTACATTGCGACGAAGGATCACATTCACATGAACGCCACACGTTGGCTAACGCTGTCCGACTATGTCAAGTGGTTGGGTCGTACGGGACAGGCCATAGCGGATGAGACGGAGAAAGGCTGGTTCGTCACATACATCGATCGCAGCCCGGAAGCTATGGAACGACAGGCGAAGGCCGAACGCAAGGAGAAAATGGAGAAGGACGACGAGGAACGCATGTTGGAGTTCATTGAGAAACAAATTGAGAAAGCGAAAGCTGAGAGTGGTGCCGACGAGGAAGGCACTGATCAAGAGAAATACACCGAACTGAAGCGTGACGAAGAGCAGCCCCTGAAGCTGGACATGAGATTGGAGAAGAAATTTAAGCCTGAAAACTTGTTGGGAAAATCAGCTTTGCTGCTGAAGCGTCCCAAAGTGGAGAAACGCGAAAAGGTGTCGGACGAAGAATCTGATGACTCGGCAGAGGAAGAAAAGGTGTTTAAAAAACCCAGAATTCCCGCAATGGTAAACAAGCGTAGCCATAGAGATTCTAGCGGGCCCCCAACAGCCTTGGGCGAAATCATCAAGCAGGAGGAACAGCACAAAGAGCGTACCAACCGCAAAGACTACTGGTTGCACGAAGGTATTGTGGTGAAATTTGTGGACAAGTCGATGGGTGATAAATTCTACAAACAAAAGGCTGTCGTGCAGGAGGTAATCGAGAAATACAGGGCCAAGATTAAATTCCTTGAGACGGGCGAGAAGCTTAAAGTTGATCAGGTAAGACATAATTGTCAATTTAAATAAATTTCACAGAGTTTGGCCAATTGCATTTATTTCTTTATTATAACACTTATATTAACTTGCTGTGGCTTGACTACATATATATATTAGAGTGGTTGTTATTTTTCAGTTTGTTCCTATATGAATCACCTTTTTTATGTATACAAAGCAATTTGAAGCAAAGGAAGTATTCAAAGCATTGAAAAGGCAGCAATGTGACGGTATTGATTCACGAATACTTTGACACGGAAAACTGTGCTCAAAGTATTTTCTAAATGCTTTAAAGTAAGCAAAGTATTTCGAATAAAAATGTTTTGCTCCCTGTCAAAGCAAAGTATTCAAAATAGGATTTTTGGCTTTTGCTCCCTTTGCTTTTAAACCCTGGGAAATTATTTTTAAGACAATTTATTTTCTGCTTTTTAGTCGGTTTAAGAATTATATTTTAAACAATTGGTTTTTGTATATCATAAATCCATTTCTTCACATTTTTTCTGCAGTTCCATCTATATGAGGCAAACGCTTTTATAGCTCAAACCCCAAGAGTATGCTTTTATTTTGTTAATGTAATTTGAAATAAGGGTTTGGGCATAAATAGTATAGCCTTTTACTTCAAATATACGGTTCACGGGAAAATTCCTTAATTGTATGGGGCGATCCAACTCGAGAATCAGCTTTCTCAATAAAAAGGGGAGGTAGTTCTCGATTGGAGAAAAGGTTTAGTTCTCGAGTCGCTTTCAAACGTTAATTCTCAAATCGACTTCAAATAAACAAAGTAAAACGTAAATTAATTAATTTTAAAATTGTTTTATTTGTTTTTATTGCATATTTGATAAGAAGAGATCATTTTTTTTAAACTAAACAAAAATAAAAAAAGGTACAGATTACGACTCGATTTCAAACATGAGAGAAAAAACTTTGAAAACGAGTCGAGAATCACATTAGTTATAGACTCGAGAAATAGGTTATTTCTCAAACGACTGTGTTTGCAGGGATAGAACTACTTTGTTGCCAAATTATTACAATAGTAATGGTGCAAAAAGGATGTAAAGATCGTATTTTGCAGTTTAGCAATTTCTCAAAAAACCTGACGTGATGGCTGAGAACGCCATTGCGTTGAGAATGGTCCAATCATTTATAAAAACTATACGAGAGAATGGCCATGTTGGCCTATGTAATTTTATTAACAGAATGATTCACACATTGTCGATAATTCAGTGCAGAAGTAGATTTATTAAAAGCGTCACGAATAGGTTCGAAATTATTGTTACTTGAAAACTAAATGTGTGTGTGCAATTTGTTACCTAATTTGTTATTCTTATGTTGTCTCTTCTCTGTAGGCGCATTTGGAAACCGTTATACCTGCCCTGGACAAGTCGGTGCTGGTAGTGAATGGGGCCTATCGCGGATCAGAGGCCTTACTGAAGAAATTGGATGAGCGCAACTTCTGTGTTTCCATAGAAATCTCACGTGGCCCGTTGAAGGGACGCGTGCTGGAGCGAATACAATACGAGGATATATCCAAAATCTATTAGGTTAAGTTCCACTCTTTAATCGTATAAGTACTTATATAATTTTTTATAATAAACGCAAATGTACATACATACATACATACATACAACAAATGTAAGAAAATTATCACTTCTAGGAATTTATGTATATTAAATTGAGCTACAATCTACAAACTTAACTAGGCTTTGGCGACATCTTTTTAATATTAAATTATCAGGTACTTTTTTCTTTTTCTTTAAGGTTTTGTTTAATAATCTCTCTAGTTTCCTTAAATTATATGGCGAACTTAGGCTCGCGACTGATTGACGCCAATATTATGCAATGAGCGCTTCATGCGTTTCCAAAAGATGTTGCGGTCTTCAGACTTGGCAGGTCTGTTGCCCTTGGCGGAGGGCCATTTGATATAGGTTTTCACCTCCATGAGGTATTGCAGGGTTTTCGGACGCTTGCTGCGCGGTATGTCCTCCAGAAAGACGAGAATCAAATGCTCTTTGCTCACCTCGAAAATTCTGTATGGAAGGCAAATGTGATTCAAGAATATGCATGTGATTTTTGTAAATCGAATGGCCATGACAACTTACCGATGCTGGGCCAAATGCATCTCGAATTGACACCAATGACTTAGCAAGAAGTCTGTGGAAATGATAAGCATCAGAGCACGCGAACGATCCATGCATGAAATGATATTGTCCAGAATTGTCAAACCAATCTGAGAGAAAACACAAAAAATGTTTTAGAGACTGAACTTAAATGGATTTGGAAGACCAGTACTGACCTGAAAATCTCGCTCGTGCATGCATATAGAAACATCACCCGCCTCTTCCACATTGGGCAGTAGCTCTTCCAGCACCCATTGCCGATCGTTCTGGCAATAGCTGATGAAAATGTCATACACAAGATTCGGATCTTGTTCGGCCAGTGTATCGAACTTGTCCTGCGATTCCTTCGACGCTGACGACACAAGAGCGGCCGACTTCAAAGACGAATAATAATAGTGGATGTGCCAGCGCTTAAGGTAGATGATCACTGCAACTAGCGAGAGCACCAGCAGTGAACTCACACATATCACAATGTACTTGGTCAGCGTGTGAATCTGCTGAGTGATATCCTCCACAAACGTTCGTGGCAGGCAGTTGAGTTCGACAAAGTTCATGCGCTCGGTTTCGTTGAAGCACCAGTAATGTTCCTCTTCATAGTCGAGCAGTTGGAATTTCAACGAGGATCCATTCAGTTTGTCATAGATGAGAATCGATTCGGGCTGGGGGCATTGCGCCGCTGAGTCAGCTTTCATGACACTGTAGAACCGTGAAACGAATTGCATTTTCAGGTGTTTCTGAGCAATATTGTACAGTCTGAGGTTTCTGTAGCTGCGTCTCAGCTGCGGCACATAGCGCTCCATCACAGTTTGTGAGAGATCTATTGAGTGGAAGGAATCGAAGTTGGCTGGTGTGATGCGATTGTTTGCCAACTGTTGCAATTGCTGTACTCCCTTTGCGGCCATTGCGGTGACATTCGGCGACATATATTCCCCCACCCAATACATGTTGTCAGCCAGAATCTCCTGCGCTCCTTGCAGCACATTCCGCGAACAGTTGGCATCTTTGTTGTTCGCCGCCGAGATGTCCACCAAATCGCGCAGCAGACAATCACAAACAAAATTATTATCGCCCAGACTGAGGTAGTCCAGCACCTGAAAGTCCCTCAGCATCTCCGAGGTGATAATGTTTATATTATTGTCGCGCAAATTCAGAACGCGCAACTGTTCGTTGTCGACAAGAGCACGGGTATACCAGTTGCCCACGTGGTTCGAGCTCAAGTCCAATATTTGCAAACTCTTCAACGGGCTGAATGTCTCCAAGGACACATAATTGATGTTATTGCCGGACAGGCCTAGGACCCGCAAATTCTGCAGGCACCTCAACCAGGCCAGATCCTTGATATTGGAATGCTCGAAATAGAGATACTTCAGCGAATCGGCCACACCCTCAAAGGCATCGTCTATGATATTATAGGCAGCATATGGATTTCCCGACAAGTCCAGGCCCACCAAGGCGGTATTCTTGAACAGCGCATTGCCCACCATTGGAAAGGCTGTATAGCACAGACTCAAGAACTTCAGCTTTTCGCCGAGATGAGTGAAGGCCACGGCACTATTCCTGGTCAGCTTCGTGTGCGACAAGTCCAAATAGACCAAGTTGGGCAAATACTTGAATGCGGTCTGTTGGATTTTGACGCCATAGATCAGATTCAGAATGGCCTCTAGCGTGGGCAGCGGTATCTGATAATCGAAGTCGAGGACGTTGGTAAAGGACATATCCAAGTACTGCAGCAAGGGCACATGCTGGAACGTGTCGAACGGTATGGTCAGCATTTTATTGTGCGCAATATACAGTCTGTGCAGATTGGTCAGGTTGGCAAAGGCTTCGCTGGTCACGTACTCAATGTGACAACTACTGATGTCCAATTCGACGAGGACAGGCATGGCCGGGAACGTGGCCCAGGCTATTCCCTCTTCTAGAGTAACAAAAGAAAAAAAATTATGAATTTAAAAATAAAATAAAATTTAATAAAATTTAATAAAATTTAATAAAATTTAATAAAATTTAATAAAATTTAATAAAATGTAATAAAATGAACTCGAATTCAATTTGAATATTTTCTTCTCTCATTTCATGCTTTTAAATACAAACTTTTAACTTTATTGTTTGTTTTGTAATATTTTTTTTATTGATACAAAATAAAGAAATAGATTACAGTTACTAGATTAAATGTGGGACTTTAGTTTAATTTTTGTTTGTACATGTATTTATTTTTATATCACGATTTCTGCAGAAATAGATGTTAGTCATTGCTAAATTCATGCAATAAGCTGGTTAATGTTGCCAAATTTCCCATTTCTTTCGTACAGTAGTTCGATTCTGCTTCTGCATGGCGACCAACATCAATCAGTTGGAATTTCAAACTTAAATCCCGCAGTATTTGTTTAGTGGCGAAATGTGTACTTATCAATAGGAAACAGTGCTCGGTGCTCGTGGCTGTGTGTATGTAATTTTCCAATTCAAAATCAATTTAATCACAAGCTTTACCGTATTTAGTTGTCTGCATCGATAAGCTCATTTTTTCTTTCAATAATACTTAAATCTTTTCGGTATCAGCTGTTTCATATTTCAACTTTAAAATGCGAAAGAAAGTTGGAAGCTACTAGACATTTGTCTTGAGAAAATTGTACATTCACGTTTCATTTTATCCAAAAAAACTATATGCCCACCGATTTCCAAAAGCGGTTTTATTATATGAATAAATGTGCTTTGTGGATGCCCTAATCTGTGCTGAAATTAGTGGCACTATGAAAACTTTGTTCATTTGAAATCGGATTAAAATTAATTTTATTTTTCTACTTCAAGAAATTTTCGCTTTAGTGCTTATTTATAAGATAAAATTTTGTTAGCACTAAATTCAAATTAAAATTCCTCATTAAATAAATAGAGGTGATTCGTTCAATGCAAAAACCAATTTTGTCAACATCGAATCTCATGCAGAAAAGAATCGCGGCGTATGCCTGAGAAAAAATAAAAGTTTCGCCGTTAAAAACCATTTGACAGTTGAAAAACTGTTGCATTGATAGCGAAAACTGTTAAATAAAAGCGAAAATTGACAAATGTAACAGTTTTTCGACTGCCGGATGGTTTTTAGCAGCTTTTTTCCGACAATTGTTCCGGTGAAGGGGTCAAGTGGTCGAGAAATATGGACCAAAAGTCGCCATACATTTTTAAAGATTCTTTTCCTGACTGGAAACTAAAGATTCCAAAACCAATTTTTCAAGTCCCATGCTATATTGCAATCCATGTTTTTGAAGAATTTTTTTAATATTAGAAAATGCATAAAATATAAACATTCATAAAATCATCATTTGACGCTTTGAATATCAGAAAAGTATTAAGAAAGTTCCATCGGAAATCCAAGTTTATTAGCTCCTTTCTACTTTGGAAATATTTTAAAGAGTATAAAATTAAACTTTAAACGAATATAAGATGCGAATAAAAACTGGCTGGAAAAAATGTATTTTGGCCTTTCTATCTGAATTGAAGTCTAAGATTTTGTGAGAAGACGCAACAATGCAGAAAGTAGCATAAAAAGTGGATTATCTCAGTTTCTACAATTTGCACGATATGCATGTAAGTTATTACATGCATGGTTCATTGTCAAAAACTACAAACGCACATTGAGTCAAGTTCGACTAAACTGAAATGCGCACAAGTACTTTTACGATGTGGCCTCACCCTTAGGGTGGTAGATAATCAACTTACGATAATGTTCGTTTGTCCTCCTCGCTTATAGGTAAATTCTAACCCATAGAAAAAAAAAAACATAATTTTTATGGCTTTATGAACTAAATTTAACTTCCACAATTAAAATAAAACAAAAAACAAAAACAATACATACCCGCTAAATAAATACAAATATCAGAAATATTTCGTATGCCGATTTCAAGGTATCGTGAAATAACTACAAAAGCGCGAATTTTGAATGAAATAATACGAACGGCGAGAATTTGCTTTAGTTCAAAATAGATCTCGCTAGGAAATGGTTTTGTTAAAGTAAAATTTTAAATTAATAAAAGTTTTTAAATTAAAACCGTTTCGATTTAATTAAATTAATTTTGCACACAAAATGAAGTTTCCTTTAATTGTTGTTTTAATTTTGAGTGTATTCTTCCAACTGGATGCCAAAATTATACCAAATTTCAATGAAAATAATACGGAAATAGATGATGTCTTGGAAACTACATCTGTTACTGGAAATAATACGGATATTGCAGACGATGTGATCGCTCCGCGAATTCTGAATTGGTCGCATTTAGTCTCCTCGGTATCCGACTTATTTGTGCTAAAGAAGAACATTATCGCCGCATATCCTTTTGAAATAGCCGCCTCTGTAATTGATATGTTTTGTAAGCAAAGCAGCTTTGGCAAATGGAAATTTAATTTCCTGAAATTCTCCTTCCCTTTTAGGTTCTTCCACTTTATTGTTTCACAATGTACCGGACAAAATTACGCCCGACATACACAAAATGCATTTTCAGTATGTCACAGCGTGCAAAAACTATAGCGTATCCCTAACGGAGGCCGAGAAATTATGGAGCCACACACGTTTCAATAAAATGAAAAAGGTGGTGATACTCGCCACTGGCTGGACAAACACCGTCAATGATTCGTCAGCCATAGCGTTGATGTCCAAGGCGTTTCTCTGTCGCAAGGATGTTAATTTGGTAGTGAGTACATGCTCGCTTGAAGCAGGAGTTTAGAAGTAATGAATAACAATTTAATTAGATTGTAGATGCCGCCTCGTATGTGGACACAATATACAAATGGGCTGCTTTGAATACGGAAGAGATAGGAGCACACATTGCGGTCGGATTGACACATTTGGTGAAATTGGTGCCATTGAAAAATATTCACTTGGTTGGTAGGTTGGGCGGACTCAGTTTCCTGATATTGAGTGTTTATTAATATGAAAGTGATTTATTATCAAATGCAAATGCATATCAAACGAATAATCTTGGTCTTATCTGAACTCCAAAAAATATATGAATAATGCCTTGACCTCAATCGTTTATATTCTTGCATGGATTTGCGATTACATTCATTTAAATATAAGTACGACATAAATATAAACTACGTTTTCCTCTTCCTCTCTCTAAGGTCACAGTTTGGGGGCGCACATAATGGGTTCGGCGGGACGCACTTTTACCAAACTGACTGGCCGAAAAATACCACGCATTACCGGCTTGGATCCCGCCAAACCCTGCTTCAGGAAAAACGAAACATTGGCTGGACTGCACCGCGGCGATGCGCGCTTCGTGGATGTCATTCACACAAATATTGGAATTCTAGCCAAACGTGAACCCCTAGGCGACATAGACTTCTATCCGGGTGGGGCAAATGCCTTGCCACCCGGTTGCATCACAATTGGCTGTGCTCACTCGCGAGCTGTGGAGTATTTCGCTGAGAGTGCTTATCCGGGAAATGAATATAATTTCCTTGCCTTCAAATGTGATTCGTGGAAGTCATTGAAAAGGGTCGACTGCGTGGCGGGCGCTCAATCGCCTATGGGCTATGTGGTGGAGGCGGGGGAGAAGGGTATTTTCTATGTGGATGTCAATCGAAAGTCGCCATTCGGAAAGCAGGCCAAGACAAGCAATGAGATTTGGGAAAGCCAGAGGTGTCACCTTTGTGGAGAATGATAACATATTTTCCCTATGAATTGAACTGACGACAATAAACTGTCCTACTCGTATGTATTTATAATTAAAACTAGTTGTGTATCAATATTAAATTTTATAAAGTTTTTTGAAAATAAAAAAAAATACAGAAAAAAAACGTTTCCCTTTCTGATTGCGGTTTGTAGCAATGTTACTCATACGCACAGTAGTGCAAATAGTTGATATGTAACTATTACTTGAATTATTACAATATCCCAACAAATGGTAGGAATTTATGTATATTAACACTGTGTATTACACACTTTTATCAACTAAAAAGTAAAGCTGGGCACAAAATCGCAAAAAGTTAATTACTGAAGTTTCATTTTTGGTTAACTTTTACATTAATTTCGTTTTGCTGATTTCCCCGAAATTTCTTCTGTTAACTCTACAACATTAACCATACAAATGATGAAAGTACATAAAAAAAAAAATTAAAAATTAGACAAAATGTCAATTTTCCTATTACGTTTTCGTGTGTTTTTATGAAAAAATTACACTTTCGTTAACTTTTTACGGAACTAACAAAGGAACTTTAACTTCAGGTTAAAGTTTTTTATTCATTTTATAGTAGATATTTTCCATTATCAATTCAAGTAGATTTCTATTTCCTTCAACCTTGACACAATTCTGTTATATTTTTTGATTCCGTTCTATTAAAATGTATTTAAAGTCTGCAATTCCGCACCCTAATTGAATTGTCATTATAAATAAATTTAGAGACAAATATTTGCCTAATTGCCTAGCAAATATTTAATAATTTTTCAACAGTTGGCAACTGGAAATCGAAAGCGATAAAAGTAAACAAATTGAGGCAACATTTAACTAAAAGTTATGTTTTTGATATTATTTTATTTTTCTTTACGATCCTGCTCTCTAAGAATCATGCTCAACTTTTATAAATAGTATATACATATTTGAATAAAAACCGTAGATCTAAACAAAACAGAACCAACTAGTCGTGGGCTGCAAAAGCAGTTTTACGTTAGTTGGTGTCTTATTTGTCATTGCCTTGCCGTAATAATAATATAGAAGATGGAATACAAATTATGAATCATGTGTATGGTTGGATGTGTGTGTGTGTGTTAATTTTTTCTAATGCATTAACATAATGTACTTTTCAATCTTACCCTTTTTAGCGAACAGTTTTTCATTGTTATTGTTATTGTTATTGCGGTTTCTGTTGTGATTGTGTTTGTTTTGTGCTTGATACTGTTGGTATTCGCTGAAAATATTGTGATCTTCGTGTGACATTTCGCTGTCCATATTTGCGTCATCCGTGTTTCTAGTTGTGTCATTTAAAATCCGATTTAAAACTGTAATAGTGCCATTTCGTATGTGTTAGCCAATTGGTTGGGGGTGTGTGTTTATGTGTGTATTTGTGTGTGTTGTGTTTATTCTCCCAACAATAAAACTACTTACCATACTTTTCCTCTTGCAGTGTGTAGGCCGCAAATTGATTTCCTTTCAATGTTAAAAACTTCAAGGTGCTATTCATCAGCGACAGCGTCTTGTATGGTGCACTGGTGAGATTGTTGTGGGCCACCGAGAAGGCTACGATTTGAATGTCTCTGATGAAGGTATATGCTCTGGTTTTGGCACACAGGTTTTCATCTTGTGTCACATTGTGATAGGATAAATCCAAATAGCCATATTTAGCTGTAAATGGCACATTGGTTTTGGGTAAGTTTTCGTGTATTTCAGAATTATTTTAAGTTCTTATTCAATTTGGAAACATGAGCAATGAAATGATTTCAAGAATTGGAAAGTAGGGTATTGTGGTGACCCAATTTGAACTGCTTTTAAGTTCCTCCCCCCATAAAGTAAAGTATTTACACAAAAAGTCCTATAAGGATAAGAAGTTACTGATTTCGAATTCGATAACATCTGTCAAATCCTGGCATTTTTAAAAATTACTTTCTTTGTAGGAACGTTTTTATAGAAAATAATAACCTGGGAACTAAGACATCCACGAAAACCATTGAATTGACTTTAAAGGATTCACTGATTAACACAGAAAAAAAAAAGATCGGTAAAATTAACCGAAAAAAGTGGTTGACGTACAACATTTCAAAATGTATGAAAATTGTAAATTTTTTTACCGAGCTCGTCGGTAGATATAACCGACAAAAAATGGTTGAAATAATCGAAAAAAATTGTTGTTGTACAGAAATTTTAGGTTCTTTTACAGCAATTGTTGGTTAAATTTGAATTTTCACTAACTTGTGCAATTTACCATTCGCGCATCTTCAGTTGAATCGTTGGGATTCAAAGAAAGAAGAATTCCCAATCGTGTTATGAATGTTGTGCCTTTTTTGCTTGTAATACTACTTTTGGAAAGTATGTGCTTGTGTCAGTTATGCGCTCAAGCTTATATTATTTTTTTAAACATGCAATCTTGCATTTTCGAAATATATTTTTGTGTTTAATATGTTTTTTTTTGGTTGTTGAGGTTTGTTGTCAAATGAAGAAAAAAATTAATTCATCGAAAAAAGTTTTCTTATTAAAAAAATATGTATCGAAATAAATTTTTGTTGTATGTTTACAATTAAAAATTGTAAGCCAACAAATTGAAATGGTTTTCTTACTAAAAAAATGTGTATCGAAACAAATTTTTGCTGTATGTTTACAATTAAAAATTGTAATCCAACAAATCATCAAAGTAAATCAACCACTTCTCGGCGGTTAGATTAACCGACGAAGAAGGGTTGGAGCGTTTTAGACCGTCTTTTTCGGTTAAATCTACCGACTTTTTTTTGTGTGTGTAAAGAATCGATAAGATAACCTGAAACAACGACGTTTGCAGTTAGCTCCCTGAAAGACATTTTAAATAGATTTCCTATTCTTTGTCAAATCATTTCTTTGCCATACCAAAACCTACATGTAAAATTGAAATTAGCCTCGCGTAGAGAACCATTTGACCACGACCACCACATAAGTTTTTCCTTCAGATCATCCAACAGACAGGTATTGCCATCATCACTGTCATATTTCAATAGGAAACGATCGACGTCGCTGTTGTTAACAGTTTCATGCACACTATTGACCAAACCCAATTCCGACTCCAATTCATCGGAATATTTCTCTGCAGGTCGCTTGTCACGATTGTTTAAAATTGCAGGAAAAGTGACATTTTTCTGCTTCTCTGCCGCGTCTTCATTGACTATGTTATAAAAGTATTTAGCTTGACTCGCTATTGGTTCAAGGTGCTTAATACTATTGTCAACTTCAATAGTTGTTAAATTGGTTGACATCGATAGGCTTGTACTTTTATAACTTGTTAATGCGGATGAATTGTATTGACTATCATCGTTGTCATCACTACCACCATCGTTGTCGACGTTTTCGTTATCATAATTGGCACTACCGTTTGCCAGAAAAGGTGGTGCGTCGTTATCGGTGGCGGTTTGGCTGTTGTTGCCTCTGCCACTATCAGCCTCATCACTGATAGTAGTTTTATTGCGATCGATTAGCGGTGTTGTATTTAAGCCATTCAACTTCTGGTAGAGAATTAGTATTACAACAATTAACTTGAAAATGAAATACATTTTGATTGAGAAACGCCCAGCACGGCGATGGCAAACAATTGAGAATAGGCCGAGCAACGGAAACTGACTGCACTGACTGCTGACTGTGTCACAACTTTTGGCAATACTTTATTAATTTTAAATTCGTTTTTATATTTAATAAATTTTAATTGATTAAATTGTGTACACCTTTTATCAACTACGAAATTTTACGTTTCTTTGGGTTAATTGAATATTTTGAATTATCATTAAATTTGATTTCAATTCTTATCACTGAAAGTTGGTTCTTTTTATGGAAATATATTCCTTCACTCTTTAGTATATACAATGTATATTTTAATTGTGTACTTCTCACTTTTTAGGTTATTTCACTTATTTTTTTCCTCTCACTACATGCAACACTTTATTATTGCGAATTTTTTATTTGTATTTTCGATAAAATTCCGCACATAATCCATGTCAATAACTGTTCACTATTCTCTGCTTCGATTTGTTTACTCAAATCACTCTCTATTAGGACAATAATTACTCTCGTTATCACTTGTGGGAATTATCTAGGCATTTTCCGAAATTCACCGTAACTTTGAACGTCCGTCACTGTTTGAACGTCCGTAAACAACTGTTTTTGCCAAATATCATTACTTTGGTCTATTGGTCAGCCAACCGTTAGCGCGAAATTCGTTTAATTGCGAGGCGGTAGCTTATCAGTTTTGGCAATATTATATTTTTGCAGTATTATCAGTTCTTCGGGTGTAAATGCCACACACCCGAAGGTACACACTTTCCCTTCGCACCGTCATATGCGTTTATCTATTTCCGATTAATGAGCGAAAGGCAAAATGGAATTGCGCGCGTGCTATCTGCAAAAGTTTAGCTACTAACTGAATCTGATATCGGGAAGCCGTAGCCATTTGATATTTGAATGTGTGCTTGACTCGAGAAGTTTGTCCTGATAGATACATTCATGTATGCGATAGTATACCATTTCGATGAAGTTTATTTTTATGATCTCTCGAGAGCCTAACGACGAATCATAAATTTACTGGCCAAAATTAGCACAAAATCTACGTCCATGGCATAATAAAGCATTCATGGACTGTGTTCTTGTTAAGCAGCTACCGTGCTGATGAATCCATTTTTTCATTTTATTGATTTGACAAGCATAAATATCTAGAATTAACTAGATTTGGTATAGGTTGCATTTTGTTTTGGTAAACAATGTCTGATAGTAAAGATGACAATTGTTTTTTTCTAAATGTCACTAAGACGCTTAGGAAAGGGCAAAGGTGAGTTTTATAATTCCTATATATCCCTAAAACTGGTGAGTAAAGCTATAATCTTCCAATCGCTGTTAGTTAGTAGGTTAGATTAGGTTAGAGTGTGTCGGCTAATTGCCCCGAAAGTTTTGGTCTGCAATGCGAAGTGTTTCAATTGAGACATTTTAGTTTTTACACCTGCCTTATCGAGTTTATAGCTGGCCAGAGCAGGGCAATAGGCAGAGCAAACGTTCAAGTGTTTCCTCCTCATCAGGTTCATTATAGTTCCGACACCAGTTGTTGGACTTTAGCCCCATAAAAGATTGATGTCCAAAGTGAGTAATTCGGAATGATTTTGGAAATGCTAAGAATATTATTATCATTGGAAAGGGGCGTGGACGGTATGAAAAACTATGTATATTCTTGTTCACCATCGAAAACTGAACCGATTTTTCCATGTTCGTCGATTGCAGTCAATTGTCTGTCGAAAATACTAAAGAAGAACTTCGTTGCTGCATTATTTCAAGAGTTATGTTAGTATAAAAACGACAAAAAGATCGGATTTTGCACATTTGCCCTGTGGAATCAGCTCAATCGGACAAAAACTAAGAGGGGGCTTTAAATTTAATATAGGTACGCACCTGTTTTTCTCTTTATTCCATGCTCTTACAAGTTATTTCTGCAAAAGAGCCACATTTGCAAGCTGTGATGTAACCAACCGGGCATATAAACGAGCATACATATCTCCTGAAGCAGTATAAACAGAGAATAAAAGCAGGTAAGAAGTGCTCTTGCCAATGCGAAGAAGACAAACCAAAACAAAACAAAGCCAAATGCCAGATCGTAGACAGAAGTGTGAGTAACTTTCCACGCTCATCTACCTGAAAAACCAGAGTCTGCCAAAATGAAACAACAGGTAAGGCTTGCTAGACAAGAAGACCAGACGCCGCTCCCACAAGTAATGAATGTGTTTGAACCGCAGGTCATCACAAATATTTCTCCAGTATGTATTGCCATTACCAAAGAGTGAAGAGAGAGAGCCACAATCTCGCAGCAGTTTGAGCCCAAAGTCGAGCTTACTTACACAAACAAGTATAGTTTGGCAATGCTCCGCGCTCCCATCCCATCCACCGCTTCCCGAATAACATAAAACAGCAGAAAACCTGTTGGTGTATCTGCATAGAGGTAACTAGCGTGCGAACGATCTTTACAAAAATGTAACACAAAAATCCAAACATAAAAGCGATGTCGACTTTAGTTATAAAGTGAGTGGTGACTTGGATGCAGATGCGGAATTGGGCAAAATAATTCTCCAAAGAATTGCTTAGATTTCGCTCATTTATAATGCGCAAATCCCAGCCGCTACTACTGCTGGAGAACGATTCGCGTTTGGGCGAGGCCGGCTCGGAAAGTTACTCCTCCAATTCGTCCTTTTCGGATTCGTACAGCGACAGCAGTGACTTGGCCAACTGGGAGGCGTACGTCGCTGACGATGGAACGCTCTTCTATGCCGAGTATATGCCACATTTGAAGAAATCTGCAAATGGCTTGATGGAAAAGCGCATTGAATTCACCAGAAGTTCATCGTTGCGCATGGGAAAGAAGGCGGCACGTAGGCAACATCATCAGCAACAACAGCAGCAAAGTAACGGTGGTGGCCACCACCACCAACCGCAACAGCAGTCATCGCGACAGCAGCAACAACCGCAAGATGAGTTCAAATTCTCACACATCAAGTCGCACGATAACTGCAAACAATTGGAATTGGTAATTACCGCAGCCGACCGTTTTCGTTTTGGACGCCGCTCCACAGCCGTTGAGTCGATCTTAGGCTTTCGTGTTGTGCCTTTTCCGGATCAGTTGGAATGCTTAATGGTGGATGGCTTTGTGCATGATATGCCCACCATGGAGCAGCAGGGACAAACGCCCATTAGGCGCGGCGATTGGTTCAAGTCACTGGACAACATTGATATACGTACGAGTAACGTAGACGAATTGCTGTTGCAATTCATTGAGCCCTCTAAAGTGTGCCTGAAGTTTCATGGCCCCACGGAGGAGAGTGTTGAGAATGGGGCGGTTGGTGGTGGCGCACCCAATGAGTTGAAGAAGGTGGAGAATTTCGCTATGTTTGCTGAACTATTCGATAAGTTTCAACTTCCCGTAGATGTGGCGTCAACAAAAGCAGCTGATACTCGGTCAACATTTGCCTTGCTGATTCTGCCGCCCGAATGTTATCAAAATGACCAGCACAAGGATTCGCTGTATTATTATCCGGAAAACGCAAATACCAATTTTCTCTATAAGGCTCGCGGAAGCTTCTTAACGTTGAATGCAGTCTTGACCGAAGAGCTGCAAACCAAGCCCACGACGTCCAAGCTAATGGTGGACGATAACCAGTACTATGTCAGCTACCGTGCGTTGAATGGATTTCTTGTGCTCTTCGCCTATATGGCGGAATACCTGACAATGTCCGAGTCCAACATGCGTTCCGACGAGCTCATCAGCTATATGCATTTCGCCTTTCCCACATTGAATTTGGAGAACTTTGCCAACGCCAATGAGTCGTCCGTGGCTTTGCGCAAATTTCTGCACAATTTTTGTGAGATTCAACGTATACGCCTGGTGGTGGCCCATAGGAAGCAACATTGCCTTTTCGAAGAGCTGCTGAAGGAATCGCGTCATATGCCCTTGCCTAAAGAGGCTCAGCTGCGCATCTTCGATGCTCTGAGTGAAATGGAGGCCATGGACTATCGCAACTGGAACGACGAACCTCTCAACACACATCGCGAATTCTTCATTCACGGCAGTAGTCTGTACTATGATTGCTTCTTGTTGGCCTCCCAAATGCCGGTCGAGGTGCGCTCCAACGTTGAGGCCTTTCTGCGCTGTCGTGGTATTTTCGACTTCATAAGCGAGCAGAGTGTCAAGGAGTTGTACGTGTGGGAGGAGATTGTGCTGCCCAATGCGGCAGGACGCTACTTCCTGACCATTTGCAGTCGAAGCCATTTGATTTTGGCGGTTATTTTGAAAATTTTCGATGCACCAGACTTGGCGCCGAATGCCACAATATCGCCTTCACTGTTCTACATCGAGGAGATACAGGAGACCCTAGATCATTTGATACAATGTGGCATTGAACAATTGGCCATGTTCTGGTCCATATCGAATAAACGACCCGAAGTGCTGGACAAATGTGAGCCCGTTGACGATGCTCACGCGGAGAAGCAGGATTCGCGCAAGCTGGAAACTTTTATAAAGCAAAAACTGACATCGTCTTCATCGTCAACAGCAGCAACAGGAAGTGGCCACCAGCAGTCACAACGCGGTGGCAATGCATACGACGAAGAGCACCTGTGCTCTTCCCTGGGAGGCTCTTCGATTCACAGTCTGACACCCAGCGAAGACGATTCGAGTAAGAAACGTTTGACCACCGCCACAAGCAATGCGGCCGACGACTCGGACAGCGGCTCGGATTGGGACAACTTTGCTGAGCAAAATCCTTTACATTACGGCTTAGATGCAGAGACTCAATCACAAATGACCGAATCCCTGTGGAAGGAAATCAACAATGTAGTGCCTGTGAAAATTTCGGCAGGCTGGAAGAATTCGGTCTTCTTCTATGTGTACGTGGACAGTGCAAATGGTTCGGTATTCTGTCCGCTTAAAGCCAACTCAGAAACATTTCCATTTTTGACGGAAATGCGCAAAGCTTGCCACATCATACATAACGTTTTGCAGAACACCAAGAATTTCAGGCGTCTACTGGCTCAAGAGACCACTAAGCCGACGGGCAGCAAAGGCATGTTGGCCATTAAGGAACATGGTGTAACGATGCAAGTGCGTGACTCTGGCGAGCAAGGGGAGCCAGGTACAATTAAAGGACGATTTGTTGTTGTGGGGCGCCTTTTTTTCTCGCCCACGAAAGAGGTTTACGTTTGCCATCGCCCCGATGTCCCACAAAATATGGTGGAAATGGCTTTTCGCCTGTCATTCTTCTCGGTGGGGTAAGTGGAGAATATGTAGTGGACAAACGTCTTTGCAATATATTTTTTTTCAATTTGTATTTTGTATATTGTTGCAGTTAAATAAAGTTAAAGAAAACATTTTAATGATACTTTTTTCGTTATTAAACTTTACTTGGTTTATTTTGGTTATTTTGAATAGCTGAAATCCATAAAAATTACACGAACAATTTTGAAATGTTCAAATCTAAACAAGCAAACAAAAAATGTTTAAACATTTTCAGAGATCTTTCAACGAAATCTTCAACGAATGATTTATTTACAAATACTAAATCAAGTGTTTGAACTCACTTGGGAGTGATTAATTGTGGCACATATATGGACCATAACACACACATCAACGGACAGACACCACTACCACGAGTTACGAGCAGACCAAAAGCTGGGGTAGGTCCCAGCGTGTGCCAGCAATTAGCTCAATAATCTGAAAAATTTACGATGAGAAAATCATTTCATTCATGTTCCAAACTATTTTTAAACGTACACATGAATCTCGGCAACATAAATAGTGCTGGGGTAAAAATAAGAAAATGAAGTGAGCTATGCAACATGGGGGCGCCATACAAGCACACCAAACAGGCCAAAGAGCAAGGTAAGATTTTCACAATTCAGTTTTCGGTGGCCTAGCAAAGTGTGTGGAGGCTGGACTAATATTATTTGAAAAAATCCACAAAAAGAAACTATTTTTTCGGAGTGAATTTTTTTTTTTTGGGAAAAATTTCTTACTAATGCATTAGTAAATAATTTCTTTGTTTGAAATGTTGATTTGCTGCGACGAATCAAAACAAATTAAATAAAATAAATTACGACTAATCTAATCTAAACAACAACATCGTATAATCGCAAGCAATAGCATAATAAAAAGCGCAAATCCATCTATCCATCGAATCGAATTGTACCCGCTCCAAGGAGGAACAGCGGCAACAGAGAGCGGGAAAAACAAACGAAATAGAAAAAATGCTTCAAGTTGATACTTACGTTAATCGCGGCCATATTCAATTGCCGTGCATTCTGCAGGAGCCACCTCACCAACATTACAGGCCGATCATCACTTTGCTGGATGATGAGCTACTACATTTAGTGCGCCTCGTCGTACGCCGCTCCGCCTCACTGAGTGTTGTAAAATTCGGTTTATTATTATGGATGTTATTTATGGCGTGCAATTGTTTAGTTTCTGTCACTGCACTTGAGACGGAGCCACAACTAGCTGTCATTAGCCCGGAAGGAGAACCCACCAGTGGAGTAGGTAAACTACGCGTGGGCATTTTGTTTTTTGTTTTTCGTTTTTTATGTTATCTTTTTTTGTTTAGAGGTTTTGGCTTAATATACAAGTAGTTATATACAGTAGGTTTTATTGAGGTTTATTGCGGGCGCAAAGGTGAAACCGCTGAAAGATTGCATCGAAATAAATAACTAATCTCTGGAAGAAGAAAATAACAACTCAAAGGCTACATTTTTCAGTTCTTCACCCAGGCAATGGCAATTTCTATGAGCCTAATAAATAAATAAGCTGTTTATTGCTTAAATGGCTTTGATTGTTGGATGGAAACAGATTTTTCTGCATTTAATTGTCTGCCAATGGAATTGGTAGACATTTATATAATAGCAATTTTAAATTTGATAAATTAATACTTAGCGGTGACTCTTTCAATTCGAGAATAAGGTAAGAGTAATAGGTAAGAGTTATTAATGCCAGTGAATGTTGGGTTTGAATTTGGCTGGGAAGAACACTCGGAAAAAAGAATGTTCCACATTCGCTGAACACGGTCTAAGAGCTAAAAATATCGGTGCATACAAGCAGTAATCACTTATGTGGAAAAATACGGTTTCGAGTAAAACGCTTTGAAGTTTCAAACTTGATTTTGATAAAATTTAAACAAAGTTTATAAAAACTATTTGCAATAAAAAAATCCCAAGGTATTATTCAACTACTCCTTATTTAGGGAATATTTTATAAGAAACCTTAGATAAGCGATTCTTGCTGATTATGAAATTCACATATTCAATTCATATGTGATGAAGAAATGTACTGACGCTTACATGTTCACTTCATCGCTTTTTCGTCTGAGCGTGTCATGTAATGTATAATGCGGCTTTAATTGCAAAACCAAATGTTTTGATTTATTGAATTAAATTGAATTAAGTTTTTTACAATTGCAGAACTTATCTTTACGAACACATTTTAATCGCATTTAAGTGATTATTGTAAATACAATACGTGATCATTCTAACATAAGTGAATGTGTTTTTTTTTCAATCACTTTTTTAACTCATTTTTTAACTCAATTTTATCAACCACTTTAATCACGAATTTAATGGCGACTCTAACTCCATCCATGCTTAGATTAATTTAAGTGATTATTGTTTGTCGGCACGATATATTCTCGAGAGGAATTAGTTTGTACTGTGATGAGCCTTTTAATTAGGTTTGAAGTCCTTTTCCTGCTAATTTAAAACCGTTTGCCAAGTAGGAGTGAAACCGAAACCTTTATTCGATTCGGTTGCCAACCCTGGTTGTAACACTGCCGCAAATGCTTCAATGTTCTGAAAAGAAATTCAAGGAAAATCGGGACGCTTTCAATCATCAATGGCATCAAAAGAGCGCCACCAAGTGGGCACAAGTCAGACAACATTTTAGGTTGAATACATTTTAATTTCGAATTTTATGGATTCAGTACGATTTCTTTTATTCTGGTCAACTTAAGTATTCGATTATTTTCAGTTTACGAAAATGCTACACAATATACCGATGATCAAGCTGACGACCAAGATGTATTACCGAGTGAAGTACAGAAGGCCGTTTGCACGGTGACGGCGGGAGAGGTGAAAGCCAGCGCCGAAGCGGTTACAACAAAAACCCTAAAGGGAGTCTGCGGTTCAGGTGTGTAAAAACCCTTTGAAATATTTACTGGCATCACAACGAATTTCTTTGCAGCCGAAATGAACTTGGCCTTCCGTAGCTTAGAAACCAAACTCTTTCAAGAAATACAGGAAATCAAAATATTGCTGCTGCAACAATTGACTCAACAAAATGGCTATAATTTGCCCAACAGCAACAACCATTTCAAAACAAGAAAGCCAACTTTTGAGAATGAAATTCAAAATGAAAGTGTGTACACAACCACTACTCCAACAACAACAACCACCACAGGGAAATCCACATTTAAATTTCAACCGATTTCAGCACAGAAATTAGAGAAATCAGCGCCCAAATTTGTGCATTCAAAGCTCTTAACGCCGAATACTCTGGATGACTTAAAAAATATCAAAGTGCCGCACTTGAAATCCTTGCCCAGCGATGAAAGACCAAAGTTGCCACTACGCGAACAGGAAGTTTCGAAATTCAACAACACCATGCTGACCGATCGAGACTTCAAGGTTTTTACATACTATTGGAAGCTGGAGAATTTCACAGAACACATTGAGAGTGGCGACAGCAAGACCGTAGAGAGTCCCATATTCTCAATAAAAGGTAAGGTTTTCATAATGAAAAAAAGCCTTCAACCATTTTTGAGTTACTTTCTATGTACCAGGCAAGCCCTTGCACATCAAGGCCTTCTTCAATCACTTGCATCGCGACTTTCTGTACCTACAATTGGAGTATGCCTCACTCAAGAGCAACAATCGCAATAACATCATTTTGGACATGGGAGGACTGTTTAAGGAAATTACCAATGATAAGGTTATATTCAAGCATAAAATCTCCATACTCGATCAAGTAAGTTTGGGATACACTTACCCTAATGACGAAATCATCTCATCACCACTCACTTCCTTCGCTTAGAACAATCAACGATCGAAGGATCTGGTCTCGCAGGAATTCAATAATTTGGAAACAGGCTTTCTGATACCGAACAGTGCACTACTCGCAAGTCCTTATATTAAAAACAATTCGTTGCTATTACAAATTTTTCTCTACTTATAAGTTTTGAAATTTAATCAAACGTTTTTTTTTTAGTATAATTGTAATGAAGGAATATAGTTTTACAGAACAAACATAATCGATTTGATAACCAGTTTAAAAAATAAATTTGATTTGTTTTTAATTTTTTTTTTTACAAATTTGTCATGTTTTAATTGAAAAGCGGCAAAATGTGAGAGTAAAATTGACCTTTTTCTAAACCTTAATACGTTTAAAAAATAAATTTAACTTTTTATGAAAATTTTAAAATTACACACAATTTAAAATTAAAATTAAACTAAATCAAATTTTCCAAAAAAAAAAAATCATACAGCTGCTAAAATTTGCTGGCCATACTATTTACAATTTGCTGCGCGCCCCTTTGGCTCTTATGTCCAGATATGGCAAGGCAATCGGATATAGTTCTTTGCTCGATTTGAAAGCCACCAAATCGTTGATCTTTGTGTGACGTTCCATATTCGTAACGACACTATCCTCTTCGTCCGCGGGAGAACCTTGGCCTTGTGTCGAAAGTATGTGGACGGCCAGAACACGACGTTCGGCGCCATCGCGTGAAATGAAATTCTGTGGTGAAGGAAACATTCACATTTGGTTCGTTAAAGTTATTTTCCTAAATGTTTGTTTACCTTGAAGCAATCAATGAATTCCTCCTTTGTGATTTTGCGCAAAATGGCCACTTCCGCTTCATCGCGTTCGAAATGATATTGAGCCAAGGCAATTTCATTGTAGAACTGAAAGAATTGTTGGAATACGGTTTTCGCTTTTTCGAGTTTTTTCAACGCTAAAGCTTCTTTGTGGCGTTCGAATTCGTCCAGGGGCATTTCTTCAATAGCTCTCTGAAAATGTTGAGCAATTTGATGACGTTTTATTGAAACATTACTTGTAATCATACTCATATAATTTTGAGTATGATTACTTTGTAATCGTACTTTTTGTGTAATTGATTACAAAAGTAATCAATACCGCACAGCTCTGGAATAAAGTAAACCAAAACTTACCAAATAAATGTCCAAAAAGTTCTCAATACGATCCTCCACAAACGAAGGATGCTTCGAGGATTGCACAATAATACGTATACCATTGGCCCCATTGACCTTTCGGATTCCGCTGAATACAATGTACCCAAGTTGTTCCTGAAAAACATATACATATATAATTGAGACAAGATAAATTGCTATTCATTTGGGAAAAAAACGCTCAACTTAAAAATGCATGCTAGTAATTAATGAAATTACTTTATTGTGGATTTTATTCAAACTTATCGCCAAATCGATTTTGTCACTGTGCTGAGTGGAAAAACATTGCATGCTTGGTTTGTTTTTTGTAATAGTAATTAAACTTTAAGCATTTAAAATTGCCGACACAATGCAACAAAATGAATTTGAGAAATTCAGATTTTATCTAAAAAATTATTGCATTGTTCGATTTGGTATATAAGTCAATGGAGGCGATAGGAGTTTCATTAGTTTCAACTTGACAAGTTTCAAATCGAGCAGCAAAATGAAAACTATTTTTGTGGTCGCCCTCGTTTGCGCTATTTTCGCCTTAGCTGTGGTGAGTGGATGCTGAGCAAAAGTTGGATTTATTTTTTAGAATATGTTCAAAATTCCCTCCTTCATGTTTCAGCAAGCACAGCAGCAGCAATCGCCACCTGGTCCTAATCGCGGTGGTGGTGGCGGTGGTCCGCCTATGGCGGCGCGAATGTTCCAGTCGGGCTTTAAGCAATCCGCAGGACAGCAAGGAGGACAACAAGGACAGGGACAACGGGGACCACCACGCGGAGGACGCGGCGGCGGCGGTGGCGGTGGCGGTCAGGGAGGACCTCCTGGTCAAGGCGGTCAAAATCAGGATAATTAGTAGAGTGTTCATGAATTAATGTAAAAAAACTCCAAAAGTTTTCAATCAATTAAATACACAGGCAAACAGTTAATTCTAGTGTTTATTTCCAAATGCAGTCAGTGTCTCCGTCAAACTCACCTTAGTACGCAGGCAATCGTAGCACGGTTCGGTTAATATTTGAGCTATTAAGTTGACCATAATATTTGTGCGATCAGTTTGTGGGCCGCATTGGAAATACAATTGGGCGCACGAGCTCTTGTGGTAGCTGTTCTCCTTCTCAAACAAATAGCTATCGCCTGCAAAAGCAAATTCAACTTCAATAATGTGGAATGGCAAAATTGTATTGGAAATCTTCCACTCACCGCTACACAATTTGTACTCGCGTTTCTTAAGCATTTGGCGCGCCAGTAGAGGCAAAATCATCGAGTTGGTGGCTTCCAAGCGTTTATTAACCAGACTAGATATGTCGAGAGCATGCTGCTTGGTCACATTGCCATAGATGAAGCACTCCGTGTGGAGGCGCTGAAAGAACTCTTTGGCGAAATTCATCACTCGTTCGTAGGTGACCACTGCCAGAGAGGAACAACAATTTAGCTAATCAAATAGAAATATTTGTGAATGGGAGATGAGAAATCCTACACTCCATGGCATCCAGCAGCTCACTGTTCGCCCAGGCATTCTCCGTGAGTATCAAAGCCAGATAGTAGATGGAATGTTGGTACGGCTGTTCTGCCTTGAAATTCTTCAAAGAACGTATGTACTCTTCCTTCAAGATGTCGAAACGTTTCTCATCGATTTTCAAATCGAACAAATGATCCAAGAGTTTCTCCAACAGAACCACCTGCTTGTCGCTATAGCCTCGTATGGTGAACTGTATTTGAAGTGAAATGTAATTTAACTTGAAACGAAATTGCCTCTAATCATTACTTACATCGATGCCCGACGACTTGGTCACCACTTGCAGCTTGAGTCCCGCCAAATCGGCATCATACAAGTACTCATTCAATTGATCTTTCAGCAGCGACACCATCATTTGATTCAAATTGCAATTCAAGGGATCCAAGTAGGCAATCGGATTGGACATGTCGAAAGTCATGCAGGCTTTCGGTTTCATGTAGAAATCATCTTGCTTATGCCAAACCCGCAAAATGGGCGTATCCATTACAATGATGGGATGCTTGGACAGGTCAGCATCTAGAGGAGCCAAATTGAAACTGTCCGGTATGAAAGCGTTGGCCTGGGGTAAGGCCAGATTCTCATTAAGCGTACAAGTTTCCCATTTCTAGAAGAGTAAAAATGCATCATTTGTCGATTACTGTAAAATAATAAAATTGCTACCTTCAAAGTGTCCTGCTCGATTTTCACACTGCCGTATTTGGTTTTATAATATGGTTCGATTTCTGGGGACTCCTGCTCGTAGCTTTGACTGACCAAAATAATGCGACACTTGGACGGCAGTAATTCGTTGAGTAATTTCGTAATTAATTCCGGTTTCCATTCGTTGCTTAAGTATGGGGCAATTAGCACCTCTTCCAAGGGATAAATCTTCAAATGAGACAATAGAAAAAAATGTTTAAATAATACTGTGCTAGTTGAAATATAGAGCGCAGTCTGCTCCAAAAAAAGTGAACTTGTGGGCGAAAAGAGACACACCTGCATTGAAGACACAGCGCTTGTTACTAAATTTTCCGGCTGTTCCTTATCCTTGAAGCGAAAACGCATCTCATTAATATTGACGCATTCATCGAAAATCCATTTCTTCGGACCCTCCTCGCGCAACATACGCAAATACTGCAAGAAATTTAATTGTTAAACCACAAACCATCAATCGGTGGCGACACTAAGTCATACCTGAAACACTATATTCACAATATCATCAACGTGTTCTATTCCCTCTTGCGTCAAATCCACGAGAATTTCGAAAAAGCCAAAACCATTCAGAGTATTCTGGTGTCCAGCCATTAAACTGATTTGAAGAGGTTAGCAACAGCTTTAAATTGAATTTGGAGAAATATAAGTATTTTGAAACCTACTCATTGCACCAGCCCAATTTTCGCAGCTCCGACAGTATGCTTCCTTTGCCTTCGTGGCCAATCAAATGCGTTAAATAACTATCGGGCTAAATACATAGAAGGAGTTGTACTTTAAAACAAAATCTTTATCAAATAAATAACGAAATCTGAGGCTCACCCCTGACTTATAAAACTCCGTCAGGTCATCTGTGGTAAAGCTAATGGTCAGCGAACGAACATCCTTGACCGGCACTATCATCAGTTTGCGTCCATATTTATCCTCATCGAATGGATGCTTCGCCCACGTTGGTATCTCAACATTTTTATTATCGATCACGGCGAACTTGTCCATTACCATATCCTCAAGTTCGTTCAATGATTCTGCGTAATTGGTGTAAAACTAAAATAAAGCGTAAAGTACGAAAAAAGAACAAACCTTTGCCAATTACAGCCAAGCTCATTATATTCGCTGAATACCATTTCTTATGGAATTTCAGTAATTCTTCGCGTACATCGATATTTTGTGATTTCGGTATATCGCACAATGTGGCCTTGCTGCCTGAAAATTGAAAATGTGTAAAGTACGATAAAGATTGGATTAGCTGTTGATTAAACTAATGCTAATGGTTAAAGGTCAAGAAATAATGGGAAATTCGCTGGGGTAAATTAATGATTTTTCTATAAATTAACAATTTTTGTCAGTAATGATTTTCCTTGATGAAGCTGCTGTCTTCGGAGTTACTTCTATTTGTTCCAGTTTCATTCAGTTCTATTTCCAATTGGTTTCAGTTCTAAGTTTATTCCAATTTATTTTTTTTCCCTCCACCATTTACAAGTTTGTTCCATTTTCATTTGGTTTCGGTCCATTTCCTTCCAGTTTAATTCTTATTACGTTACTAATCGAATTTGTGGGTAAAAATTAGACAGACATACTAAAAAAAAGCTGAAACTCGTTAAATCTTTCCCGAAAGTGTCTTAATTTATGCCAATTATGACAAACAGAAAACGGTCAATGGTAAATCAAGAATCGATATCAAATACGCCTCCTTGTGGACGTTACAAACATTGACCATTGAAATGTTTGCGTTAAGAGTTTAAAAATAAAATTTAAAGTCATATTAAACCCACCACTGCCGAATTTGCTATAAGGATGATTTTCTTTGGCCAAATGCCGATTCACTTGTTTGATGCGCCAAATATCGCTGGACAGATTCTTCTCATGCTCAGAGTTCACCTAAAAAGGAAGGTGAGTCAAACTTTGGTCCCAACCAAATTCAATTAGAAATTACCGCATTTATTTCGCGATCCGTGGCACTGGGCGTAAACAACGGTCCAATGAAGAACTGAGCGAAACGATCCAGAGCACCATCCAAATGATCGGGAGCCACATGAAAGTGGTACTTGGTCATGAGCGGATAAGTAGCCGCATTGCTGCTGCCACTGCTTTGAGACAAGAAAGTGGTATAGCCATTCTCGTGCGGATACTTTTCGGTGCCCAGGAAAAGCATATGCTCACAGAAGTGAGCCAAACCGGGCAGAGTATCGGGATCGGACATGTGTCTATATGAATTGAGGAACAATTGAAGGAGAAATGCGCAAAGTTGACTGCACTAGTTACTCACCCGACTTGCACAGCCAAGGCAGCAGCAGAGACATCTGTTTTCGGATCACTTATCAGCAGCACTTTCAAGCCATTTTCCAATTGCAGGCCACGATAGTCGCGTGTGTCCTGTTGCGATTTTTCAATGTTATTCAATCTGAATCAATGGGAGCAAGCAAAAAAAGCAATTAGCATCAGAATGATTCATTCTTCAGATGATGAATAGAGATGAGATCATGTTTCGAGTAAAGTAAGAACCAGCTATAGTTCTTACCTCAACAAAGGCTCTAATTCCTGTGGTTTATTCAATGGCAACTTGCCACTTCCCACTTCCCCCACTCCAGTAATATTGACCGAACTCATTGCACGTCTGATAAGATGTTGTTGGGTATTTAAGCTGCAGATTTTTGATGGCGCGCAAAGTAGTTGTACCTTAAATTTGCTGTTGGTAGAGAAATCAGAAAAGTTAATGCCAAATTTAAACAAAGTGGAAAGTGTTTGCACTTGCCTATTTGTAGTAATCGTAAACCTCGTAAATCTGCTAATAAACATGTAGTTTTTGTTGTATTTCACCAGCACCCACCCTGCGAAAGCGAGGTATTAGTAAACTTTTCGTTTTTTATTGCAATTTTTTTGGAATATGGAAAAATATGTGAAAAACTTGAAATCCTCAATTAAAATCGATATTTGCGGTAATTCTTATTCAACTTACTTGTTCAACTTATTTCACAAGTGAAAAGATGACAACCGACATCAGCTGTTTTTGACAAGTGTGACAGGTGTCACCAAAGTTCAGAACCACTTATTTGACAGTTTTTACCAAAGCTTAGAACCTTTCGCACGGATTTCGTGGTGTAACTCAGTGATGATTGAGGGTAATTTCCATTTTTGAGGGATTTTTTAGGATTTTACATAAAAGGGAAATAGGTATTTTTTGTATCCATTTGAAGAAAAAAAAGGGATATTTTAACTTTCATTCTTTTTTATATATTTATACTTATATATAAGTTTTTTATTATAAATGATGCAGTTTTGTTCCTTGGACGTTTTTCTACAACGTACCTTTCAATAATTTTTTATCTACGATGAACATTTTTTCCTATAAATCCGATTTTCTGAACTCGCATCTGATTTTCTCATACAAGAACTCATTCATGAAATGCTACAAAATTAAAGCCGTTTTTCATCTTTAAAAAAATTAAATTCCTGCATGATAAAATCCGAGACATGTTCTTAAAATTGTTTATAACTCCATTAATGCCAAATTCTCAAATTATATATATTTAAAAACAAATTTTTGGTAATGAAATTTGTGTTATTTTGTGGCGGAATTGTGTGTGGGAATTTTCGTGGGTATTTTTTGTTGTCCGTGGAGGGAAAAAAGGGTTTTTATTTTGTTTTGAGGGAAATTTCGAGCAAAGTTCCTGGCATCACTGGTACTAGTTATTGCAATCGAAAGCTACAATCGGCGAAGAGCAAACAAAATAAAACGTCAAAAATATTTTGCAAAAAATCAACTCAGTTTCTCTGGAGTTTTTAACGACTTCGCAATTGAAACTGCGCTGCAAGGTTCAAAGTTATTGCAATCGGTGAAAATTCAATTTTATTAAAAAAGCAAGAAACCATAAATTTGGAAATAAAATGGAAATAAATAAATAATAAATTGTAGTTCATTGAGTGGAAAAAGGTGAAAAAGAGAATGCACAAATGCAAATAATCGAAATTGAAAAGAAAATTAAGGAAAAAATTTCAAGAAAAAAAAAACAAAGATTAAATTGCAGTATATTCAGTGAAAAACAGGAAAACCAAGAGGAATTTTAAAAAACCAACAAAGAAGCTGTAAAGGTAAAGTTTTACAAAGTTTAAAGAATTATTTTAAAAATTTAACTTTTCGATCGAGTGCACTGAAAATTTAATGCACTTTCGCTGGACAGGGCAATAGATTGAGTCCCAACATCCAACAGTACATGGTGTCTGTGTGATTGTTTTTTCTTTTCATAAAACGCAGAAAAATCAATTTTCATCCAAAAATTTTACACACAAATTGCTGCAATTCGCAAACAGAGCGAGTGCAATCAACAGCAGGAGTATAAAAAAATAAAATCAATAGGCCCGTAGCAGCAGCAGAACAACAACAATTACGACCATTAAAATGTTGTTCACATGCAAATCACAAGAGCAGAAATTAAGTGAAAAAAATTAAATTAAATTGTTTAATTGCGAAAAAAAAATATAATAATCATAATAGTGTACCTTGTAGCTACGGCAGTGTCTGCTGCCAACAGCAACATCTACAAGTGCAACGAAAATTGGGCGTGGGAACGTGTTTCCCACGTAGTAGTAAGTGGCCACTGCCGGAGGATATGAATCAGAAAACGAGTTGTTGCCTTTGTTTAATTTTTTATGTGTGTTAAATGTTTCTGAAGAGTGGAGTTATTATATTTTATATATATTTTTTTTAATATAATAACTCCAAATATAACTTCATATTTTCCAAAAAACATTTGTACTGGATCTATTTTGTTTCCTGCAAATGTTTCTTTATGAATATTAAATTTCACTCGATGGATAACGATTTTTTGTTAAAAATTTTATTATACTTAGAGGGCAATGGTATCGTACATTTTGATGACTTTTAAAGGCAGGACAACTTAATGCTAAAAATCTCATATGTTAATGATGACACATTAATAAACATGAATTGGAGATTAATTATATTTTGTAAGCAGCTAGACTGCCACATTATGCACGTTCTGCATAGCACTCACTCCAAAAACGAATCATCCAAGGGACCCCATCTGTTAAAGCCTGACTAATAGAACTACAAAGGAAGGCCAGTCATTTAGCTCTGAGTAGTTCGATGACACGTTATCAATCTGGGATTTCTAGTTATATTCCGAACTCACTTTTATCCTAGTTTCACAGGGCGACTGCAGGTTTACCACACTAGTGGAAAAAATATGAACTGTCACGTTTTTGTTTTTTAAACCCTATAAACGACTACAATTCGACAAGAGCATCAACACAGGACGACACCCTGTTTAAAATTTCTGAAACTTTTTGTTTGTTCATTTATGGTTATTGTAAAATCAAAACATTTTTCAATTAACTATCAGCTTCCCTCTCAATTACGCACTTCCTCTTCGCTTTTGCGTGATTCTATAAATAGGCATACAACGTCGCCGTCCCGTTTAATCGCGCCTTTCACATTTTACTGCTGCATTTAAATTGAACTCAATTATTCTTCTTCGTCGGAGTTCGTTAGTAGTTTTCATTTCTTTATTTCCTCCTTGCACAAAGGGTCAACGTTTTGCAGTGGCGAATTCGGCGTTGGCGTCGGCGTTTTCGCGTATTTTGGCATCAGCCTTCCCCATCATCTCATGCAGTTAGTGTTCATTCTCCACACACAGATTTGTAATACCTCGGCTGCGAGGCAAATTTATTTTGACTTTTAACACAACTTTAGGTTGAAGATGCTTCCTTTTGTAATCATGGTGCGCTACACTGAATACTTGAAGAAATGAAAAATGGGCACATATAATAAATTACTGAGGATATGCCTTGCTCTGAAGAAGGGGCCTGGTTATGGACATTGGCATTATATGTGGCGATCAGTTCGGAGGAAATTCTAATTGAAGTTTGAAAAATAGTCATCGAGCCAAATAATTTCCTAGAATTGAACTTATTTACGTGGAAGGATACAAATTCTACCATTGATTTCAACCACTATAATTGCCATATATGTAAAACAAGTATTTATTTTTTAGATATTGTTGCCGGTTTCCTTGGCTAATCTCTGAATGAAGCCAACTTCAACCTGACCGATGATAGCTTCTCCATAATTTAATTTTCTTTTCGTCTTTGCAGACATTTACAGGGTACTGCACTCGATTCGTGTTTCTTAATACGCAGAAGCGCCCCCTTCGCACCATATTTTCGGTACTTCAGCGTGAATGAATGAATGTGATTCTATGAGGTTGTTGTTATTATTGTTTTTGTAGTTGGTTTCTTTTTTTTTTGTAGCCTTTGTATATTTTGTGCTTCTCTACGACGTTCGTTCTTTCTTTATCGTATTGATTTTATTTTTATTTTGCTCTCAAGTAACTATTTGCGCTGTTTCAATTCGTGTTTGTTTTTGACGCATTTGCTAAAGTGCTGCTGCTGCGGCGGCGATTGTTGTTCTTGTTTTTGATATTTGTTAGTGCTGCGGCTGCAGCTGCTGTCTCTGACGGTTGTGTTGTTGTTGTTTATTTATTCAAGCTCCAAGCTCCTCCACAACCACTTGTGCCTAGTACCTATTGAATTCTTTTATATTCTTATTCGTTCCCTCTGTGAATCCCGCATTTCCGTCAGCAGTGAGATAAATTCTATATTCGTTTTCGATTTTCTTTACTCTGGCAGCTTCTCCTTCTCCCTATTCTTCTTGTGGGCTTTTATTAATTGAATTTGATATTTGATTTAAAATTAATTAAAATGCCATCGTGAAGAAGCGCTGAATGTGACGTTGGACTCAAAAGAACTTAATCACTAGAAGATCTCTATTATTTTGACCTTCATATTCTCCATCTCAGATTAATTAGATTTCAGTTATTTAATATTGATTTTTAGGTTGTTCTGCAGGCAGCTAGTCCTTTGAATCTTGTCAGAATGGACAAACAATTTAAATTGAAAGTTGGGGAAAATCCTGTTTTGGATAATTTACCAGCTTCATTTACTTCTTAAGGAAATTTAACATTTTAATTTCCTACTGCACAGTGGAATTTTCCCATTTCATATATTTTATTCAATTTGAAGTGTTATCTTCGTGGCTTTGTCAATATTTAAGACCACGTTAAACGTTACACAGTGATAGTTAGTGAATTGTGATAGGCTGTGCCGGTTGGGACTTTGTGTATGTGTTTGTGGACAAACATCAATTTTCCCTTACTGCTCATCGTTGAGTGTTTAATTGTCGTATTAACGAATTATACAATAAAATCTATGGAGTATACAAACATATAATCCATCGACAGGTTAACGTACTATCATGGGAAACTGATACATAACTAAGATTAGCCTAATCAGAAATATATTCCAATCGACTATGTCCTTTTACTGTGTAGCTTATCGTAAAGGTCAGTGGATTCTGAAGTGGTTCGAGTAAAAATAACATTACGAAGGTTCGGTAAATAATTATAACAACGAAAGGAGAGCCTGATAAGCGAGTCAATTTATTTCAATTCATTTCACTTAATTGAAAAGAATTGGTACATCCATTTGTAAAATTTCACTGATAAGCAATAAGGGCATGAGAAATGAAAAACAAAGGCAGAGCAATGAAGATATTATTTTTTAAATGCATTTCACAATTGAAATTATGTAGTTCGCAAGATACCAGCTAGCAGGAGAAGGCAAAGTGACAAGAAGGTGTCTTTCTTTTCGTCTATTTGATTTTCATTAGGTCAAATATTATTGTGTTGTTGTTTCGCTGGCATAAGTGGAAATTTTAGAATTTTCCATAAAGTAGATTTTGAATTCTTGTTTTGTTTGGAAAATACTATACTAGTAACTATAGCGAGCTGGAATTTTTCGCTGTTGGCAAATGAACATTTTGAAAAAAGCACTTGGTCGACATAAGCCAATAAGCCAATAAGGAAGTGCTCTGTGGGTTAATATGAAATACTAGCTAGAAGCCGCCAGGGATTAGTCAAAGGGGCGGGAATCACGCTAATTTTTCCAATTTTTTTTATCATCATTAGCTTTGCCTCATGCGAAGCCTCGTACAAAATTCGCTGAAAATTCCTCAAAAACAAGACAAAAAAATTATTTCTCAATAAAAATAAATAGGATACAAGTGGGTGGTGAGATGCGTGAGGTTCTTCTATTTTTATTTTTGGACTTAATTATGAATTTTGATATTTGCACGAGTTTCTGATCCACTGAAACACGCCCTTAGCTTGACCTCACAATTAGCGTGTTGAATAAAATTGCGTTTCAAATTGAGTTGGAAGTGTACGTAACTACAGTACGAAAATGTCTAATTATGCAAATGTGCAGCCAATGTTGTGGGAAAATGGACAATTGATTCATATTAAAAATGCTGTAGAGCATACAGCAACAAAAAACTAACATCATCTTTACAGACTTTATTTAACACAGGAAAAAAACCAAAAAGTGGTTTCTTAATAAATACCGTGGAGATATTTACTCTCTTATTCATAGTTCATATTTCATAAGTAAAATCCGATCTGTAGTCCAATTTCAATTCTTTTCGCAGTTCCGGATTGCAAACTGATTCGGAATCGTGATCAGCAACCCCGAATTGCTTCTTCTCAGTCCATTTCTCGAACTCTGTTATCGGTATATTATGAAAATTTTATATTGTTCCATATTCTCGCTGACCCACAGAGTCACACAAAATAATCGAATTGAATTAATGGTCTGGACCACCATTTTGCTTACTTCAGTGGTTGTTCGAATAAATACGAATTCTCTTCTACTGATACGATTTCACAATTTTGTATTCATTTTCCATTTGGAATTGGCGATTCATTCAACTGAGTTCCTCTGTTTGTTTTTATCGTGTCGTTTATTGCGTTGTTAAAAAATATATACTCAATAATTTAGTAGTCACGATCAAAGTGGCTTTTCATATACCGTATACCGTATATTTATTAATAAAAATCACAAAACCAGATGATTATTTTTAGAACAATAATAAATGCAATTAATTACTGTGTGCTGCGGGTGTGCTAATCGCATCAACACGACCTGATAAGGTTCTCAAGTAAAAAGTCAATCAAACAAAGTAACTACAAAGAAGAAAATAATAAAAAATCGAAAGTTTCGAATCGAAGTGCGATAATGCAAATATATATTGTATGAGGCGGAGATGCCACATTTTGAAATGTTATTGGCATGAGTTAAAATCCAAATTATTGTAATTTCGTATCGGCCGAAATCGAAGCTCAAAATTAAGATAAAATGAAAAAATATTAAAACATTTTTCCAAAACATTTATTGAAAATGGTTTATGGTATATCGTAACGAAAACTTAGCAAATGTAAAACATGTATTTATTAAGTAAATTTGAACGTTTTGAGTATTTCAAATTTCTAGTTTTTTAACGCTGAACGAGATGGCGTTTTGAGAATTTTTTTTATCAGTTTTTGAGAAATTCAGGATATAGAAGTCACAAAATGGCAAAATTGACCGAAGGGGTTTTCATAACATTTTTTTTTATTAATACTAAGGAAAAAAACCATAAAATGCAAACAAAATTAAAATCAACAACAAAATTGTTTTTCTTATTTTCTACATAAATCTTTCGATTATTCATTAAAAAAAGTACATCTAAAAATAATAAAAAAATACCCCGAAGGGGAGTTTATGAAAAAAGGATGTGTTCATATATTTTTGGTTTTATTGCATATCAAATTACTAAAGAACATTTTTCAAAAACTAAACCGAAGTATTCTTATTGTTTTTCCAATAAACCTCAAACTGTATTGAAATACAGTCGAACTTTTATATAGTGTACTTCTATATAATTAAGTTTCTATATAATGAAGTGATTTTCTGGTCCCATCATTGTAGGCAAGTTCGACTGTATATTATTGAATTAAATGCCTTTTGGATTTGAGAACGACAATTGATATCTAATTGAGGAAAAACTTTTATGAATGATTTGGCGTCATATTCTTTTTTGGTACACGAAAGGTCCGAACTGCAATTTTAAAATGGTTTTTTGTACACGGAAGTTTTTAATAAAATAAAATATGAATGAGATAATTTCATAACAATGCCATACATTTTTCTATTAATTCAAAGATTTCGGGGGGGTTCGAACACCCCAAACCCCCCTGGTTACGTCCCTGACCGAAAACAATTTTACGCCGAATATGGCCGAAGCCGAATAATCGGTCAGACACTACTAATATGATTCTACACTGGAATTAATGGATTTAATTCAATTCACAAAAATCTTGTGGAAAATTATATAAATTTTAAATTTCATTATACTCAAAATGCCCCAAAATTAGTTTTAATTATTGTGGCACATGTCACAAACTACAACTAACTGGTTTGTTCGGTTCGAGTCCACTTGAATATTTTAACTTTAATTTATTACAAAAACCTTAACCCACGAATCAATCCAACTGTTCCTCTATTAAATTAAATTTTTAAGAATATGCATAAATAAAATATTTGTGAGAAAACAATGTGTTTCTTTGAATTCGAACACAGAAAAAGGCGAATTGGCAAACAAACACTCACCTGTCCCGTACTCGCGTTCAGCGTAGAGGCGGGCACGTGAATAAATAAAATGTAAATATTAAAATGAATGAAACAGTAACACCAGCAGTACCACAACAACAAAATTGAATCACAACAATGAAATCTTGTATATAGGGAAAAAAATAATAATCACAAACGAATGAACAAACAACAACAATGAACGACACGAACAACATTTGCATGTGACGCTAGCCCGCACCGCACTCCAGCACCACCTTCACTCCCATGGTACACACACACGTTAGCATGCTTCTCACCGCTGTATTTTCCCTTGAATGTGTGTACTTCAGTTTCTCTTAGTTTTTATTTTATTTTTGCTTAGGGAAAGGAAATAAAATAAAAAACCGGCAAATAAAGAACCAAAAAAAAAAAAACAAATAAAAAATTCTATAAAAACTCAATGTTGATGCTGTGCTCAAAACAAACAAAAAAAATTAAACAATTCAAGGGAAAACTTTCCATCTAAACTCTTTGTCCGTGGGGGAACCGGTGCGCGCGTGCAAATGTGGTTTAATTGATCGCGTAAATAGTTATGAAATGTTTGCGAAAGGAAATTGAAAACATGATTTTGGAGAATGGAAAATTGTAATAAATACATACCTGCTAGTGCAACTTGTGCTTATTTTAATTACATTGATTTTATGCAGGCTCACGGTTGAATGCCGTTTTTTCGTGCAAGTTCGTTTCTGTTCCATTTAATTGTTTTCTCTTTTTCATAATTTTAATATATGAGCAAATTTTGTATTTAAAAAAACTTTACTGCATTATACGTAGCGTATAGCGAATGTTTAAAATGTTTTTAATTTTCTTGCCAAACAAAAAAAATGTTGTGTTTATGTATATAGCCCAGGAATTGTTGGGTCTTAAAATGATTGTCCCAAAGTTTTTTTCCAATCAGATAACTCTATACCTCCTCATTTTTTGATTTCAAGTGGTAAAATCGGAGAAAAAGTCCAGTACAAAAAGCTAAACCAATTTAATTAATTAAAAATGCGTTTTAGAATCAGAAAAGTACATGCGAAAAATCGTAATTATCCATTTCGGGCGGTCACCCACCTCCCAGGACCAATAAATACAACATTTATTTTGGGAATACAAAAAGGCATATTTTTTGTTAAAAAAAAGGGACATATTGCATATTGTTTTTTTTTTTTTCATTTTTAAGCTTTTTTTTTGTAAATATTTTTTGTTGTGAAGGGCGAAGATTTGTTTTGGTTCTGCCCAAATTAGCTAAACCTGGGCGTAACCAGAAAGCCCCCGGTGCTTAGCAAAAACTACACTTCCGATACATTTTTTGTATGATTTAGGGGGTATGCCGACGTACGTCAGTGCGAAATCTAGCTATATTCTGTCTCTATCTCGGATAGAATGTAGACTCAAAATCGGAATAATTGCACGACACCGTCTCATCGGCACCATGCAAGACGAATGGGGCTCGATTGGTATCTGAACTGCAATGAACCAGACGAGGAAGGAACTTTGAAACATCTACTCTGCAACTGTCCAGCTTTAACTAGAGGTAGATGGAAGATTCTTGGTCAAGCAACGTTCAATACGCCACTGAACCACTGAACTTAAAGGTTTAGAAGCTTTGCTTTAAAGTTCGGGCTAGCAGACCATGGAAGAAGGTCTATGTGGTCTATGTGAAGCTTACAGCCGCCACCCTAACCCAACCTAGGGTATATGGGATATTAAGCGTTGAAACGTGTGTTCAGCTGCACATTATTTAGTTCTCGTATTTATGAATGCATAACCACAAACATTGTAATGTGTTTCTTTTCAAATATGTATATACTTACATATTTCCCGAAATACAGTTATTCTCATGCGAAAATATTTCACCGAAACGTGTGAAAGCAACTTTTTGCAGTTGCCTTGTCCACCTTCCGTGCACCCTTCAACGTTTGACGTAGTTTCCAAAATAGCTTTCTAAAATTAGGTTTCCATTTTGCCTGTCTTTTGCACTTTCTATCCGTCACGAGCTTGCGATTGACAGCCTCTGCCGGCTGCACTCCCGCAATCCGCAGCAATTCGATAACAACAAAAAAAAACTGCATCGACACAGAGAAAGGTGCACAACAGCGCCAAGTGGCGGCGCCAGACGCAATAAAACTTCAATAATAAAAAAAAAAACGCCAAGCAGACACAGTTGCTCTCGGTTCAGACGTCAAACAAGAATTTTTGTTGTTGTTGTTCCTTTTTGTTACTATTTACCGTTGGAATGAAAGGTAGGAAAACAAAAATGCATACATTTAATTTCAAAAAAGCACGAGTGCAAACTACAATCAAGCACAACAACTACAGCCAAAAAGCTATCAATTAAATTGGTAAATTCTGCACACGCGATGAAACCTACAAATATGTATATTGAACATCATTTTATCCATAAAATTTCCGTTGGACGTACAGATACCAACAAAAAAAAAATTTGATAACATTTGATGAATTGCATCCACACAAACGCTAATTATCAATTAAGTTATAATTGAGTGCGGGTCGGGGGATCTTTTCTATTCTTTCTTCGCCTTAGTATTTTCGTTTCAGCTCTACATGACGTATGAGCAACAAACAATTAATTGCTTTATTAGAAGTGCCATTCATACGCCACAGTGAGAGTGGCTGTAAGAACAAAATGCTATGACTCTATTATTGGTCAATAAACTTAATTATTTATTTAAGACCAAAAACAAACAAACCAATTTGCCTCAGATACACTGACAGACAGTTATAAAAAAATACTCTTATGATAACCCGGCGTTGTCCGACTTGATTTAGCAATCATATTCAGCGTGTATAAATGTGTATCGTGAAGTGTTGGGCGAAACTTATTTTTCTTATTTTTCCTTTTTTTGTTTCTATATTTCCACAGTGATTTGAGATTCCTTCACTTCAACCGGCCCAACTCTAGGTAATGGCAACATGGATAACGAGCAGCCACACCAAGAATTAGTGAAATGCGTATTGGTTGGCGATACGGCGGTCGGCAAGACACGCTTGATATGCGCACGTGCTTGCAACAAGCATGTGTCACTATCGCAGCTGCTATCCACACATGTGCCCACCGTGTGGGCCATTGATCAGTATCGCATTTATAAGGATGTAATGAGCCTCAAATGTACTTTGAAATGGAACAGTATCTCATATTGATTACGTTAATTTCACCAGGTACTCGAACGTTCCTGGGAGGTCGTTGACGGTGTGAATGTTTCGCTACGCCTATGGGACACATTTGGCGACCATGACAAGGACCGTCGCTTTGCTTATGGCCGGTAAGATCCCTACTTGCAATCACTGCAAATATTTTGAAATTGAACATTTTCTACACTCTCTGCTTCAGATCGGATGTAGTGCTTCTTTGCTTCTCCATTGCCAGTCCGATTTCACTGCGCAATTGCAAGGCCATGTGGTATCCGGAGATACGCCGCTTCTGTCCAGATGTGCCCGTCATTCTCGTGGGCTGTAAGAATGATTTGCGTTATATGTATCGCGATGAAACGTACCTTTCGTATTTTGGCGAAAGAAGCACATTCGTGAGGTGAGAATTTGGAATTTTTGGAATGGAAACTAAACAGATTTTGACCTACCTTCTATGTATGCTTGTGCCGCTCTAGAGCCGCTCTCAAGAGTGACCTTGTCATGCCCGATGAGGCTCGTGCCGTGGCCAAGGAACTCGGTGTGGCCTACTACGAAACTAGCGTCTTCACTTACTTTGGCGTAAATGAAGTTTTCGAAAATGCCATACGATCCGCTTTGATAGCGCGTCGTCAGCAACGCTTCTGGATGACGAACCTGAAGAAAGTGCAGAAGCCCTTGCTGCAAGCACCATTCCGGCCGCCAAAACCGCCACCGCCAGAGGTGACGGTCGTCGTCGGTCACTACCGCCAAGATATGTATGGCATGTTGCTTTCGCAAACTTACACGGATCTCATACTCATAGTGGGCTCAACGAAATTCCCAGTGCATAAATTTATGCTGGCGGCCGCTTCGAATGTCTTCTATCGCCTGTTGAACACCGAAGTGTCGGACATGGGCGGCCGTAGTAGCAGCGAATCGAGCATGGTAGGCAAATGAGATTTCCCCCAACATTCTGAAAGCAATTAATTTTATTGTGATTTTCTATTCGACAAACTGTTTCAGGTGAGTTCCACATTTGGCGAGGCTACAACGGCGGATTTCAACGACGACACCGAGTGTCTAATACGACACGAGTCGCGTACACAAAGGTTAGTCTGGCTTGAGGTTTTAAGTCACGAAATGTCTTACATTTGTATTTGCTTCTTCTAGAATGTGGGAGCACTTGAAGCGCCGCTCTAGCTATCAAGCTCTGCCTTTGATCGAAACGAAACGGCCTAGTGATCTGTACAAGGATCTGCATCACCCCATATTCCATAATATTCGCATCGTTCAAATGGAAAACAATCGCGGCGCTATTATTACGCAGACCATAGTCACGCTGACGAAAATCATAACGCCACAGGCACTGCACCAGTGCTTGAAATTCATCTACACAGGCACAATCGAGAAAGAATTTAACAATTTGCAGGTGTGTGGTGTGTTGCATTGAACGTGACGAAACGAAGGTTTTTGATTTGATACTTAGGTTTCAATTTGAGTTACATTTTTTCAATTAAGTTTTTCGTCTCTTTTGTAGTCTTCCGTAGCATTTTGTTGACTGTTTCTTTTGATTATATGTGAAGTTTCTTCCTTGAGACAAATTTCTAACCTAAATATTTGCAAATCTGTTTCTATTTGTTATCATTGCAATTTTTTGTTTACCTTACAAAAAAAAGACTGCTCCCATAGGATTGCTTTTGGTAAATACAATTTATGAAAAGTGAAGAATACAAAAAAACCCTTAAAGTAGAATTAAATTAATTTGAAGAATTTTGACCACGAATCGATGCTTTGAAAGGAAATACATATTCGAAAATATTTTCTTTAATAATGCGAATCTCCAATGAAATTATACCACAATTTGCCCACTCTCATATTCTTACTCCTAATTTAATGCTAATGAAAATCCCCTTTGCCCTTTCGCCCTCAGGAAATTAAACAAGCTGCTGATTTCTTAGAACTGCCGCAATTGACTTTATTACTTTCCAAGCCACAAACTGTTTTAGCCAGTCTAAACGATGAACCAAATCAACACTTTTGTCTTGTAAGTGAATACGCATTTCCCCGTTATCAATTACACTGGGTGATCCCATAATTATTCAAAAATCTTTCAATTAGTCGCACAGTTCACAGTTTAATATTATTTGTTTTATGCCCAATAACCAGAGCATTAAGGAGAACATGGAGAAACACTGCATTGGCGATGGCTGCTTCAGCGATGTGACCTTTGAACTGGACGATGGACAGATGAAGGCACATCGTGCCATTTTGGTGGCACGCTGCGACGTGATGCGCGCTATGTTGGCAGGCGATTTTCGCGAAGCTCATTCGAGTGTGGTCAGTTGAACACAAATTAAATCCATTTCACTCTTCATTTGTTTTATATTAAAATTTTACAGATTGTTTTTCCCGGCGTCACCATTTACACATTCCACAAACTGCTCTGCTATTTGTACACAGATGAAATACCTCCAATATCCGCGGATAAATGTTTGAATCTGCTAGAGTTGGCCAATCGTTTGTGTTTGCCGCGTCTGCTGAATTTGGTGGAGTGTCGCGTTATCGAGGATCTCACAATGATTTCTCAAAATGAAACGAACGAAACGGTCGATCACTGTTTGACTCTACTGGAGCCAGTTAAGGTAAGGAAGTCTGCATTATACTTTTCCTATTCACACTCATTCGCTACTCATTTCTTTTCAGCTGCACAATGCCCATCAATTGGCCGAGTGGTGTATGTCGTACTTGTGCGTCAATTACAATATTATTTGCAAATTTTCACTCAAAGGCTTGAAGGCCTTGCATCAAGATAATCAAGAGTATTTGCGCGAGCATCGTTGGCCGCCCGTGTGGTATCTGAAGGACTACGATTACTATCAGCGCTGCATCAATGAGATGAATAAGGAGCTGAAAAATTCAAGGCGTGATCCGAGCGACGACGAGGGCTGCCTGTGCTTCACCGGAGGTAGGTGGCAGTGTTGTTACGAATTCAGGTGGTGGTATTTTTCTTTTCACGTCGTTATTGAAGCGAAATGTTCCCAACAGTGATTCAAACTTCGTTTGTAAATACAAGTAGTATTTTATTTAATTATACCCCTGCACACAAGTTGTAATGCCCCAAACGGAGGCGTGGTGGGCATATATATTCTTGACCAGCATAACCTCCTGAGTGGGTCTAGTGATGTCCGTCTGTCGGTCCATCCATCTGTCTGCCCGTCTGTCATGTCACACTTCGACTCCGAATTTTGTCATATCTTTTATTTTTGCTTCTATTTGGTGGTGAAAATGGACAATTATCTTGAGAAATACTGAACTGAAGTGGATACCGTATTATTTATTTGGGTGTCGGAAACGAAATGAGCATGTAACTGGCACGAAATGAAAATGGACTGGAACATATGTGTAGGGTATTTTAGCTTCGGTCAGACCGAATACAATTCTCTTACTAGTTTTTTTGATAACACAACCCAACAAGATTTTGCTCCATAATCTAAACTTAACTTTTCTTAAAGGACTTTTAACGCTGAGCAAGATGGCGCTTTCCATCACGTCAGGTTTTTGGGAAATTCAGGTAAAAATAGTCAAAATAAGCAAATCTGTTTACGTCATCGTTTAGTGCTAACATTTATCTTCAAAACCAGCTATTACTCATATTTTTACGATTATTTCTTTTGAATATATGAGCGGTTTAGTTTAGTACCATTCATTTTTTTGGAGTGTATGATAACTCTAAGTTACAGTGAAATATAACGTGGTACTCCGAAAAGCAAACCTATTGATCCTTACAAAATTTTTCATGCTAAACACAATGACGTTCACAAAATTGCTCTATCTCGTCTAGTTCTTTCAAATTTAAGTCTAAACAAGAGCATTTTGCATATGCCAATGTCCTTTTAATTTTACAGACTCCAAAAAGCAGACCTATGACTCCTTAAAGGGTTTTGGATGCTAAACACAATGGCGTTCACAGAATCGGTCTATCTCGTCTAGTTTTTTCAAAAAAGAGTCTAAAATACTTTTTTCAAATACTCATATCTTGGGAAATTGACATCGCAAACTTACAACCCATAGCTTATTTTAAACGAAAATCATAACACTAAACGACTACATAAACAGAAACTTTGGAAAAAATCCCAAATCTCGTAATAGCCTAATTAATATTTCGAAACCTGCCATTTTTTGACGCGTTGACCCTGTATTCCTCAAAAACCTGACGTGATGGGAAAATGAGAACGCCATCTTGTTCATCGTTAAAAATCCTTTAAGAAAAGTTAAGTTTGGCTTATGGAGCCTCAAAACGATTCCATTTTTGCAGGGTTGTGTAACTTTGAGTTTTAACATTCCTCAATGCAAACTTTAAAATGTAGCTTTTACTTAACAGTTTAAAGGCATTGTTTTACAATTTAATTTGGGTTTGTATTGTCATCCGTCCTTCATCATCATCAGGCTTTTTGACTCACGCTCATGATGATAACACTTACGCACGCTTGTAAATTCATACGAATCACTCACTCACGCCCAATATAATTTTCAATGTAGCTTAAAAGCGTAAACCATTCTTTTCGACACTAATTATGGCGCACGTTTGCGAATTTTCTCATAAAATTTTACTCATCAGGTGACACGTCCATCTCAAAATACAATGTCATGTTTGCAATTCCCCAACCCCGTTCATAAAATGATCATGCTCTGTTTTATTAATATTGAAATTTGGACAAAGTATTCTCTTGGCTATTAGGTAAATCGAAGCGCAGCACCGCAGACGCCAGCAATGTGAATGGCGAGAGCACAACCGATAATCAAATTTTCAACAGCACAGCGAATTCGATGAATCACATTGATTTGGAGGCTGAAGTCGATTTGAATCTCTGACATCCAGCGATGGGGGGGCACAGAAGGTGAGTTAATATTTCGGTTGAAGAATTAGATTCAAGTCTAATCACATATTGACCTCGGCTGTTCTCTCTTTACAGATCACTGCGCTTCATAGTGATATTGCCCGTTTTGATCTGTTTCATTTGTACGATTTTAAGTATTTTAATTCTATTCCAAATCTACACATAACAATTGCAAAATTGTGACGATCAGCATGAGCAGAAAGAAGTTGCGCTCGCAACGCTGAATGCAACAACAGCACAGTCGATTTGAATCGCGATGAGATCAGATGAGATGAGATGAGACAAGACAGGGGCTTGTTTTTTTTTGGTACAGTTCTGGCAATTCACACACTGACAAACGCATTTTGAAACAATGAAAGAGCTGCTTTAGTTTTTAAGTTATCATGTGTGCAATTGATTAATCTTACCGTTATATATATAATTACTATATTTGATTTTTGTTTGTTGAATTTTTTTTTTGTTTTTTTGTTTTTTTTTTTGTAAAACAAAAGCATTATAAATTCCAAAATAGGGAAACTTTTGTCTAGCCATTAGCCTGTAAGCAATTTAATGAATTAACATTTCACGCGAAATGCCCGCAATTAATGCCGAAACTACAGGGAAGTGTGTGTACGAGTTCCGCACACATTTCCACATTGACCAGTGTTAATCTAACGTAAATAAATATTTTATATCTAGAGCATTCATTTGCTACACCTCTAGACGTTCAATTTGATTTTCGGCTAAATCGCATGGAATACTCCCAATAAATACTGAAATGCAGTAAACTGTCTGTATACTTAATTGAAATTTGTATTGAAAACCAACCCCGGTGCCATCCCTTTCGACTAGCTTAGCTAAATTTTGTTTTTGTGGCATTTTTTTCTCATTTCATTCGATGCATTTTGCCATTCATTAAAATCAACTTTAGATACATATATTTTTAGCCTTCGAAATGTGCAATGAACTTTTGTGAAATATATTTGTGATGATGATCAATTTAGCTGCAAGCAAATTATACACAAACACACATGAATAATCGATTTGCAAAAGTTGTGAAATCCAATTGAGATTATTTACGATTCAAGGGAAACCACATGATACCCACAATTATGGTTTGTTGTGTATTTTTGGATTTACCTGCTTTTGTTAAATAAGCGCTCAGTTGGAAAGTATTCGGTATTTACCCCCAAAGAGATGTGCAATTTTTCTACATACATATTGTGATGCTAAAACTATTTTTGATATTTAAATACATTTTGTCATTTCTTGCTAAAAGTCCATCCAAGGTGTTGCTAAAAATAAAAATAAAAGCAAACTAGCAAACAAAAATATTCAAAAAAAGAAACCTTTTAAAACATAAAACAAAATTTTTTCTTTATCAATCTTCTCCTTTGAACTTTTTGCAAAATTTTAGCACAATGAGCTATATGAAATTCCATTTTTTACTTTTGAATTTTTAAATAACATTCAAAATGTTCTTATGAATCAAATAAAACTATAAAGAAAAGAAAAAATAAAAACAAAAACAAAAAACAAAACCGTTCTCTTGTCAAACGTCAAATTATATTTACGTATTTATTCATAGGTTTTTGTATTTGTATAAAATTTAAGCTTAGCTTTAACAAAACAAAAGAACAACAACAACAACCTTTCAACTGTAAATTTAAGTGAAACACAAACAAATAAAAATTGCCGCAAACATTTCAACATTTTAGAAAACACACAACAGAAAACAAAAAATCGTAGAGTAAAGTAGGCAAAAAGAAACCAAAAACCAAAAAAAAAACGTATTGAAGTTTGTCAATTGGTAGTTGCAAAGATTTTCGTGAAATGTTGAAATGCATATTAAAACAGTGACCGTGTTTCGCATTTACTTATTTAGGGGGAAATGGTGTAATGTGGGAATGTCTGTTCATGTTTTGAAAAACTGGATCGCAATCCGTAAGTCAAATGCACAAAAACGTACTTTCGACTTTCGGTTCGCGATGTTGAGTGACGCCTGTTCGGAAAATTGGAATTCAACAGCACTGTTCGCAAAATTAACATTTTGGAAGAAGCGTTAAATGCAATTTTGTTTTTTTTTCTACTTTTAATTTTACATTTTACTATCGTAAAAACCGCTAAAGTTTTTTTCAAAAATGTTTTTTTTACAAATTTTTTTTTAATCAAAAAAAATTATTTTGAATACGAAAATTAATTGTAAACATATTTGTTATAGCTAATCCAAAAAAAAATTATATTCTCATAAAAAAATCTCAAAAATTTGTAAAAAAATATATAAGGGAGTGTCGAGTATTTTGGCACTAGTCTCGTATATTGTCTGTTAAAATCTGATTGGGTGGTATATTGAGAAACATTGCTATTTGGATTACCCGTGTAATGTTCTTAAAAACTAAGTAAAAACGAATTATATTTATGACTAGCATTCACCCACGTAAAAAAATACAGACATTCACAACAGAGAAGCGAAATGGAAAAATTCCCCTACTCCTCACATAGCTTGAAATTCCCCGCAAAATGGGTAATTAGAGTTTACTGATCACAGTAAAGAGCACAAAAACTCCATATAAAAAAAAATAACTCTCCATTCTCAGCGATCTAAACGCAGGAAAGACTGGAAAGCAAAATGCAACAACCCAACGGATGCCAATAATGCATGAAATATTTCAAATCAATGAAATCTAACATAAAAACTGATAAAAATCTAATGCCAATTTAGCCGACAAAAAAGTATAAAAAATCCAACATTTTAAAAATGTTGTTCGCAAAAAAGTCCTTTTTTTTGGGTGAACTAAGTTTTGCAATGTGTTTATTAAAAATTTCAAGAGACGTTTTAATGGACAGCTGAAATGACAACAATCTACACAAACTACCCTTTCTAGCACTTTTCCAGTCAAGTAATAATGTTTGCGAAATAATTAATTTAATTTTTATTTGCGATAAAACATTTAATACAGCTATTATTTTTTTAAAAAAAAAACTAAAGATAATTGTCAAGGCGTAGAGTAGAGTGCACAGCTCACAAAAGGCTTTTAGCCTAACTAATTCACTGCGTTTTTATATTCGAATTTTGCGTAGTGTTGTGACTCTTCGTTGGCGAGTCCTCCTCAACTTCCAGATCCTGTAACATGGCCAGCAATTCAGCATCGGTGATTTCAATTTTCCTAGGCGTTTGACTTCCACCAGCAGTGGCTGCTACCCTATTGTTGTTGTTTTTATTGGGCGTTACAGCTGGCAGTGGTTTTTGTTTCGGCAAACCACCATCAGTGTCGCCCATAATCTCTTTCAACTCCTTTTCCAATTCATCGTTATCGTACAACGCAGAATCCTGCAAATTGGCATTGGCCAGCGTATCTTGCACCTCATTGTGTGTCTCGATGGTCTCACGCACTTCCGAGATTATCTCGTCCACATTATCGTACTTGAGACCCGATTCGTCGAGGACACTTTGCAGAGCCTTGGAACCGATTTTGTAGGCGTCCAAAATGTCACCATTACTTTGGGCTTCTTCGACGCTGCAGAGAAGTGTTTCAATGTTGTGCAGAGCAATGCTGCGCTTTTCTAAAGTAAATGAATGCAAGGAAATCTTTAAAGTCCATAAAGTCTTTAAGTTATTTTTCCCAAACGAACCATGATTTTTCTCCAGCAAGTGCTTCTTTCGCAAATAGGTTTTCGCCATCTGACGTTTGTTCTCCTTCATGTATTGGCGTGCCTTTTCGTCGTTAAATTTAATATCGACTTCCAATTCGTCGAGCTGCTTCAGTAGATTCGTTTGAGTCATTTGTAAATTGTGTGTGGCCCGGTCCGCTTCTGTGATGGTGACATTTGTGTTCGTTGTGCCTAAAAGCAGAGAAATATTGACTGATTATTGCAAACATGATTTGATATTGGAGAAATTACTTGGTATTTTGACCAAATGTATTTGTCGTTCTTCCACTTCCACTTTGTACTCCAAACCCACTTTACGCTGACAGTTCAGTGTGTGAAGGCACAGCTGCAGACAGTCTTCTGTGAGGTGCTGCATTGCATCGGCCGCAATATCTTTAAAGGTATTGTAGTGCAGCAGTTTGCCTTGTTGTTGTTGCAACACCTTTGTCTGTAGATCTTTGCAGAATTGCTGAAAAGTTTCCACAAAAAAGAAATTCATTTGGAACGAGCAGAGAAACAAAAAGCAACTCACCTTCATCACCTCCACATGAATATACTCCAACAATCCATGCTGGGTGTCATTGTTGAGGCCCACCGTAGTTTTCAGTTTGATTAGACCCCATGACAGAGGCTTCTTTACAAAACTATTTATAGCCCAGCCGGTCCAGGAGTTCTCCGGATCGTACTCGTACTCAACGCGTGTTCGTATCTTTTTCGATCGCTGCATCTCCTCCAGAACCGTATCCAAGCCATAAGGTAGCTTCGAACCACGCGCAAACATGAGTTGCAGTTCGCGTTTATTGAAGTTGGCCTCGCCTTTGTGGTCGCAGTATTGGGCTATTATGTCCTGCCAAAATTTCATCTTCGCTTCGTAGTTTTCCGGATTGACGTCACGCAGTCGAAATGGTGCTAGCAACACATCCATTCGTTCATTGTCCTGCCAGCAAGCGGGATAAGGAAATGCTCTTGTGTTGGCATTCTCGTCCTTGTCCTTCGATGTTCTTGGCGTATTGCAGTCATTGAGAGCCATTGTTGTGCTTCTCCGTCGTCAATTTTATTCTATTTGGGAATATGTTGTAAAATTATTGCGTTTGTTTTGAACACTTTTGTTTTTAACTTAATTTTCTGACATTTAATAACAAAAAACGTAATTGCTTGCAAACAGCGTTGATAATTTAGTATTAAACACTGAACCAGTGATGAAAAATTAGGCATTATTGCACCGTTTTGCAAATTTTTTGTAGTGAAAAGTACACTAAGTACATTTGATGGATTTTAGGCTGATTTTGACAAAAACGGAATAGTATTTAACTTAAATCTCAATTAAAAAACAAGTACAAACGGTGGCCGGTCATATCGCCTTGACGGTGTTTTGTCCCCCCCAAAAACGGCCATAACACACATTTGGCCGTTTTCGAATTTTATTAGAAATCAGTCGTAATAAGTAAGATTATATTCATATGAGCCTATTTACACTATCATTTCCATAACGAAAAATCTGAGCCTATTTTCGGTGCAAAATTTTCTATCTCGTTTTCACTACCGCAGTTCTTATTAGCTCTTTGTCAGGTTTTTCGTCATGGAACTGATAGTGTAAATAGGCTCTTACAGTAAAAAAATAATATAAAAAAATATTTTTTGGGCTTTATGACCGTTTAGGAGACGGTCATAATGCCCAAAATTTGGGTATTACGACCGTTTTTTAATTGGGCGTTATGACCGTTTGCGGGGGGCACAAAACGCCCAAATTTATTTTGGGCTTTATGGCCATGGGCACCAGTACAAACTCTTCCAAATATTAAAAACAAATCATTTTAAAATAGAAAAACAACTAGAAAATTTAAAAAAAAAACAAAAATATTTACAAAAATGGTGAATATCTCGAAACTGTACTACAGTTACTGTAGTCGACTTAAGGATTACTTCTTTTGACCACAAATAGCATTTTTAAAAATTCTTATAAGGCTCAGCCGGATTCAGCCTCGCCGCCGAAAAAAAAGCCTTCGAGCTGCCGCCGACAAATTTCAATCGGCTTGGAACTCTGAAGGAAATCAGGTGCAATTTTTGTTGAGAAAAGTTAAAATTCCACAATGGAAAATTATTAACATTTAAATGTATTAAAAAAGTGTAAGCAGCAATCCAAAGCCTCCAAGTTAAGAACGGAATTCGACCAATCAAAAAGCACAAACTGAAACTGTGGAAATTCAAATTCAGTTCATTCGAGGAAAAAGAAAACGCACATTTTCCCTCATTCCGCTATAGAAAACACAAAGACGTCATCAATTGTCTGCTCTCCACCCTCCAACGCTATTTTCCCTGCAACTACAATCACGCGGCTCTACACCCAAACGACAAACACAAGCAGTGAATTCCAGTGGACCAAAGTATATTTGCTTTGGCCCTGCTGAATCGTTGCCCAGATTCCATTGCTGCTTTCGCTTTCCTGCAAACGCTGAGTCACACCACCGCCCGCATTCAACATCAACATCATTTTGTTTTCTACTTGGGTTCGGCTGCTGATAACATTGAAAGCAAAGGAAATTTTTCAAAACAAAGCTGATTTCACTGGATGAAAATTGTGTATTCAGGTGGCTTGTTGTTGTAAATATTTAGCAGTATTATTCGAAAAATTCTCAATCGGCCACTTCAGCTTAAAATGCAGGACCAGGACCATCATACAATAATGCAATTGGCGAAGGGTAAGTCTAAATACATACATATAAGTATATCTTGTAAACTCTTAAAAATCAGTTTGCACTGGCAGAAATCAGCTATACAATTGTGGGCATATTTTATTAATTAAGAAGTTATATAATTGACGTAGTAGTAGTTAATATGATCTTGATGGCGTGCATACATAAATCGTTCTACAAAAATTAATATGAATCACCTTGCATTTTTATGGCAAACTTTGTAATCAGCTGTTTGCTTGGGAGCGAATGCAATGTGTTTTCTCGTTCCTGTTCCTCGTTATCAATCCAATTTTGTTCAGCCCTTATGGCTTCGGTCTGCTGGACGGTAAACCAACTATAATGAGAAGTAACCACGACTTATAGAAAGGAATGGACTCAGTAAACTTTTGTTTTCAAAACATTTCAAACATTCTTATTTCAACTTATCTAATGCATCAGGAATAATATAATTATTTCAAGTAAATCAAGTCAATTTTTATATTTGTTTTACATACCGCCTTCATCCATCCACCCCTTCAATTTTAATAATTAATCGGAGTAAAATGGAATTAGAATAAAGTTCAAAAGTTGTCGAATAAAACTGAAACTGGAACTTGTCTCGTCTCAGCACTTTTTTGGCTGTAGAACAGTGTTATTATTCAATATTACAACTGATTAGTTTCTTTAATTCACAATACTAAGTTTATTAATTAAGAAACATGTTGTTTCGATAGAATGTACTCGTACTGCATTCCAATTTTTTTTTGGAAAATTTCTCTCACGCTCAGGCAACAACAACAATTGAAGTCGTACGATGTGGCGTGATTTGTTTATGTAACGAGATGAGGAAATCGGGAACTGCGTCTGTTCATTGCTGGAATGCGTCAACGGTCGAAGCGAGTGAAAACCGACTTCAATTAAAGTCCAGCTGTTACTACGAAGCACTTACTTCGATAATATGCCTAATTAAGTTTGCGGTGGCATAAATTGCGGTAATATGCAAAAGGCGAGAGTGCTGCGTCGCATATAGAGACGCAATTGTAAAACATTTTTCTTATATGGTCATTTCTATAAAACTACATCGGCTTTATTGCATTGAATCTTATCAACAAAATATTTTTTATCTCATTTCACTTTTGCTATCAATTGCCATTGCCCATTGGAATATTTGCTTTTTTTTTCCTTTGGAAACAATTTTCCTGGCAATCAAAGTACATAAATATAAAATATGTATTTATTCGATGGTTGTTGGTTGGTCTGAAAATATTTAAAAGTTAAATTTGATTGGAGTCCGCCATCCAAAGTACAAACAAATCAAAATACAAATATCAACAAAGAGACGGACTTTCCGACTCTCACGATTAATTATCTTGAATATTTTAAAAATTCATTCATTTGTTAAACGTTTCTCAATTCATTCGTTTCTCAGAGTTTGCATTCCATTTTAGTATTTCTCACACCGCTTTGAGAATTGGTATGATTTGAAATTGGAGTTGGCATTAGCTTTTTAAGCTCGATTTAGTTGGAAGTAGTGTGCGTGTGATCATGACTCTGCTGCTTTCTCTTTCGTTTTCTTTCACTGAAAAAAAAACACTTCCCACTCTTCGGGCTGAACTTGCCGCTCTTTTGTCTCTCCCCCATATTCCCCCCACTCGTGTCTCATGGGGAAGAGCATCGGGCCTTCCTCTTCTTTTACTGTTTCAGAAACCTGTTTGGAAATAGTTACTTATTCAAAGCGTTAGGTTTGATTACGTTTTATTTTAACAATGTTTACAAATTTTTTATTTAACGCTTTGCACGCGTGTGTCTTAGTAAAGGAGGTGGAATTTGATTGGATCGTATGATCTTTTTAAACTCGACATTTTAAATGGTTTTTTCATTTGTCTGCCTGCATTACAATTTATTATATGATAATTACAAGTTCGTTTTAAATACTAGACATGAAATAAAAAGTGTTAACAGAAATTATATTGATAGTTAAACGATGCAACTGTGGGGGAACTTGTATAGTAACGTGGTCCAAAATTACATCCACGATCCCCCTCAGCATTAACACCCCCAAACTGTATGGGAAAAATTTAATTTTTTGAAAAACATTTTTAAAATTTGGAGTATGCATTACAAGACGGGATTTTAGTAGAATTGGTAGAGAATTCTTTGAAGAATTACTTTTTTTGTATTGAGTTATAAAAAAAATATATACCGATAAACACTGCTAAATTGGAAATATGCAAGAGGCACATGAAGGAGCTAAGTTGACAAATATGCACTATCGTCACAATGTAAAATGATAGTAGTGGTCAAGTGAAGTTGAATATTAATATTATTTCAATTCGTTGCACAGCTACTTTTATATGAAAATTTACATTTTCGCGCATGTGGCACTATATAATAGCAATATTTCCGTATAGCAATATTTTGGGGGAATACCAAACAGGTGTTTTTTTAAAAATACATTTTCAAACATTTGCTTACCCATTCTTTTACTATTTTCGTTAAGCAATAAAACAACTTTTTTCTAAGTAGCTACAAAATTTTCCACAACCTACCTTACAATTTCAAAATTAAGAAATCGTTGTCGGACATTTTTGGCTGCACTTTTGTGCCGTTGCTTCAATACTTCGATAAAGTTAATTTTCAGTAATCGGTAAATATATTTAAATTATTTTAATTATATACTTTGATCAGTTATTTCATTGAAAAAGGAAGTGACAAAAATCACGTCGGCATATTGAAGCCACTGTGTCAATAACTTTTGGGAGTAAATGACTGAACTGACTAGGGCTGGTTAAAGTCAAAAAGCAAAAACAACTCGAACGTTCATAGACGAGAGACAAGCAATTCCAAAAAAATGGCAAAAGTCCGGTGCGTCTCTCTCTCGCTCTCTCTATAGGCGCTATCCGCGTCGCTCTCAGCTTCAGCTGCGGTAAGCTGAGAGTGATTTGGCTAATCTTTAAGCTTACTTGAACGAACATTTCGCTAAAGTCTCGTTGGAGTCCATTTGTCCGCGGTTGGACAATGGAAGTTCATTCAAACGTTTGGTACGCTCGATTACGAACGGTTAAAGCAAAGTGCGCGCGTTCGATGGAAACCGAAGAACTTCGAGTTTTGCGGTGTTTTTGAAGAGTTGGAAAAAATAATAAATAATACTACAGAAAACATCAAACACCAACAAGAAAGTTTTAGTTTTTTCTATACCAAAAAAAATTTTGAATTTGCATGGAGCAAAATAAAATAAAATAAAATAAAGAAAGAAAGAAGGAAAGAAAACAAACAAGTTTATTTGTTGCTAAATAACTACTTCACCTGTGATACATATATATTTAATATTCAAATCGTTTCTTAAAATCAAATTATAGAAAAATTATTCTCTTATAGAAATAGGAACAAATTATAGTGAAATTGTATCAAAATGAAAGTTCCGTCGCGTGATTCCAAGTATTCATTCAATTTGAAAATATTCAAATTGCAAAATTATTACGGCGGCAACAGCAGCGGCAGCGGTGATAAGAAATCTGCATCCTCCTCCTCGGCAGCCTCGTCTTCTTCATCGTCGTCGTCGTCGACGTCCGTTTCGCCATCGATACAGACCAAAAGAAATTCATGGCGTGCTTCGTGGAAGCTCTATACAAATAACAGAGGCAACAGCAACCACAACAACAACGCACAAGCGAAAACAGCTGACGAAACTGATAAGGCCGCATTATTGGCGTCCATTGATAATACCGCCTCTGTGACAACGGATCAGCCGCCTTCAGCACAGTATGAAGGCCAGAAAAAAAGCAGTAGACGTTTTGTGACAACGCGAAACTGTCGCAATTCGAGTGCGAAGAAAAATGATGACTACATGAGTAAGTTTGTATTAGTTTTTTAGCTCCTTATTACACGCTCATAAATCGTCTATTTCACCCCCAGACATCTTCACGTAATGACATTCTTATCAAGTTTATCTTTTATTGCTGCAAACAATGAAGAACTTTTTTTCCTTTATTTTTATCACAAATTCAAATAAATGTTTATACACACGGCATAATGGAATTTTCGTTTATTGGAGGTTAAAGTTAATTGATAAGAAGTTTCTAAGTCAATAGCCGCAATGAATATGTATAGCGAAGAACCTCAATGCAAATGGGAAATAAGAAATACACTCAAAAGCTTTTTCAAACAAGTAAACACAAGCATATAATTAGGACAGACCGTTGCTATTCGTTTCGTGCTATTCTCTGGAGAGTCTGGCGTAAAGAATTGATAAAAAAAAGAAGAAAATAATAATGAAATATACCGTTGAGTACAGTTGAAGTTTCAACCAATCGTTCATCAACTGGCATCGTCGTCGTTCAGTCAGAAGTCAACCAGTCTAATATTCCATAGTTCGATATGTATCAGTGGGCTTTGGGCTCAAAGCATACAAAAATCCTTGAGTACTAACTCACAAAAAAATCGGTACACTAGAACGAGGGAAGTACTTAACACCTTGAATGTTAGACTGATTGATTGAAAGATGCACCGATATGACTCGCATAATCATTCAATTGCTGTCTTCGTTCCACTTGATTCAAAACCGGGCCTGGCGCGGTATGCCTTGTTCTTTGTTAGTTTCCCTTAACACTTCTGTATTTTTGTTGTTGTTTCATTTCCACATGAATAGGTCGACAACCTCATACATAGAAACATTCAGCGTACTTATGTATATTTTCCTGCTAGGAATGGTTAGCTTTTTTCAATAATTTACTCCGTGGTGGAGCACCACTGCTTCCGATTAGATATTCCCTTCCCCAATATTCACCATATCTTGAGACTAATTCAATGAATCGCTCCCCCTCATTCTACTTCGCATATGAGTATGATTATCCGTACATTGTTGAAGGGAACGTGCAGCGCAGCGCAGCGCTTATCTTCACTATTAATATATTGAATTGATAAAAATTTTCAATTTGATAAGCTTCTGAGTGCGATAATGAATTGCGATCATTTAACTGGCCTAAGTAATTCTATACGTATTTCAATTGATATAGCCCAATATGTACTAATTAAGGCTTCCTGAAACGTATTCTAACAATCATTCAATTCAGTCTTAACGATAAACGTGTTGAAGCTGGTTGCGTTAATACGATTTTATTGGCAGCGCATTTATTCCGTGGGATTTGAGTTTTTAATTGATTTCATTAATTAGCGGTAATATTAACTGTTTTGGTCTGTGATTGTTACTGTGTGGAAATATCAACTCTTGAACTCTTCATTGGCAATTTCCCACATTGCCGCTCGAAAATTTTCGTCAACTTTTGCCATTTTTCTTGGCCGATTCGATTTGCGTGTTTAATAAATGCTTTCGTTTGTGTGTTTGCACCGCCACGATTTGCGATAACGTTTTTTTTTTGCATTCAATTTCCTCAGAAAATAATCACTAACAATTGAGTGAAAAGTGGTGTTACGCAAGGATTTGATTACAACTGATTTCGTATTCGATTACCATTGTGGTGGTCGTTGGCCGTTTTGTTGTTGTCGTTTTTTTTTATTCGAAACGCGTTCGAAATGCATTTGAATGAAGCTTTGGAGCTTTTACGCACAGGTAATGGAGTGGAAATTTTACTTTTAAAGTCGCAAATGCACGTGCAAATATTCTAATGCGTTTTTGTGTAGGAAACTTGTAATACGTATTAATAAAAACAATAATGGGGCGTAGTTTGTTCTCTCCTTCCTCATCTCTCTAAGTCTTTTTAAATGGTCTTTCTGATACATCTTTCTAATACACCAAATCGGTTATTTCAATGTACCAACTATCTACTATAATGTTGGCTGCCCGGCTTTTTTGTAGAATTTTTGCTGATGTATTTCTCGATCTTTGATCTTGACTTCCACTTGACTTCGCTGGATTTGATTTGAAATCAATTTTTTATTAATTATAATTTTGTCACGCGAGAGAAAAATATTCGTTGCTATAAAATCGCATAATTTGCACAAATTTATGACTGAATTTTAATGAGGTCGTTTTGAAAATGAAATGTTCGAATTATTATTATTTTATTTTATTTTCATATTGCGTCTTGAATTTCAAAACATGCCAATCGTAGCATTAGTCTCGTGTGGTTATACAGGGCGTCACAACTTTACATGCCAATAAGTATAATGGGAGATTCCTTGGGTCGAAAAAAGAAACGGTAGAAGGGGGTCTAACTGAGTCGAAATTGAGTCGAAAAATCGTATTTAGAGGTGTCATCACATTTTAGATCATAACTACGGATTTTTAAGCTGGACTCTTTAACAAGCTTATTCTATATCAAATAACAAAGTCATGCAATGTGCCAGAATTTAATTACATTATTAATCTAATCAAAGTGAAAAACGGTTTTTTTATGCTTTTCCAAAAAAAAAACAAATTTTTAGGGCAAATTAGGAATGTAGAAGGGAATAGAGAAGAGCGTCGAAGTAAAAAGTCTGATGCTCCAACCCACAGCGTCGTCAATATCACGAACCGACGCAACTCCCATTCATTTTTCCACAAGTTGCATGATTTTGTGACATTGACAACGATGTCGGTGGGAACACTTTTTAGCTGTGTATTCGTTGTAATGTGAAATAGAATACTTTTACACAACGTAATTTTAAAAATTTCGAAATGAATTTCTATTAAATTTACTGATTTTCTTGAACTTTCTGTCATTTCAGCGATGCCTTGGTTCGGCATGGATATAGGCGGTACCCTTACCAAGCTAGTCTATTTCGAGCCCAAGGACATAACGCCGGACGAGCAAGATCAAGAAGCCGAAATCTTAAGAAATATTCGACGGTATTTAACCAAAAATTCTGCATACGGCAAAACCGGACATCGAGATACGCATTTGCAGGTGGGTGTGGCAAAACGATTCTTCATTGAGAAAGACGAAACAAACAAAAGATTCCACTAATTTGTAAATTAAATAGGATGTGATTGTAACTACGAATCACAAGATCTCGTAACAACTTCTTTCAAGACGGCTTGCTGCTGGTATACTTTTCTTTTTACAACAACAACAGCAACACGCCAAGTTGTTAATTATGCAAATTTTCGCTGCTCTGTTGTGTGTTACAACATTACAACAACAGCAGCTAAAGAAAACAAACAGCAACAGGCAAACAACAACCGCATGTTGTCTACTTTTTTTTTAGTTCAAGCTTGTTGATCTGACCTTCAAGCGCGCAAGCGGCAAACGTTTTATTTTCCTCAACTCTTCTCCTCTCCACAATTCGAATTTGATTTAAAGACAAAGCTGCGTCTAAAATTTAAGTTTCTTCGCTTAGCTACATGCATATTAGTGCCCTTTTTTCCGTATGCGGTGCCTAGTGCTTAAGTTTTTAAGTCTTTGCTCTTGTTGTTGTCTTATTCATTAGCATTTTCATAGTTGGACAACTTAATAACAACCGAGTACTTATTCGTTTAAATACGTTTGTATTTGCATTTGAATACTCGAATTGCACATGCCTGTTTGTTTGTGTGTTCCTTTGACGATTTCAAAAAATCGGCATACAGTCGGTGTTCATTAACTTTTGACACTCTTTTGTAAATACAAATTATGCAGATTTTGTTGTGCACATTTGAATGACGTTGAAGTGTATTGTTACTTTACGCAATCACTTACTTTGGCTTTGAACAAGGGAAATAAGAATTTTTTGTGTTGCCCCAAATGTTTATAAATATAGGCCCGTATTCATAGTCAAATTGAGTTCCAACTTAATTAACAGCTACTGAGGCTTAGTAGGAACTAAATTTCGCTATGGATAAGCGCCATTGTTTGCTTTTTTGATATTTTCCTGCATAACCTTTTTATACTCTGCACACTAGTGTCTAAGGGTATATTGTTTTTGTCTCATCGTTTGTAACGCCCATAAGGCGGGGTAACCGGTATGGAAAACAATATATGTTCTTTGCGTATTTTTGAACGGTATTGAAAATGGGCCAACATTGGATAACCTCCCATACAAAAAATACCTCCAATACAAAATGACAAAAGGACGTCGTTTCATTATTTGGTTGGCAATGTTGTCGCGAACGTAATGGAATGGAATTGGATCAACATTTTGAAATGAATCGGGAATAAAGTAGAAATGGAAATTATCAAAAAATTATAAAGGCACACGGTGCTGTGATAAACCTGACATGGGATGAAATGAGTTTCATATTCCGCTATTTTTTGTGTGCATCGATATATTTTGAATACTTTGTTTACATGTTATTGAAATATCAGACATAGGGTACGGTTGTATACTCTTTATTAGAGGGAACCACTTCGTATAGTTTAATTGGTTAAGGAATGTAATTCGCTAAAAACCTGGGACTCAACACATTTGCATTAACTTGATTTGGTGTTAATGAATTCCTTACACATATCGCTCATGCAATGCAATAGAGACACATCTCGAAATTCGGGTTTTTGGAGCTATGAATGTCACTTGGATCTCAGATATTAATCTACATGCTACCAACAGAATTCATATTTTTAGATTTTGATGTATTTTAAACGTTTTTATAAACTGTCCAAGTGCTAAAATTAATATAAAATACTCAAATATGAATTTTTATTGCAGAGAACGAGCGATATGTCAAGCCTTTAATTATTTCCATTAAACACTAAATACTTTATCTTAGCAGTCTTTGAAATGTTTTCATTAGTAAGCCCACAAAATATGCAATACCTTTCCATATTTATTTGCAGTTGAGTCTTGTTAAATTCATATAATGTTCGAATATTTTAATCACACTATTAAATCAATTTAGTTTTATTGATTTTATGAATAAGAGCCCACATTGCACCTTTTCCATATTCAAGTGGCTAACTAACATTTGATGCTAAACAAAAAGGACATTCACCATAGAAAAAACCTTTGCTTTGTGTGCCATAAGTGCCAAGACAAAGGCCTCCAGTTGAGTGCCTAATCAATAAAGTAAAGGTCACGTTGCAGTACCACAGGTGGCCCTGAGATGTTCCGTATTGAAATAATTTACGATTTTCAAGAAATTAAAATAAATTAAACATATTTACAACTATCCATAAAATGTGATTGGTTTTTTTTTTAAATTTTTATCTCAATATTAAATTTTTCTTTATTGCTTTGCCTTTCAGATGGAAAATGTCGAGATACGCAAACGACGCGGTTCATTGCATTTCATACGCTTCCAAACCACAGATATGGGCAATTTCCTGTCGCTGGCCAAGCAAAAGGGCATGGCCGAACTGGTGACGACCGTCTGTGCCACCGGTGGCGGAGCATTCAAATTTGAGAATGATTTTCGTGAGGTAACATTTGCATACTAGCCAACTCCCATTTAAATTAACATTTAATTGACACCACTTTCTCATATCTAGCAAGTGAACATGAAACTGGCGAAATTCGATGAGCTGGACACATTGATCAAGGGCATTCTGTTTGCGGAAGTTCAGAATCGCACTGAATGTTATTATTATGAGAATGCCAGAGATATTATGTAAGTTGATTGCCTACTTTCGCAGAAGAAGTAAATTTATTTTCCAATTTTTCCAATCTGTTTTCAGGAAGAGCGAAAAGCGTGCGTTCGACTTCTCCCAGCCGTATCCGTTCATTTTGGTGAATGTTGGTTCGGGTGTTTCGATATTGGCTGTTTATGGACCGGATAATTATAAGCGTGTATCGGGTACAAGGTAAGCCATTGATGAATAATTGAGAGCAAGAAGGTCGTAAAGTTGATTTACGCATTATTATTAATTGCATGAGGAGCTAAATCTTAATTTGAGGTCAATAACTACCAACCACGATATAGTAAACTTTGGGTTAAAATTAAAAAAATTCCGATTTCTGTTACCATCCAACAACTTTAAAGTTTAAACACGCTTTTCTCAAAACGTTTTTTTTTAGCTAATTCTACTTGCAACTTTAATTGTATTATTTTAAACTGATCCTAAAAGTAGGCAATCTTTTGACTTTTCTATATCGATACTCCAATGTACATTAGACAGGTGTAATAACCTAATTTTATGGTAAATAAAAAATTTATATTTTTAGAATCACAAACATACAGGGAAAACAATAAAACTATCCACTTTGAGACGCTAGAAGTTTATCCAAGTTTAGGCAGATTATTTTAGCTGCTATCTGACCCTCATGGATTTTAATTCAATTCAGCTACTTTCAGTTTAATTGATTTCAAATTAATAATTTATTTCTATTTGTGCTCCTTCCTTTGCAGTTTAGGCGGCGGTACATTCCTGGGCCTATGTTGCCTCTTAACCGGCTGCAATACATTCGAAGAAGCTATCCAGCTCGCCACCAAGGGTGACAATAGAAAAGTAGACAAATTAGTTAGGGACATTTACGGCGGTGATTATGATCGTTTCGGTTTAACGGGCGATTTGGTGGCATCCAGGTGAGACTCTTGCAGAAAGAAAAATCATCCAACAGGAAAAATGAATTATTGAATATTTTTGTCTTCAGTTTCGGACAAATGCACATCAAAGATAAGCACTCATCGGTGTCACGTGAGGACCTCGCCAATGCCACGCTAGTGACGATAACCAACAATATTGGTTCGATAGCACGCATGTGTGCTCTCAATGAGAAAATCGATAAGGTGAGTAAACAAACAAACTGTGCGGTGGCCACTTCAAATACTTAAAACTATGTGCTTTCTCCCGCTCCATTTCAACGACAGGTTGTGTTCGTTGGCAACTTTCTGCGCGTAAATCCGATTTCAATGAAGCTGCTCGCCTATGCCATGGAATTTTGGTCGAATGGCGCCACAAAGGGCCTCTTTCTGGAGCACGAAGGCTACTTCGGTGCCTTGGGATGTTTGCTGCAGTTTAATGGAGAAATCGCGGCCGCTCTGAATGAAACCACTGAGAATGCACAAAAAACCACAAACTCATCAGCGACCAGCGACGACACATTGACCAAACCCAACAGTGATAGTTGAAGTACAGGCAATGTTGATATTTTACGATGAAAACAGCAGCATCAGCCGCCGCCGCCACGCCCATCCATTCAGTGTAAGCTTTTTGCTGCTGCAGTGTGTTTTTGAATGGCTTCTTTGAAGTGTATGGATATGCAACAACAACCACAACAACATCAAATGGCACAAAGTTTCATTCATCAGCCGATCAGCCGAACTAAACTATTCATATCAATCGAACATCTTCAAATTATACAATTTGTTCGTACTCATTTGTATGCCTGCGAGGAAGTTTAAAATCACTCTGCAGCCACAAACTGTAGCAACTTTTATTTATTAGTGTGTAAGTTGATGTTTCGCAATTACTTAAGTTCCCATTAAACACCTTCAAATATGCTTGATTTGCGCAAATTATATTATTTATTATTCTTTTTATCGTTCGTTTCGATAGTTTTCATGGTAAATTGTGTTTCTTGTTTTATATATATTTTTTTTTTATCCAAAATTGGTTCAAAATTTAAGTTATTATTTTTTCATTGAATTTATTTTGCAATACACAAAATATGTTTTAATCTATACTCGTTTTTTTTTATATATACATATATACATTTAAAATATAAATATACATTCTTTTTTTAATAATACAATTTTGTTAAGATGTCTTTGTGTAGCCAGTAAGTTTATGCATAACATAGTTGAACATCGATTTTGTCCGCAGTTTTGTTTGTGAATATGTAAATTGTTGTGTTTGATTTTTTTGTAATTACATATTAGCTGAAAATTAACTGTAATAAATACGAAATAAACGAATAGACAAGAAGGGGAAACAACCAAGTCACTTTTGTTTTGCTCTCTTTATTCGGGTAAGTAATATTCACTTAGACTATAAATAAATAACTGAGAATAACTTACGTAAAACTATGCGTGGTACGAATTTGCAATTGTTATATTGGGATTCAGCGTGAAAAATTACATAAGAAAAAGTGGTAGTTTCTCAATTAACAAAATAAATTTCCATTAGCAGGGAAATCCCGTAATTTTAAATGAGCGGTGTAATGAAAGTCTGATTCAGTAGAGATCAACAATGTGAAAAAGAAACAACAAAACAAAACAACACGGCATTTGTCTTATGTACCACTTCGGGCTGGCCAACCGCCCATCAGAGATAATTCTGCTGACTACTATTCTGATTGTCCTATTTAATAAATAGTATTTATTAGAGCCCGAACGATTAATCGGCTTCGGCCGTTATCGGCCGAAAATGCACATTCGGCTTCGGTTTTTCCAAAAAATGGCCGAAGTTTTGGCCGAAGCTTTTCCATTTTTTTTTCTTAGTTTTGCTACACCGAAAACCATTGGAATCTCCAATGGGACATAAGAGGCCCACAAAACAAAAAATATGATTAAAATTTAACTTAGTAATCATCGAATATTGAGTGAATCTCGCCTCAAATTGAGTGGCACGGGGTTACAGCTGCCACAAAGTACATCCTTGGACATTTTCTGGGTGGATTACTGAATATAGATTTGGAAGCTTAATACTCACCCTGATGTCTATGTTAAAAGGAGTCCTGGTAATCTAAATGAATTTTCAAATATAGGGGTAGGAGGCTCACGGAAGAATTCTACCTTTTAGAAATGTAGCCTAAATTGCTGCGCCAACACATATGAAAAGTAGTTCTGGTGCTCAAATCCGGGACCGATTTTGGTAAAATTTTACATTTAAAGTTCAAAGCTTCACAGGTGGTATTTACCATCAACTAGAACATCCTTTGCTGACGGATTTGGGGAGTCCTTAAAAAACAGCTACTTAGATGGATTTATTCTTTGAAGAATTCTCTACCATTTCTACTAATTTCCCATATTTTTATGCTTTACTCCAAAATTTTAAAAATGATTTTAAAAAAATCCAATTTTTCTTACACGGGATATATGGGATAATCCGAGGCTCCTGTTAGCTTTGACCTAGAAGGCCCAAATTTGTTTGTGAATTCTTTTGGTTACTTTTATTATTTGTTTAAATAAAATTTTAGTTCCTTAAAAAACTAAATGTGTATTTATACACTCGAATTTGAATGAAAATACACAAAAAAAACACGTTTCTAATGGTTTTTTATTTAAGTATCGGCTTCGGCTTCGGTATAGGCCTTCGGCGTCGGCCGAAGTAATAGGCTGCCAATTGATCTTCGGCATCGGTTTCGGCCTGAAAATGCTGATCGGTCGGGCTCTAGTATTTATACTTGCCTTTCACCGTCGGAATACTCATGAACTAAGTGCGGAACCTAACCTACTTTTGAACAATTCTTTTTAAAGTACTATAGTTTATCAATTTATTTCTTTTTCAGTCATAGAATTGATGCTCTCACGTTTTCCTTTGGAACGAACTGACGATGTCCGTTCAATTAAAACAACTAGTTGTGAAATTAAATAAAATAACTTGATTCGAATTTTTTATTTTTTTTTTATTTTTTAAATTTTCAAATTCTTATTTTGCTTTTTTAATTTCTATAACCTAATAAATAAGTTTATACATATTTTACACTGGCAATTCTATAATAATTTCAAATTGAGTTCTCCTGGGTTCGAACCAACGACATTTTGGAATTGGAAAACGAACGCTCCCCCGCCCAAAGCACACTTAATAAAGTAGTATTGATTTTATTGAGAATTTTTAATTGGTGTGACATCTTGTCTCACTTGAGATTTTTTTTAAATTTTTTGACTTACTTCCTATTAGTTTAGTAGGGAATAACTGCATATTTTTACTTCTTTCGATGAAAATTAAAATAAAATCAAGCAGAAAACAGAAATTTGGTTTTCAAACTGTTTGTCGAATATATCAATGCAACATTTTGAGGCTTTAGGCTTTCAAAAATACCCGGGGTTTCACACATTATTATCTAGTATTTTCAGGCACTGATCCCGCATATTAGTCAAAAATGTCTTTTTGTATAAAAATTAAATAATTGAATAAGTCCAGATTAGGCTTCATTTTAGTACCTTTACAAAAGTAATCATGTAAATAGAGTAAATAGAGCACTTAACAAAATTTCTTATTTTTTTAATAAGGGAAACTTTTAAAAATTGTACTAGCTAAACCAATGGAGTTATTAAGATAAAATTTTATAATTTTTTGGTGCATACTTTGGTCTTAAATATTTATCCACATTTTTCTTAGAAAGCCTTTCCGGATATTGATATCATTTTAAAAGGACTTTTTTGACCAAACTTGAAGTTACCCGAGAAACTGCCTGAAACTCCGAGGTTTTTTTTTTTACTGTTGTTTAGTGGAGTTTCAGTAATTACACAAATGATTGTTTTTTAATGACTTGGTAGACAACCGGTTTACTGAATTCCGACCGGGTATACTCGAATTCTCTTGGTTAGCGAAGTGAATGACTTTATTTTATACTTAACTAGAAAAGGTTCCGAGACTAGTGCTTAAACATTATTTTATATGGAAAATTGAAGAAATTTCGCACCGAAAATAAAAAAAAAGTAAAGTGGGAGTGTTGTTTGTTTAAAGCAGCGTTGCCCAAAGAGCCAATATGAGCACACGTTCGAAAAACCACTCAAAAGTCTAAAGATACATATCAAGCCCTATTCCCTACAAACTGGATAACACTGGCCGCATAGAAATTCAAACCATCAACTCAAAAGTCTAAAGATACATATCAAGCCCTATTCCCTACAAACTGGATAACACTGGCCGCATAGAAATTCAAAACATCTAACTAAAGCAGCTTTGTAATTGTAATTAATATCTAACTTTCTGAGTTTAATCAACGAGCTTCTGAATGACCAGACATGTAAAATAATAAAGTAAAATTATCAAAGAAAGTACAGGTAATATGGAAATACATCATAATATTCAAATTCTTCGCGTCTCACTGAAAAGGTTGCGGAAATCGCGGCGCACGGCACTATCGGCTTTATAATCGAAGACGCGTAAATTATGATCGGTCGCCACAAACAGATAGCGACTATCACAGGCAATGCTATAGACGGGTGAGCTGTGGTGCTGGCGACGGCTGCGATGGGGAAAATACAATTGTTGATATTTACCCGGGACGCGTATATCGTAGAGATTCACACGGCTGTGATATTTGGCCCCGCAAAGCACCCCATACAGGCCATCATATTCGAGACAGTAAAACGAAGAGTCAAATGGGTCCTCCCAAATGTGCTCATCCGAATTGGAACGGCGGTCGTGCATACGAAATGTTGTATCGAAGTTGGCCGTGAAGATGACATTGTCGTCTTTCAATTTCAGATCGTAAATGGATATAGTGTCCGAATTGAGAATCGTCTCAAAACCGCTGCAAGACATCAAAAACATTTTTAAATTCAAATTTGTTTTTAATTCCATTATGACAACTTACCTTTCCAAGTCCACCTCTCTTAAGGCCCGCCGTCCCACATCGGTGTACAAGCCGCCGTACAGCCTATCACCGCTGTCATTCAATTTCATCGCCTTGTAAGAGTGTTTTAGACGCGCCACCTGATCCAAGTGTATCAAGCCGAACTCTTCCGAACGGCGCCACAGCTTGCCACAATGATTGGTGCTGGTCACATACAAATCGCCCGCGAAGTCCACACAGTACAAGTACTCCTTGGCCGAGTGCAATTGCTGTTCTGTGGCATAGCCCTCCTCGTAGATGAAACAATTGCCGCAGATGCGCCCCGCAAACACCGTCTCACGCTTCTTTGTGAAATCCGCAATATCCGACTTTGTGCCTGTGCAGATTTCTTGTTGATAGCGACGTTGTAGCGGCTCATGACGATCGAGTCGGCGATGTTTGCGCAAGTAGCCAGCATGTGTAATATACAGCCAATCCCGTTCCAAATGCAATTTCGTGGCGAACATTTGGGCATGATGGAAGTATTCGTGTTCGCGGTAGTTACCAGCTACCCAGTTACGACCAATGCGCAAACGATTTTCATATGAAAGGGGCATTTGATTCCTTCATACGGTAATTAAATTGGATAATAGAAAAGACGGAATGGTAAAGTAAAAAGAACCCCAATGGGATTGGCACTCTCACCTTTCCTGAATACGCGGATTGTTGCGATGGCCACACATCAGCAAATCCAAAGTTTGCGCGTAGAATATGTTGTCGTTGATTGCTGTCCTGAAAATCCAGTGGGCTTGGCACAAACTCATCAAATCCCTTTCGCTGAGGAAATCAAACACCCGCAGTAGACAATCCACATTAAGGTCGATCAGCTTTAATTGACCCATTTTGCTCTAAATACTTGTTCACATTATTTTCTCTAAAATGCGTTTTTCTTAAACTTTAGCAAATGTTTTTTTTGCAGAAACTGCTAGTATCAGCTGTTTGTATTAACAGCTGATGCGTTTTGGTCAAGATACATAGAATACTAGATAACGACATGAGGCCGTTTACCGTTTTCTAGCAAGACGTCAGCAGATACTTCTTGTCACTTTGGCAGAAATATGCAAGTTAGTAGAACTACGATTAAAAATTATTAAAATTAGGCAAACAAATCAAAACTATTGACATAGGAATTTGAGCTGCTTAATAAAATTAATTAAGTTGAAGCGATTTTTTTTAACCTTCGGCCAAAGTTTCGGCTTCTAAGTCGAATAATCGTTTGCTCATGTTTAAAAAAAGTTCAGTAAAAAAAAAATTTTACGTTTTTGACGCCAGATTTTACGCGTCAAAAAATTTCTGGCAACGTTGGCTGCCAGAAAAACGTAAACAAAGAACAGCTGTTCGTGTGTCAAGAAGTATCTGCTGACGTCACGACGAAATGGCGATTCTAACGGTAAACGTCATGTCGTCATCTGTGTCCTTCTTGCGTTTTGGTGACGGATGAAATTTAAGTAACGAATAACCTGATAAGTAAATCGATTGCAATCGAAAATCGATTTTTGGGCTTTTATTAAAATTGCAAATTAGTCGATTGATGACTTTAACGATCATTTAACATTTTATTGCAGTAAATTTAACGCAATTTTCTCTGTTGCCATTTTCAAGTTGCCTAAGTAGAAAAGCTGTATTACAATAACAAACAAAAAAAAAGTTTAATGCAATTTTTCCCATTCGCGTTCCAAGACAACGAATTAAGACGGTTCAATTCTAAGTAAGATCGTCCAATTATAGTAAGTGCAATTTAGACCATTTACTAACTGTAAGGCTGTAATTAAATTAAATAGATGTCCGACCGAAGGTGGTTTTTTCGGTCGAAGCCGAACTTCGGCTTGTTTGCCACATTTCAAATCAGCTATTTTTTTTTAATTTTAATTAAATTTAGTAGAAAAATAAAATAAAACGACGGAGCCTTTTGATAAAACATGTAAATAACTTTATAATTTTTACCTAATTTTTGTTAACAAATACCGTGAACCGATATTTGTAATTATAATCATTTTATTTCTATAAATAAAAAAAAAAACTCACAAGAAAATAACGAATTGTAACATAATTCTGTTCAGGCTTTTCCTATATACATAGTTTGAGGGTTTAGTTAGAAATAATGGCCCATATTCACAGTCAAGGTACTAAGGTTAGTAGCTACTAAATTGCACTATGAATATGCGCCAATGGTTTTACTCTTCCCTTTATTCTTTTACTCTCTCACTCAGGCCTTCTCAAAATGTTTTCAATTTATTTATTTATTGTTAAAAAAAATTATGTAAAGTCAAATCTAAACAACCTTGAGCCGGGGTATATTTTTTTTGTGTATTATCTTTTCCTTTCCTTGTCACCAATCACCATTATTTTTTGTTAAATTCATAATCTTTTAGCCCTTTAAAAGTGACCATAATACATTGTCAAAAAATATAGTACATGTGGGAGGGTGAATAACAATTTCGCTAACTATCTGCTACTCCTTAAAACTATTTGCTCGAAAACACCTTCTTTATTTTACGGCAAATCTGTGTAATCTCTAAATCCTTTAAATGCAAAGCAGCAGACCTTGCTAACGTCGTATCAGGAGTGATCTACAAAATCCGAAAATACATTAACAATTAGCAGGAATGAAGCGGCAGCTTTGTGCTAAGCAACTAATCCGTATGGTTAGTACAAGCGAATTATCCCTTTCGAATTACTATATACATTTGACAAAAATGTTACTTTAAGTTTGTTGTTGTTTGCAGTTTCATCCGCTTTGGTTGGATTTACGCAGAGAGATTTTCAAAAATTGTGTATCGAGGCTGTTTGGATTGGTTTGGAAAAGCGCTTTAAACCAAACATTATTGTAATGCCTAACATATGCAAAACGGTGCTAAGTTTTAGTTTGGATTTAGGCAACCAAACAAAATCTGGGAAATTCTGAAAGATTGGGAAAATCTTTAGGTACTCATGGGAATGTGAAAAGTAATACATTTGTGAACATTTAATATTTGTAAACACAAAACAAACATTTGAGGGCCTTTGCGGTACTAGTACCAGGTAATACAAGCTGTACTTGGAGTAGCAATATCTACCTTAGTACATCTCACTGTTCGCGTATTAATTAAAATTTCACACTTCTATTTTCCATTTAGCCTTCACATTTTCGACATTTCAATTCGTCGGACACGGACAGTTCCAACATAAACAATAATAAACACAAAACTCCGTCAATTTTCATGCTTAAATTTACCAAACAGAAAATTAAAATTTTACATGCATTCAAACATCTCTCAACAATAACAGCCAAGAGCTGTCAATGTCAACTCCCGTGAGAGAGTGACAAATCAATTTTCATGTCCTTGACCACTTCATATTGTCAGTCACTTAAGGTTTTCTCAGGAATTTCAATAAATTTATATTTCGCCAAAAATGTTCGACGACTACTTGTTTCGAATGACATGTCCTTGATCCTATTGTTAGGAAAACAATGGTCCTTCTGTTTGCGAGGTATAACGTCCTTTTAGGTAAGCGCGCGTCGCGTTTCGTCTGTCTGAAAATCATTTTTATGACGGGACGGAAACTGCCACCTTTAATGAAGTCATAAATCTTGTCAAAATATTGTAGGTAGTAGCCGATATTGTATTTGGTAGATTTACTTCACCATAGCTAATACGAGCGTAGTCGCCATATTTAGCATTAACGGAGACAGAAATTTCCACGCACAATTTTTAATAAAATGTGGACCAAGTGAACACACTATGGGAACATTATCTATGATCTTTATGAAGGACATTTACGATAACTATTATTTTTATGCGATTTTAATAGTTAATATTGATTTATTGTTTTCAAAGTAATTTTACTTTTCGAATTTTCAACTGTCAAAGTAATTGACAGAACTTTTCTATGAAGAGCTCTAAGCAACTGCAATCGCAGGTTCATGAAAAAAGTATCCACCCACCTAAATGTAAATTCCAAAAAACAAATTGATTTTCTATTCATTATCCATTTCCGTTCCGTTTCCTCAAACGATATGAAAAGTGAAATTCTGCGAATTTTTTCAATACATTTCACAGTATTTACATTTTGGCTGCCCTTTGTCAATTTGAACTCATTATCCTCACTTAAAAGACAATTTCACAATTGGTAAGACGATTGAATGATAGGACCGAACCCAACCCAACACCAAACGCAACCGGAAGAACTCATGTCCAGCCATTATGTTACATCATTTGTACGGAAGGGCCTACGAGACTATACAAATTGAAGTAATTTCCTTGAAACTCGACAATTTACGTTATTGTAAAAATATTATTGTTTTTCAATTAAAATAATGAGATTTACAGGAGGCTTGCTTGCATTCTTATATTCCATTCAATGCTCATTGGACACTTCCTGATGGTACACTTTCGGCAAAAGATAACAATAAAAATAAATGCACACCGCATCCAAAGGTTATTTTTGGGCGATGTAAACAAATGTAAGCGGAAATGTTGTCAACTGGGTGCCCATCCTTCGATAGATATGATTTGGTCATGGGAACGAACCTAGACCTTTTGTTATATTTATGTAGTTTCATTTAAAATAATATTAAACATACAATAAATATGAAAGGATATTTTTCAAACCTATTAAGCAGTTCCAAAAACTGCAACGGTGCAAAGGTAGGTAAATACTTTAATAGTAAGTAATGTGCCGACATGGAAGAACTCCTAATTATTTGAATGTAAAGGCTATCCATATGTCCCGTCATAATCAATATTTATACCCCCACACTCACTGTGGCAGGGTATACTCACTTTGTCACAACGTTTGTAACGCCCATAAGGAGGCGTGTCCGGTATGGAAAAGTATATATATTCTTGATCAGTATCACCTCCTGAGTCGATTTCGCGATGTCCGTCTGTCTGTCCGTCTGTCCGTCTGTCCGTCTGTCCGTCTGTCCGTCTGTCCGTCTGTCCGTCTGTCCGTCTGTCCGTCTGTCCGTCTGTCCGTCTGTCCGTCCGCACGATAGCGGTCGCAGTTTTGGAGATATCGACTTGAAACTTTGGGTACATGTTTTTCTCGTGAATACTGAGATCAAGTTCGAGAATCAGCCAAATCGGACAAAAACTGGGCGTGGCTCCCATACACCGAAAAAAAGGTAAAAATTTTTTATTGTTGTATTCGATTGGAAATGTTTAGAAACGTATTTTTGACATGGTCCGAGGTTCCGAAGCCACATATATAAGGGTCTAAATGGGGTCTTGAGACCAATTTTTTTTTTTTTTGTGGATTTAATTGGAAATTTTTAGAAATGGATTTTGGACATGGTCCGGGCTCCAAAACCACCTATAATTGGCTCAAAGTAGGGTCTGGAGACCACATTTTTATATGTTCGAGGTACTTCTTCCTACTGTGTGGGGGTATTTCAACTTCGGTATAGCCGAAGATAGTCCACTCTCTAGTTTTTATTTGAATCGAAAGTTCTTACATTTTTTTATACATTTTTTATATTCAAATGTAAACAAAACAATTTACATTTCGCTTATGCCCTGCAATAAAGTGTTATGAATGCCACTAGAATGTTTTTACATTTTTTATCTTTTAATATGATTTGAGTTGTGTCTATTGCTGGCAGTAAGCGATTTGTTGTTCTTTGTGGTATAACAAGCTTCGAAGAATCAATGACAAAACACACGCCTATTGGTGTTGAAAAATTACCTCTTTTTTATTTTAGTTTAAAAGCTAAAATCCTTTTTTTTTGTGAGTTTATACATTTTAATTTTCGCTGACCTTTAGGAAGACCAAGAGTTAAAGTATAAAAAAAGAAGTGAACAATAAAATATATGATCTTTGAAAATATGTACCGAATAGTCCACTCTCTACCCTACACGCAACATGTTAGGTGCGGAAATGTTATAATCTTCACAATATATAAAATACCCACCTTCCAGAAGTCACCAGTGGACCTAGAGAGCGGTTATTTCACATATATGTATGTCTTATGTACGACCCATGGTGGCTTGAAACGCTGGAGCCTATTTTTTTGTTTTCACAAATGGGGTGTGGCAGATATACTCCGTGGGCCACCAGTGGATCTAAAAAGCTGCAATTCCACAATTCCACGGCAAGAGATTCTTGAGTACTTCATTCTTGGTATTTTGCAAGTGCGATAATATATTTCAAAACGTTAAATCCTTCAAATCGTGTATTTTTAAGATAATCTTATACAAATCATATTCCAGATTAAATTTTCTATGGTTGAGGTAATTATAGGGCAAATATTTCAGAGCGTAGTTTAGTACAATGCAATATGAATCCAGGCTAATCTTATATGAGACTTTCTTAAATTGTAGTGCGTTTTTTGCAGCTAATCTTATTACATGAAGGTGTGAATTCGGATAAATAACATTCAAAAAGGAATCAGGAATATTATTTGTTACTAGCTAGATGGTCACGTTATTTTTATTATTAATTTTTCAAAAGAAATATATTTCATATTTGAATTAGGTCTAAACCAAATTAGCCTTCGCTACTTCGAGTGGGATCAAAATTCAACCGTAAACAGGATATGCCCACCCAAAGTCACACCGCAAACGAATTTGAAGGTGAAAAAATGTTTAAAATTTTAAGATTCTCACACGGCATTCAGGCATAGCAAATTTGTAATTGCACAAAATATGGAAAATCGTTTCCGCACATAAGTATCTATGTAACCACAATTTTTTTTCAACATAATTACCAAAGCAACGCCCAACATCCTTGAAATCTAATGTTGCAACATTGAACAAAAAATGTGTTTAAATCTGCTTTCAGGCTTAAGGCACCTTTAAGACACACACTTGGCCTTCGTTCGTTTTTTGTGCGTAATTTAAAAAAAAAAAAGACAAAAAATGAAAAAAAGTCAGAAGAATAATTCAGGAAAACAGCTGCAAATTCGGAAAAGTGCACTTTTCACTACACACAACAGGTGGTTTCCGTGTAAAAATGAAGAAACCCCGATTGTTAATACCGTAAACAATTAACTTGGCGCTGCTTGTGACTTCAATATTGATGCTGCGTGTGGCCAATGATTTTCCATTTCAAAGGAAAATCCAAATTTTCCGTGATTTATGAATGAATTTTTTTCATGAAGCAACTCATTCAGTTTCTTCGGCAAATCATTTGTAAAAAATGCTGTGAACGGTACTTGTTTTGTATGTAAAAAATAGATTGCCACCTACAATGGCCAAAATGAAATTGTCAACCTTAACAACACAATTTTTTGGCACAAGAAGAATATACTTTTTTTCTGTTGTCACAATGACCTCAAGGGGTTTTCACATTGTATTAGATGACAAATATTTTGAAAATATTAACGTCTTTATTAACTCTCCTAACTCTTCAAACTGTTCTTTTTGTCTATTGTTCTACTCTAGTTCCAAAATTTGCCCATACGTAGCGTTGCTACCCTTGAAGTGAGCTTAGAAAAATAGCAGTAACACTAAACCAAATGCAGCCTTCGTTTTAAGATAGCTGAGCTTTAAATACAATTAATTTGAGTTATTTTTTCTCACATTCATTTCGATAGCGATTCTTTAAATACCCACCTGTTCTAAATACCAGCAAATGGCCAGAATATTTCGAAATACTTTAAATGAACAAAAATAAAAATAAATGCAAAAAAAACCAAACGAATTTCCTGACATTTCACAGCGACGAGCGACGCCCAAGAAGTATTTGGCGCAATTATCTAATTGCAGAGAACGGAAATTTTGCATGCAAATTAGATTTACGCAATAAAAGCGAAATAAAAAAGAAAATTGCACTAAATAACTACGAGCAATGCTTTGAAAGTGTTGTTGCTGGTGGCGGACGTTTGTTGCGTTGGTGTGGAATTTTGGCGTTTGCTGGTTTATATACTTGCATGAAAACGCAAACGTAAACAAAAAAAAGAAAGAAAAAAATAACAAAACAAAAAAATAAAGAACGTACCAAAAATTAAACGAAAATTAAACTTCCTGAAATTGTGAAATTTTTGAAATATCTGACAAATAAAATTTTTAATTAACACAAACGTCATACAATTGAAAACAATTTCGTTTTAGAATTCAAGCGCTAAACCCCACACTTTTGAACGTTTTAATTGTTTGTTCGGAAACAATTTTTCTATTTACAACAACTACAAAAACAGTTGCCACATTTAATGATCGCTCGGTTCTGTTTGTCCACTCCAATTCGACTCCATACAACAAATTTGATGAGTTTAACGATGACCGACATGCTTAAGCCATTTACTGTCTCCTCCACATCTATGCCGTCTTGACAAAAGACCGATCGGTCAGGTTTCGAAAACATATTAATATTTGAAGAAAATTTTCTTGTAAATGCCATTAAAATGACGTTGGCACGTTCGTGTCAATTCATTTAACCGTCTCTGACATTTGAGACGACACTGTCGTCGTATTGTAATTATGGAATTTATGATTGTTTGTAAAGGTGCTGTGTCGCCGCGTGGATTAATGTAAAGTCGTTTATTATCGATATTAAATTAATTACAAGGCCTTATATTGAACGAAATGATTCCTGAAATTCCAATAAATATTAGATTCCTACAATTCAATCCAATTACAATACAAAGGAAAATGCTTAATTTAATATTACATTAATTATTTTTAAAATATGACTAAGAACATTTTGGTTTGAATATTTCGAAATTCCAATCGGAATATAAAATTTTCAAAAATATTTATTTACACGGCACTTGTTTAATTTGGCAAACATAAGAACGAAATGTGTGTAAATGTGGAGCGACGATAAATATGAAAATCTTTGACGGCAATAAAGGGGCTTTGAACTTGGGTGCATATACGCAATAAAAAAGTGTAAATCTTTGTGAAATATTTTCATAATTCCTTCTTTAAAAAATTATACGTACAATTTTATTTCAGTACTCAACACATCATAGAACTTTATCGATGACCGGTTGTAGCGAGTTGCTATATGCCATTAGCATATTTCAAGGGTAAACATAGAATTTATTTTTCTCTTAAAATATTTCTACAAATTCAAATGACAGCAACCATTTGACACAGGTGTGAATTCAAAAATTATTTCATTTTTTTCCTGTATTTGCTAATGAACGTAAATAAAATATTGTTTTTGAATCGGCTCAGGTGATGCAGGTATAACCGAAATACAATAACAGCTGATAAAAAAAGTGTTTAGTAAAAAAAAAACGTAAGAATGGAAAATATTTATTTTTGCTTTTATTTATCGCACAGCTTATTTGTATATGAAAACAATTAGCACACAAACTATTATATTGATTACTTTTAAAAGAATTGGAATGTATTTTTTTTTGAAGAAATATACCAAAATTAATATAAACATTTTGTGAACAACAAATTTGATTACAAATTTAAACAAATCCGCCATCAATGAAATTTCAAATATTTCATATCTGTGGAAATGTTTTTTCTTTTGAATTTTCATCATCCTCATAATGATTATGATAATGACGATCATCATCCTTCGTTGTCGAACGGTTTAATTTTAGCCAGAACAACATTTGGCAGACGAAAATAACAATATTGATCAATTTCTGTATGTGTGAGGAATTTGTTTATAAATTTTTCGCTGCCAAGTGATGAGCAATCCTCATCATCATCATCATAAGCACTTTTAAGATTTTCTCAAAATTTTGTAGGATTTGTTTTCGGCTTTTTTGTTGTTGTAGTTGATTTTTTTTTGCTGAGATTTCGAAACTCACTACAACGCTGGTTGTTGTCGTGTTCATTGTGCGGTATTCTCGCAATAATTGGACCGAGCAAATTTTCTATAAAAAAAAGATAAAGACAAAAAAGTATTTTACAATTTTCGCAATTTCATTTTATTTTTGTTTCAGCGGATTGCAAAATGCCACCCTGTCTGCGGAAAGTGTTGCCAATTATTTGCATTTCGTTGCAATACGGAAATGAAGAATGTTTCAGTGCATCATTTTGCTTACTTTGTATTGAAATTGTCCTCATTTCTCGTCGCTACACTCAAAAGAAAAGGGTGAATTTAGTTAAGTATACAGCTTGCACTGACCATGGAAGAGCAGTGCGGTTTTCGCACGAATAAGTGAAAGTCCCTGACGATTGAGTTGAGGAGGTAAGTTCGGGCTAATGAGATTACATAAAAACCTCGAATTTCAAGGGAAGAAGAGTTAAAATAGGGATTTGACTTATAGAATTTCGGGGTGAATAATCGTTATTTGCGTGATTGAGCTGCAACCCATTAACCAAATTTAATAGAATTTTTTTGTGAGTGTACTGTATAAAGGAGAACTTAAAGTGCTAACAAAATAACCCCAATGTATTTACAAGTAGGGTACACGCGAAAGTGGATGCCCTACAAATATTCCTACCTGAAGGGAAGCAATAAGTCGGTTCAGCTTAACAGCATCTGTTTATAATCACGCAAAGTCTTTTTTTTCGATTCAATGTTGGCGCCTTTTGAACAGGGGCATCTTAGCAATTGTGGCACTCATACTTTGTTTTTGCCAACTAAAAGTGTACTGCAATTAATAATTAAAACGTTTGAATGCGTTACATTTTTTATTTCAAATTTATCAAGTGTGATGCATATTTGATTTTACAAGAAATCTTTTCTTGTTACGTACTTTTTGGTTTCATGAAAGACTTCATTGAAGAGGAAAACAAATACAAAACAGGTTCGAAGTGAGAAGTATATTGTCCTGTCCTGAAAAAATGTTAAACTTTAAAGGAAAAATAAAATATATTTTTAAGATTGTTTTCAATTAACTTTCTGATTCACTCCAATTTATTCATTCAATCTAGCTTATATGAAGAATTAATTGACATATCGCCCCGCCCAAAAAAGTTCTAAATTTGAATTTTCCATAAAAGTCACTGTGCTGCCATGGAATATTGCAAAATGTATAGTAAATTGTAGAAAAATGTTCATATTTATGGCTTATTTGTGTGTGCCAAGAAATGGTTTGAAACATGTGCAAATTTTTTTTTTGTTGGCGGTCTATAAATGGAGCTGCCACAGACGCATTTCTGCTCATTTTGCAGTTAACGCAGATCGGGCAGAGCTCAGGTACGAAATTGCAATTCGCTTGCATTTCCGGCACAACGCTTTCGAAATGTTCCCCATTTTCGTATACATTTAAATTTTTTTGTGGGCAAACAAGAGAAACTAAAAGGTGCGCGCGTGTTGTGCTCCGATATGAATTGGCAATAATATCGAAACACTCCGTTCGCTACACTTGATTAATGGGGGGAGGGAGAGCATACAGTTGCAAAAAAAATGCTATTGAAAGTACATATGCGAGTGTGTAAGCGGTTTATCATTTGTATTCTTTGTGGATGGTTTGTGGTAGTACCTTCGTTGGATACTATTTCTCAGGTAATTGAATCAAACCTAAACAAACTCTATAGTACTACGGTTTCAGCCCCGTCCAAGACCTAACCAAAATACAGAAAAAAACCCATTGGATAATTTCTCATTCAATATAATTGGTCAATTTCTTTGAAAAGCCATAGGCCATAGGTTTCATTCAATCGTGTAAACCATGTCACTTGTTTATATAGGGACAATTGAACTGCTTTCATAAGATTATCTTAAGTTTGTCTTAATATGCAATTCCAACTGATCCGATCGTAGGGTTATCTCTCGATGGGGCAGTCTTCTAAACGAATATAGTTTTTGAAAGCTCTCGAAAGATCTATGGAGGTCGTGTCAAAGATGGGGAGGCCTGCAAAGAATACCTGTATTATAAAAGTGTTTACATCCTACACTATAAAATGACACGCTCAGAATAAAAAAGCGATGAAATGTATGGAGCGTCAGTACATTTCATCGCTCTTTTCCTCTGAGCATTTGTTATCAATATCATATCATATTGTATTTTTTTTTTATTTATTATCGAAGAAGCTTTTGTGGTGACAGTAATGGTGCCGACAGTAGTTCTCGTACGACTGAGAATTGTGTAGAACTTTGAAGAACTGAGCGTTTTGCTAAGTAAACGTCGCTTTGTTTATTTATCTTTTTATTTTTTCGTAATTAACGTAAACATTCGCTCAAATGTGGCTTTGATGGTTTTCGAGATACAAAAACAACTGTTGATATTACTAGTATATTGGTTGGTTTTTTCGTTTCCGCATATGAGCGGAGAGTGTGAATACATTACATCAGTTTTGTAAACATAATCTGTCGATGTTTTTGTTTTTTCGAATTCTCATTATTGCATCAGAAATAGCGTAGCACGCGGCACGTGGTCGAATTAATTACAATGCGAAATCGTTACATTGTTTAAGTAAAATAAATATTGCTATAAGCTAGATTACTTATTATTTAGTAGAACAAGTAGGTAGTTAAGTAATTTTTTTTTTGCATTTTTATTGAATTAGAATGCCCTACTTTTAGCTAGTAGTGTCTTCGTATGAGTTTTTGCAAAACTGGCAAAACTTTCAACCGCACCAAGTGAATCGAAAGAAACATTTGTACCACATCAAACACGTTAAAAGAAAGTTATGAAGAACTACATACGATTTCAGTTTCGAAAACAATAAAGTTCCAAAGTGGAACATGAGGTCGCCCCATGAACACACTGAAGTGCATTTGTAATGTCAAGAAGTGTGTCATTTCAGTGCGGAAAGAGGCAATTAAAACTCATTGAAAATAGAGTGGAACAACACGAAAGAATGTAGTCAACGTAAACCGGTCATGGTAATGTAATTGGAGCAATTATTATGCTAAGCGGGAGAAAGTTTAATCTTAATTAAAAGTCTCACTTAGTGATGCAGTAATTGTGGATATTTACTAGTGATAGTTGGTGTTTTTTCGTTTACAGAACATTATAGAACCCCATCGATATACGGATATGGATCCAAATATATAAATTGTTGAATGGAAAACTCCAATTCGCGCTTCAGTCGGCATTCATTTGATAACTAAGATACAATTCCAATGGAAAATGAAAGATATTCTAAGTATCTAATGTAGCATTCGTATTGCTAAATTTTCATCATAATTCGAAATACATACATAATAATCATATGGTGAAATGCAAACGCATATTGACAAATTTTAAAGTTGTATTCAAATTTATTTATTACCAATTCAATTAACAACTCAATTTAACGGTTTAATTTTCCCATTAAAATAGTTAAGTGTAATATAAATTTATGCAGCACTAAATATTTATTTATTTTATGTTTTAACTTCACTAAAATGATGAAATTTTCATCAACACTTAACAAAAAGTTTTTCTTTTGACTTTACAAAAAAGTTCTTCTAAACACCATTCTGCAAAAGAACCAGAACATGTACACGAAACTTGATTACCCTGACTTAAAAGTCAAATTTCAAGTGGCAAATAAGTTTGTTGTGTAAATTAGTCGCAATTGCTCACAATTAAGTGGTGGCGGGCAAGCAGTATGTTCAATTGAATTTAAACGTTTATAAAAATTTAGTACATGTTTAGTTTAGAACGAAATTGCCAAAGTGTGTCCCACTTGGTATGGTAAGTAAGACCGACCGGTTTTATGTCTTTGAGTTGTTTCTGCATTTATGAGTATTTTGGAAATATGCATGAACTCGATCATGAATTAAAGCAGATTTTAAAGTCGATTGCTTACGCTTGGCTCCAAAGCTTAAATGCTAAAACCTTGACATATACCAAGCGCTGAGCAGAGTTGCACATGTTTTGAGGATTTTATATATGCACACAAAAATGTCACAAATCAAGATTTTAGAAATACACAAAATAGTTATTTTAGAAAAATAACCATAACCAAACCTAGAAACATTTACAAATAATACTGAGTTTGCCCTAGCTACATTTTTATTTAATTATATAGTTGGAAGTGCAAAACGGCCTACGTGTTTCATAAAAACAACTTATCAATGTTTATTTATTTATTTGTGCTATTTTTAATAGATATAATAAATCAATTATGAAAGCAATCATCGCACTCGTGGAATGAAATAAATTTAAAAAAAGATATTTACCTGAGTTCCTTCCTTTCCTCTTTCTACCTATATTAAGCCAAGTTGATATTTTTACGTCAAAATACCAATTGACAAGAGAAATAGTTATTATCAGGGGATTATAAATTGTTTAACTATCATGAATGAAATACCAGTGACTTGAAGTCACCTCTTAACTAAGCTATGTAGAAAACCGGGAAAATATTCCAAATTTGTATGAGCAAATTCAATAAAATAATAAAAAAAAAAGACGTAATTTAGATGCGCCACTGTATTTCCTATTGTGTCCATAACACTGTGTCACAAAATGTGTAGTATATTGTAGTATTGGAAATCTGAATATAATCCCAGCCAATAATTGTACGAAGTTTTTACGAAGATCGTATTTTACGAACTTTTCTCGATCAAAAATATTCGAGAAATGTCCGACATTCACTCGTATATTACGATAGTCGTAATTTCATCGATAAAATATCGTTAACGTCTTCATAATCGAAGTCGTTAACTACTTAGTTAACGAATTCTTTAACGACTTCGTTTACGAGCCTTTTAACGAACAAACGAATTCGTTAACGAGCACATTTTGATTCGATAACGAGATAACTCGTTTCGATGCAGAATTAAGAACGAAGTCGGACTCGTAACCGTATCGTTATCGTGTGTCGCCTACGATTGTTTTGCCCGCATTTCGATCGAACATTTTTCGTTTACGAGCTCTTTAACGATAAAATTATTGGCTGGGATGGCATACTACGAATATCCAATATAACTACAAAATCTGAAGTTAGGTCAAAAAAGCTGTTTTTTGGAGGTGCACTCATATAAATGTTTTTAACTTTGCCATTTTTATATCGATTTTCGTGTTCAAATATGATATAGAAAAAAGAAAGAAACACCTTTACAACCGTATATTACGATTAAAAGTCACAAAAATACAAAGTCAACTAATTTTAAAATTAAATTTTTTTTTACTTTTTTCAAATTTAACATTGATTTGTGGTTTTTTTGTCTTATTAAGAAATAAACAGTTTATTTAAATCTGCATTCAACGAATCCAAGAAATCGAAAATACCTACGTTTTTATTTGAGCTACAAAATTACGAAATTCTAAATTATTTACTAAAATATTTTTAACAAAAAATACGAAATTACCTTTTGGGAAACTAACTATTTTTTATTATCATTGTGGAGTACAAACATACCTACACATATACTCATTTGAAGGTCAGTTCATTGTCATATTTTGCAATGTCGGTAAATAAATCACATGACGCAAACTCGATTACTTTTTAAATTCAATTGAGTCATTTGAAAATGTTGTTCGAAAAAGACCAGAAGAATATTCCAGCAACGCAATCAAAATTTTTATTCTAAATAGCAAACAAACTCAGAAATGTTTAAATACTCTGATTAATTGTTCATAATGAAAAATGCAATATGAAAACCAGGCGACATTTGCGAAACAAACAAAAAATTACGATCGGTCCATAGTGACTTTTGAAGTGGGCTTTGGTCTACGTATTAGTGGAGATGGACCGGAAGTCGGATTTCTGTTGTCTGTGTTTGAATCCTATTGAACCAAGTCTGTCTATTAAACTTTGAAAATTTCGTTTAGAAAACATTTTACATAACGAAGAACCAATGGCATTAAACCACCTAAACTTAAATCCTCTTATCAGTTGGCTGTATAATTAAAAAGCGTGGAACTATATGTTAAGTCAGCGATAACGACTTCCCACTAAGAACCAGGTGAGTTACATATGTATATGTATGTGTATATACAAAAATAATCGAGAACTCGTCCGTTTAAAGTACATATTTTTTCAAAAGTCGAATGCAATTTCGAAGTACAATTTCACAATCTTATTCAAACAGCAACAAATCAACATGGAAGTGAGAAAGAAACTTCAGCATGACGAGCGGAGAAGTAACCGCTTGTCAGCACTAATGAGTCGGTTTTTTCCACTTGTTGTTTTTGTGTGATTGGAGCAAATATTTAAGCATTTGTGTACGAGAAGTCACGTTCGCACTTTTTTGCACTGGGCGGTGTAGAGTGCTGGAGAGAGGCGAATGAGCGCACAATATCGCAATATAGTTAGCTATTTTGTCAATACAATATAAATGCTAAAATATTTTTCAGAACATGACTTTGGCAACGTAGTATTCCACATTCTATATTCCCCAATGCGCGGTTATCAGACGTGGCGTAGCTTTTTTTTCTGTTCATAACTGATAACCACTCAGCACTCCGTGAAGAATGACGTAAATATTTTTCAGGGTTTCAAGTTCATTGAACAAATTGGACAGCCATTGTTCGTTTACGGTGCTGAATTACAACACCAAAAAATGTGGTAAATTTGTTTTCAAGTTCAAATGGCTCATTTATAAATCATTTAAAAATTACACAAGTTTTTCGAATTTCGTGTATTTAAGTTTAAAATTCAATAAAAAAAAAATATTTATTACAGTAGATTTCAACAAATTTTTATTTCTTTTAAAATTTCGATTATTAGTGGGGATAATCGATGATAACGATTGCGATTACTTGCGCCACTATTTTACCTAACTTGACTTAGGTGTGGCCATGTGTCCAAAATGAGCGATACCTTAAAGCACAATCATGATATGTCGGTTTTTCCAAAACCGTAGATTCTACAGTGTAGAAAATTATAAACAAGTTTAGAAAGTGTTATATTTTTGTCTATTTCATTTCACATGCAATGTTTTAGTTATTGTAAGTAACAAGTTGTTCCTAAATTGATATTTTTTGTATGGAAATGGATTTGAATTTCTTTATTTCTTAATTGCTTTCATTACGATTTCCACTGAGCACAATAGATTTTCGATTTGATAGTTGTAAAACAAAAATTACAATTGGGGTATTCACAATGTAATGGATTTTTGATAATTTGTTCAAAAGACATACGTACTTTGCTACAAGATTGTGAGCGTACCTGATTGTAATTCGAACTTTGAAATATCTCCTGTCGAAATTACCTGTTTTCATTTGCATATTTCTATTAAAGAAGAAAGTATGCTTTAATAAAAGTGATTATGCTAAAAATATTTTTATATGGTCACCCTACTCAATTAGACAATTTTTTTAAGCGGCAAAGTGAGATCTTTAAGCGCCATAGTTTAAAAGAAATATTAAACCAAAGATTCCAATTTAATTGAATCTTGAATTGCTTGAAGAGCGCAAAGTACACACGACATAGAAAACAAGTGCGGGTGAATTTGAATAGAAGTTTGCATGAAATGAATGTGATGATTCAAGCTGAAGCCTGACCGGACCTATAATTGTCAAGATGGGGCGATATGCACTTTCCAAGAATTGTCCAATTGATTTGGGTGAGCTCACTTTCTGCATTGTTATTATTTCGTCTTACACATTTCCCACATTAACCTACTCCTCCCTCTGGTCTATCAACATATTAGTTCCGTTTGTTGAGCTTTGTCAATTTTTTAACTTTTCTTAATTTTCCAATATTTGCCTTTGTGATCAGCAGCAATTGCCAACGTCCCTCTACGTGCCCTCAACGCTTGCCTCATATCACACGGCATTTTTTCACAATTTTCGCCCATATCTTTCTCATACCTTTTTAAGTGGGTAATTAGGTATGACATTGCGCATTTGCAGTTCACTTACCGGTTGCCTTGTGGTGACTGGCTTCTTCTTTTGTTGTATCTTGGGGCGCCCGTTTTATCAGTTTATGTGCAATAAGTCTCATTACTTTGTAAATGGGTTTGTGTAATCATCATGCCGAATACCGAATGAAAAATTTCAATGTCAAATGGGCGTCTCGATTGGAGCGTGTCAAAAAGTAAAACAAATGGCACGATATGGCCAGTAAATGTAATTTCCCGAGCAATGGAAACAGTCGAAGATAAGCGAGAAAATGTAATCAATTTTATAGGTAGTGCACGATATCGCTATATATGTACATATATCGAAAAGTATGAATTCATTCATAGTATTTCGGCCTAACACTGCTCTCATTAGCAATTATCAATCCTGTCGTTTTATAGTGGAAATGTCCTACACTGTTTTATACCCATACCCACACACAGTCAGCGTGTTATCTAACTGAAGCAAGCTGTTCCATAAAAGCCAACATATTCCCAAAGCAATCCTTCGTTTTAGTTTGCTAACTTTTAATCACAAATCACAACGGAATATAAAAAAACACACTCGTATTAAATTCAATTGAGATCAAATTTCAATTATTTATTTTTTCAAGACTTTATCAGAAAAAGAACTGTCTCTAGACTTTTACATAATTTGAACATTTGTATGCATTTCTAAAACAAAATCAACGTGTTTTTAATACAAAATCAACAGTTTCCAATTTCAGGCATTATCTTTTGTTAACAATTATAATTTCACATAATTTTTGCATTTTTTTTTTTGTAATTTAAAAAAAAATGTATTTTGTAAACAAAATTTGGGGAAGTAGTAAAAGGGAAGAAATAATATTCAATTTAACACAATAATCAACAAAATCAATTCAAACGATCTTTTGGAATACTTTCAAAAAATAATAAATAATTAAAAACAAAAAAAATTAAAAAAACAGCCTTTCCACTGCAATGCCGCTCAACTGCTGCGCGCACGGCCAACCAAAAGCAAAACACAAAAGTGAACACTTTTTGTGACGACTTTCGCACAACTTGCCAAACGCTTGCAGAGTTCCGTCGTAGTAAGCAAAAAACGCAGCACTACGACTTGGAGAAGGGCGTGGACGTGGACGTGAACGACTGGCGCCTGCCACCTGCGTGTGTTTTTCAAGCACACGCTCGCCCCACAACACCAACAACGTACGAAGTAAATCAAACGAAACCTCAGCGCTTCTTCGACCAGGGAAGTGACACTTCCGCTCCGTTTTGACTGCTTCTAGAGCAGTGCTGAGATACTATCAGCCCATTTCGACGTCATCCTCGTCGTCGTCGTCGTCATCGGACTCCATTTGCAACGCCGAACGTGTATAGTTGAGAGGCGCATCCGCGTATGAGGGCGACGACATTGCCATTGTACCCATAGCCAGCGTGGCCATGAAATAGTCATCATCACCGCCACAATCGATGTCGTCTGTCAGGACCACATCAGCCGGTATGTACATGTAATAAGGACGCTGCTCCTTCAGCCAAGGCGAGTAGAAAATGTGCTCGGCTATCATGCGCTCTTCGTAATTCTTGCGCAGCAAGGCGAGCAACAGCCAACGCACCGACTTGGACAGGCTACTCGGTATCTGGACGTGACAGTGGCGTATGATTGTTATGAGATTGCAGTTGCCCTTCTCGTAGAAGGGATATTGGCCCACCAACATGGTGTATAGTATGACGCCGAGCGACCACATATCTGCAGGCTTGCCCTTATAGGTGGGATTGGGGCAGAGTAGTTCGGGAGCGGTGTACAAAGGACAGCCGATTTTGTCGCTGAGCGTATCGTCATCGGTGTTGTCGAGGATCATGGAACCTTCCAGCGATTCGTATTGCAATTTGGTTCTGGAATGAGTAAAGAGAAAAGGAAATAATTAGTTGAGTTTGTAAACAATCCAAAATTCCTACAATAATAGTGTCTTCCAATTACAGTGGTGTCGAACACGGCCCCCAGCCCCCTTCGCAATTCCAATTACAAATGGTAAAATTTTGAAATTTCTTTGACCAAAAGTTTCACACTTCAATTGCAATGAATGGATTTCCTCAATCATTTTGAAATCGCTCACAGCAAATTGAAATTATTAAACAGAAAAATTGCGTTAAATAAATTTTCAACACACACAGTCGTCGTAATTAAGCAACTCAACTCTCAAAGCAAAGGTTAATGTAATCGCTTCGGCAATACAACAAAATGTAATATAAAGTAGCCATAACACCAACACACATACAACAAAAAGTTCAAATAGCAACAAAACTTTAAATTATTCAACAAATTGAAATCAATTTTTCAAATTAACGTCTTCGAATGGCTACGCATGGAGGCGGGCGGCGGCAAAAAGCCAAACACAAACGTAGAGGAGATCATGGCGAGTGACTGGGAGAGAGAGCATTGTGCTGCTGCCTCGTTTGGTCATTGAACGAGGCGACCATTGTGCTGCTGCCTCGTTTGGTCATTGAACGAGGCGACGAATAACCATATGCTAAATGTTGACGGCATTGAAGCATTCGATCAAATCAATCTTAATCAACATTAAATGAGCTAATATGTGTGATCTGTGATGTGAACGATGATGGCGTGGTGATCAAATACGATCGTATTCATGACGAAAGCAATTAAATATGTCAATTTCCACAGAGCAGAGAGCGTCTAGAGGAGAGCGGCTCACACCCAAAAGGGGGAAGCTAAAGCTTACATCAATGATATGTTGAACGATACACAAATACGAGCCGCTTTGAAGCACTGAACGCACTCAAACTCAAGTTGGAGTTAAAAGTTAAGAAAAGTGTACGTATACACAAATAGCATTGACCCATATACAACGAGGTAGAGTTAACTTGCAAAAATATACAGTAGATCAGCGAAATAGTTACCTAGAAATAGTCAAGATCACAACCAGTTCTTTGGAACATCAGCAATGATCGTGTTGTTGGCTGCTTTCACACCTAATGAGAGGAAACAGCTGTGGGGCCTTACAATAGATACAATTTATTACTCATTGTAAAAATACTGAAAAATGTGGTAATCGAACAGTTTTTGGGCTCATTGTCAGTGAGATTTTTGTATGAAAAATGTTGTACACCCAAAGCTTAAATCTTCATTGGTTGGAGATATCAATTCGGAAAACGAAAACGAAAAAAATATATATGAAAAGCCTCGAACTGACCCTGATAATATACACAATACAATGAATGGCAGGCGAAGAGCAGCAGTAGAGCTGCGAGATACGAGAGAAAATATACACGAAGGCGCGAGTAAATTTTACTGAAATTGAGCACAATTACAAGGTATTGACCTCGCTTTGGTGTGAGTGTGTAACTATTACACTGTAAAATATTGTAATATATCGAAAAAAAAAACGAAGAAAAAAATGAGAAAACACTAGAGAGTGAGGCTGAAAATTGAGGGAAGTGGTGAGGAGCCAAGTAGTTCAAGCACGTGTATTTGTCTAGTAAAACGTGAAGTTTTTAAGTTACATACATCGAATGTAGATACAATTTTTTATTCACTAAATTCGAGGACTTTTAGTTTTTTGTATTAGGCATATTTTTTCAATTTGCGCTCTAGCCAGACCGAAAACACGCAGTCGACATCGTGGTGCTTTGGTAAATCTAAATCACTTATTATTATTAGCGTGTGTGCGCGCGCCACTTCTTATTTCGTTTTTCTCGAAAAGAAGAAGAAATACGTATACAAATTCATAGAAGATCAGAGTCAGGGTCAATTAGTATTTTGACCTTAGCAGCGGTTGTTTTTAAATATTTGAGAAAAAAATATACGAAAAATACAAAAGTTTTCGAGACTATTAAACTTTACAACAAAACACATTTTGTATTTAATTTTTAAAATGTGAAATGCGTATATGGCTAAGGTCAATACGTATTTAATTAATAGGAAATTTAATAGCTAAGATGAAATCTTTGTTGAAAGAGACGAACATATTAGGCAATTCAGAATTGGCAAATTTAAAAAGAAAACTCTTTGAAAATTTAAAATAAATACAAATAACGATACAATTTTCACATTACTCTGTTATACAGGGTCTCGTGAAAACCCTTCTGGTGAAAATTCTGTTCTAAGTAGTGTAAACCTCACTTTGTTTAAGAAATATTTCAATATAGAACAAAAGATTTCCATTCTATACACATAACCTCAAAATGTGTACTTGAAATTTGAATTTTCTGAAAAGTCACCTCAACGAACACGCACAACACCTATTGCCTCTCACATTTTCGAGCGTAATAATTTGCAGTTTTCCCCAAACAAAAGCGTACCTTTTGGCTAAACCAACAAAGCGTATTAAATTCTTTATCAAAGACGCAAAGTAATGAAAACTCTTTACAAACCATCCACAATTTGCATAAGAACATCATCAATGGCATAAAGTTAAAGTCTTGAGAGTGGAAAAAAGGAAAGAAAAGCCAGGCGATCAACAATACAAAATGATAGGGGCCAACAGCTGTTGTAAGCGCAAGCGTTGTAAGGAACGACAACAAAGGGCAAGAAAGGAATTAACTGGAATTTGTGAAAGGACAAAGCAACATGTAACTGCGCAGGTAAATTATATGTGCAACTGTTCGTTTGCCCCCCATAAAACACCCTTAGATGGTAACCAGGTTGATGTCGTATGCCGTTCGGTTGTTAGCGTCGTTGACACGGAAAGGAGGAAAAGGTGCTATGCTGCGGTGGTAGGAAAAGAAAATACCTAGAAACAAAAGAAGACTCACCGAAGTAACAAGAAGGCAAAAAGGTGGTGAATATATTGCAAAAATGTATGCATAGGTACATAGAAACGGCAAAGGAACACAATTAGAGTTATTTGCACATTGCATGCAGTGACGCACATGTTGCTGCGACAATGACAGTTGGAACATTAAATGGACTTCGAGGTTGATAGCAAATAAAAGAAGTAAAGTGAATTCGTATTAAGAATTCAAGAAAGCAATCGTCAATTAATAAACTTAAATTACAACAGAGATCAGCTGTGGGTATACAATAAATGTCAACAGTGATGGGCCGGAAAAACGAATACAAATTCAACTAGCAATGAATTTTAATCGAAAGTACCTTCGTGCAATTCTTTAATTAAAATTTAATTATTTTTCCCCATCCCGCAACTAATTAGTAATTACCCAAGTTTAAATCGTATACAAAAAATCAATGTTGCCTCAAACAATTTCAACGGTTAACGTTTTTCAAGGCCCACACCAACTTTAAATAACAAAAAAAAGAGTTAAACAATAGCCTTGCTTGCAACAACAGCCAACCAACGCCGCCATCATCACCACCACAACAAAGGAAAATTGCCACAATTATTATTGCTACTACCGCAATTGTCTGTATGTGGCAGTATAAACTTGCGAAAGTCTATAACAAAAAAATATAAAATAAATGAAAAAATTAACAACAATTTGCTTTTGTAGAGCAAAAATTTCCAATTCTACTTAACGAATATTCTTGCCAATGAGGATGACCTCAATAACGCCTACGTCACCACGTCACCAATACCGCCAACGACAGCAATCAACAATGGTGTGCGCGCCGCAAGAGCAACAGTTGCTTTTGAGCTTGCAAAATATGCTTAACAACAACAACAACAACCGCAACAAGAGCGGAAAACGCCAGCAATTTACAAATTGCAATGGCAATGGCATAAAAAGAAAACAACCAAAAACTCGCAAAAATAAAAGCAGCAATTGCGTTATTTGTGCTAGACAAGAGACGGCTACAACAACAACAATGGCAGCAGCAAAAGCGCCGCAATAACGAAATAGAATTCTGGCGCAGCAGCGGCAACATTGGCAATGTGTTGCAGCAGCAGCAAAGTTTCGTAGTAGTTGTTGCTGTAGTTCTATGTGTGTGTGTGTGTGTGTGTGTCTTGCCACATTTCAACGAAATGTTGCTGTCATTGCTGTTCGGCGGCGGACTAAAAAAGACAAATTGCCACAGCGAGTAATTACAACAAGAGACTGAGCAGCAAAGAGAGCGCGCGAGCGAGATTTTGCAATTGTAAAACCGATCGCGGAGTGGGCAAGAGCGGCACAGAGAAATGCAAGCAAGAGAGTATTTTAAAATGTTTAAGACAATTTTAAGTAATATTTAAATTTTACAATAAATATTTTTTTAACATTTTTTATTAAAATTTATTGTAAAAACAATATTGCGAAATTCTGAGCGCCTCTTTGAAACACCACCCAAGTGTCGCATAGCGTTGCCTCTCTCTCGAATTACAAACAATTACAAATCGTAACTACGCAACATTACTACAACAACCAAACTACAAAAAAAAACAACCAGAAACGCTCCCAAAAAACACCAACAAACGCGCGTTGCCATTCACATTTTCAATGATAAAATATTTTGGAAATAAATTGTGAAACAACAATTTTTTTTTTTTGAAATTTTTCGTTGTTGACGACGACTGAGCGCCGAGCTGGTGAGTGA